>JZKD02S1655449.1:304311-321356 GCA_000966675.3 Picea glauca
AGAAGGCCGAAAT
This sequence comes from Picea glauca, assembly GCA_000966675.3. Classification (NCBI taxonomy): domain Eukaryota; kingdom Viridiplantae; phylum Streptophyta; class Pinopsida; order Pinales; family Pinaceae; genus Picea; species Picea glauca. Next base: position 304,325 of record JZKD02S1655449.1, read on the forward strand.
GCAAGGAAGGATAAATTCTTTTGATGGTGCTTTCTAAGGTATGTTATTTACAGGTCATCTCACCATTTTCGCTATAAAAAATTTTCTATAATGATTCAAACCATGAAATTGCTATAAAAGTGCGAACAAATATCCAATTATTCATAAAAAAAAATTCATATTGTGCGTCATTGTATTTTGGGAGTTACACTTCGTGGAAAATGGGGTTTGTGGTCAATCCTGAAACTAGTCAAAATCAGGTGTTTCTAGTAAAAACATCATAACTTATTAATAAAAGATCCAAATTTAGTGAGACAAAATATTTTGGCTAGGGTACAGTCTTTAGTATTTTGTGTAACATTTTCAAATCATTTCGTGAAATATTTTGTGAAGTGCATGCTCTACTAGGTCGCTCTCTAGAATAAGCCAAAATTCAGCAAGGTATGGAATTTTTTCTATAACTCCTTTTCTGAGAGGTTCCAAGTAGTGACACTCGGAAGAATTGCATTGAACACACTGAAGAACATTGTATATCAGTTTCAGAGCTTTATACATTACAGGTTCAAAGTTATTATTACTTCAAGTTAGGGTTGTTGACTAATCCAAAACTAGGCATGTGAGACTAAATAAAAGTTTGATGAAAATGATAGTCTCTTGTTTTTAAAGTTAAGGAAGGTTTGCAGGAATGTGGTCATATACACCAGGTCTATTACAGAGCTAAAAATCAGATTTGGATGATGAAATTGATGAGGGCTTTTGGTTGTGGTATGTTGAGTACATGGTTGAGACAAGTAGTTGAAGAGTTGGCACACATACATGTGGTGTATAGTTGATGATGTTAGTACATATTGATGAGTCATAGTTGATGAGTAGTTGAAACATGATTGGTACATAATTGGTACGTGGTTGGATGCACTTGTTTATGGTATAGGTTGATTATAGATTGGTGCATGGTTGATGCACTTGTTTATGGTACAGGTTGATTACAGGTTGAGGTACAGGTTGATGCATCGTTGATGCATGGTTCAGATTTATTGGTATAGGTTTACAGTGGTATATCTCATAGTGATAGTGTGAAAGTGGTTCCATCATTCTACTTCTACTTCAGGGTGGCAAGACGGGGCAAGGACAAGTGGTTGTAGCCAAAGAACATTGGGGGTTGTAGCCTCCTTTTGGTTGTAGCGAGAGAATTGGGGATTTGGATCTTTCCTCAGGTTGTAGCCTACGAAACTAGGGGGTTGGAGCTTCCTTCCAGTTGTAGCTAGAAAAAAAAGGAAGTTGTTTCTTCCAATGAATGTAATTCTTCAAGACATATAAGAAAAAGCATTCTGTGGTTTTCTCTCAATTTGGGTTTCCATGTAAAACATTGGTGTACTGTGTATATGTGTGATTGTTTATTTCTTATTGCTCAATATTGGATAATAATTATACATTGATATAACATTTGAAGAAAAAGGATTATAATTGTGCTATTACTAATTCACCTCCCCTCTCAGTAATCCAACATTATGTGCCAAACATAGACAAGAACTTCATACTAACATTCCCCTGCCTTCAACTGAGAAACCTATAGAATTCTATCAGATTAGAAAAGATTCAGAAAGCCTAGATAACTTAGAGGAAATGAGAAACCTAGCCATCAAAGAGATAGAGGGGAGTAGAGAAATCCAAAACACCATACCCAACTAGACACATAGCTCCTACAATCACCCATTAAAATTGAGAAAAATAAATATAGGGACCACATAGCAACCCAAGATAGCTATGGTGGGAGACTACTGGGATGAGAAAACCAGTCAAGAAATACAGAGTTTGTTGTGGGAATATGAGGATTTGTTCCCAAAGACTTTTTTAAAGTTAAATGGAATCAAACAAGTTATGCGAGAAATGAAAATTGAATTGAAACCAGGATCCAAGCCTATGAGACATAGAACATACCATATTAACCCTAGAGTAAAAGAGAAGGTTAAGAAGGAGATAGATAAGATGTTGGAAGAATGACTCATTTTTTCAGTAGAAGAAGAAGAATGGGTAAGCCCAATAGTTATTCAAAGAAATAAAGGCATCGGGGATATTAGGGTCTGTGTAGACTATAGAAGCCTTAACTCTGCATGTGTGCATGAACCTTTCCAAACACCCTTTACTAATGAGGTGCTAGAATAGGTTGTGTGGAAGGAATCATACTCATTCACAGATGGATTTTTAGGGTACCACTAATTCAGGATCGTCGAAGAGGACAAAAAGAGTACCACATTCATAATAGAATGGGGATCTTTCACATACAATTTGATGCCATTTGGTTTAAAGAATGCCCCTGTAGTTTTTTCCAGGATTGTAATAGCATCTTTTAGAGACTTCATTCACAAATTTATAGAATTATATATGTATGATTGAACAATATATATCCTTCTCAAGGAACTTGTAGCACTATTTTGGCTAATGTTTGACAGATACAGAGAATTGGAGATCTCATTGAATCTCAAAAAGTACATCTTCTGTGTACCACGTGGGAATTTGTTGGGCCACATAGTTTGTTGAGAAGGAGTATTGGTAGACCTAGAAAACATTGTGGTCATTGTGAATATTCCATCACCTACAAGTGCTAAATAGTTGTGCTCCATGCTGTGACACAAGTTATTATCACAGGTTCATCCGAAGATATGCCAACATTACTACACCTCTGGAAAACCTATTGAAAAAGGATGAAACGTTCCAATGGACTCCAAAATGTTGTTAGTCTCTAGTTTTGACTATATTTTTTCCTATATCATGTCAAATATACCCCCATTTTCATATCTAGTATCATTTCCTTCTAGCCTTACCATGACACATTTGACATCCTCTTACAACAAAATGGGGCTATTCAAGGTATTCCTATGATTCAAGTTATTTTTAATGTATTTTGATATTTTAAACTAATGTTGACACTAACGTGACATGAGTTAGGTACATGTTCCTTTGAAACATAACTTATTAGTACCAGGTATCAGCTCGCACTTAGTGGAGATGCCAAAGAAGATGCCAAAGAATTGCATGACATGGCCAGAGTGGATTGACAGTCTGATTCATATAATTGATTGAGTCATAACTCAATATGCTGACTCAGGGAGAGATTGTAGAATTGTTTTATTATAATGCTTTATGATCCAAACTTCTTGACACTGCATGTCATGAAGCTGTGTAGTTCGTTTTAACTGACTATGAGTCATTTTCGAATCTAAGATCCGTTTAGATTAATGCACCTATGTTTAAAACTATTTTGGGGAGGATCTATATAAACTTGGATCGCTCTCAAGAAACGTTTGTTACAATATGCTATGTGATACGATTTATGATAATACAACTTGCTATGCGTTATGTTATTCACTGTTAAAATGATTTGAGTTTGTTTTATGAATTATGGAGCGTGAAGTATAAAACGATTTTTGCATGGAATAATCTGAGTAGCTCTAGTTTCGTTTTAGGGCGATTGCACCTCTTGGTTGGGCCCACCAATAGGTTCAACTCACTATCTCTTTTCCACAGTAGAGTTAGTTTATTTTCAGTTTTAGAATCTGCATGTGAGTTAGTTTTTGAACATGGAATTACTCTGTTGAATTCTTGCTTAGCCATTTTTCGGTTAGATCATTTTCAGTTTGATATTATCTCATAGATTGATGAATGTTGAATGCATTATTTATCCTTGTAGAATTTGAAGAATGATTCAAGTTCTTAACCTAGATTTGCTCTGTTTTTAGTTTTCAGTTTGATCATGATTTAAAGAGAATTTGAGTTTACATTTACTCTGTTCTATTAGGATAGCTATCTTATAGTCGGATTAAAGGAAGCTTCCAGTACCTGTAGGGTAAAATAGGACATTTATTTGTTTCACCTGTGTTAGAATTAGAACTATTTTGATGCTTAGATTAAAATGTTTTTTAAATGATCTCTCTTTTATGGTTTAGATAGATATGATGATGATTAGATGTTTAAGATAATGGTAGATAGTCTTGGGTGATTATATTAGATTAGGAATAGAAATACCTGTACATAAACTTAGAACTGTTTCCATTTGATGAATTAGACAAGAGATGATTAGTTTCAAGATAATCATTAGGGTTCATTTTCTAAGAGTAAGTTTGTGTTTTCTTCTCAGAATAACCTTTAGATAGGAATTAGAATCTTACCAGCACATATAGTGTAGAAGCTCTAACTTCACTTACCCCGGTTTGACAATTCAGTGTTTTCAGGTAATTAAAAATCTTTAATATAACAACCTGACATTTTTGGCACCGTTGTCGGGGAGCTCTTTAGAAGGTAAGTTAGATAATTGTTTTGGTTATTTTATTAAAATGTATTTGGTTTGGTTTGGTATGTTAGCAGGTTGATGAAAGAGAAGCTGTGAAACGAAGGGTGAAAACCGACATATCTGTTATCATAGGTTCCTATGAAACTCAATCTTAGTTTTTCTTTCATCTAGTATGTTTTCATGAGAAATAGAGATCATAGAGGTAGATTTAGGGGAAACACAAAACAACGAAAAGAAGAAAGCTCCACCCAAAAAGAAATAGAAACTGAGACTGGAACTCTGGTTGAGGAAACCATAGAGAAAAATATAGAACCAGGAAACACCACATACCAACAAATTCAAATTCCTAGTGATCCAAACTTGGTTGACAGATTTAATCCAGAAGAAGTGCAAGCTATTCTCAGTAACCCTGACACTATAGTTTCACAAATAACAACTACAACTATTGAATCAAAGGTAATAAGATCCTCAAAAGAACTAATAGGAGACAAAAATTCTATCAAAAAGAATCCAGAGAGGTGGGATTTCACACCCTCACCAAAGAAAGATCAGATTGCATATACAATTTTTGGTAATCCTTTTAACATGGCAGAAAGAGGGAGAGAATTGGATAGAAGATAATGAGGAGAAATTCATGTTGAAAATGAAGAAGAAGAACAAGTAGAGACTGAGCTAAGACCAGAAACCACCTTTGGGTTTCCTATTTTGGATTTGGTCCAGAATGTCAATATGAAAAATATCCCACCTTTGACGCTACCAACCTTTTATGGGAAAAGTAGTGAAGACCCAGATGTCTTTCTTTTTGGTTTGGCATCCTGTGTAGGAGTTATAACTATCTCCATGATGCACATAAATTGAAGTTGTTTCCTGCTACCCTAAAAGATTTTGCATTATGTTGGTTCATGAGTTTAGGAGAGTGCAGCATTAGATCTTGGGAAGATATGAAGGAAATTTTTTTAAGGAAGTACCAGGACTATTGTAGACCCAAGTATTCTCAAAATGATATTTTTAAAATGCAACAACAAGATAAAGAGGGCCTTGAAGATTTCTTAGAAAGATTTACATATACTCTTCAAAAATCCAAATATAATGATCTCCAAGATGAAGCAATCAAGACTCTTTCCTTAAAAGGGGTTTCAGATGAATACATTGACACTCTCAATTTAATGGCTTCAGTAGACATTTATCAAAAATACTTTGAAGAAATCAATGAACTATGTAGAAATTACTCAAGAAGCAAGGGGAAAACTGCAAAAAGTGTGAGAGAACCTATCAACAAAAACACCAAACTACCCACATCTGGTGGAGTTACTAGAATTGAATTGGGAAACCTTTTAGAAAATTTTAAAATAGACATTTTAGGAACAATTGGCTCTTAATTAAACACTCTGAAGATTAATAGAAAGAGAAAGAGGAAGAGGAAAACCCTGTATTAAGCATATTCTGCTCAAAATGCAGAAAAGGGCATCATTTACGAGAATGTCCTCTAGACAATGTTTTTGTATGTGCAATATGTACTGAAAATCATAAAACAGAAGAATGTCCATCCTTACCAGGATTGCAAGCTATATTCAAGGGAGGGGAAGCTCTAGGGACTCCATATGCACCTAAGAGGCCTTGGCAACCTAGGAACTCAAATATGTATCAAGAACCATCCCCACAACCTTCCGGCTACTATCCACCCTTCTCTCAACAACAACAACAACATCCATGGAACTGGCCAAATTGGCCTCCGCAAAATGTCCCTGCTCAACCTCGGTACCAGAGATAAAGAGGACATAATTATGGAAATAACCAACAACAACATGTGGTACCAATTCCCCAGAATCCATGTACTCAATATCCTCCAAACATACATCAGCTATTGTTTGGTTTTACTCCACCTCCTTTACCACCCATTCAACAAACTCCTCATCAGCCTCAGAATCCACCTTGTCCCACCATAGTACCCACTCAAACCATTCCAAATCCTAACAAAAAACCAACTCTGCCACTCCATAGTGTTGATTTTCAAAATTACCCATCTTACACCAAAAACCCCATTTCCATACAAGAAATACAACTAAGATCTGGAAAAACTTTAAATAAAACTTAGCCTATAACAAGAACAACACCAAAGGTAATTATCCAAGAACATGAAGAAGCTCCTATAGATGATTTATCAAATGGGGAATCTTTGAAAGATGTCATCATTCCAAAGAATAAAGTATCTAAATCACAGTGTAACATACAAACTCAGGTTCCCCAAACACCTCCTTTTCCTGAAAGGTTTCTCATTGAAAAACCAATTGTTCAATTTGAGTTTGACATCATGAATGAACTAAGAAATGTCTATGTTAAGATTCCATTGTTACAAGCGATTAGAGATGTTCCCATATAAGACAAAACCATCAAAGAACTCTGCATTAGGAAACTAGGTCGGAAACAAAAAGATCCACCCACGATACACCTAGTAGGCCAATCAAAAAATTATATTTCTGAAGCTCCTAAAATTGTGAAGTATGCCAACCCCAAGAACCCAATAGTTTCAGTTACTATCAACAATGTTTCTATTGGTAATACTTTAGTCGATATAGGTGCATCCATTAATATAATGACTATCAATATAGTTGAACTATTGCAACTAAGTCAATTCCTTCACCCTACCCCTATAGTTCTTGAACTTGCTGACAGAACAACTATAAAACCTTATGGGGTCCTCGATGACATTCTTGTTACATTAGCTTCATGGGAATATCCTGTCGACTTCATGATTATTCATTCAAAGGACCCCATGAAAGGCCATCCAATCATTCTAGGGAGACCTTGGTTGGCCACGACCAATGCTTTCATAGGATTTCATGGTGGGGATATGTTCATCTCAAATGGCATTTCTTCACAGAAACTTACTCTTTTTTCACCTGCTCAACCGGTTACAGAAGAATTATGGCGGCTAAAATGTCCCTATCACAAGAATGATGAGGGAGAATATTTATTCTCTGTTGATGAATTTCACACACTACAAGAACCAACAGAGGATGATATTTTAAGAAAATTTCTTTCTGTGACAGAAAATGTCGAGTTCCCACAAACATATTTTCAATACGATCAATTTTTCAGAGAATAATTTCAAGAACGAAGTGAGTTATTTTCCTTGTTTTCACCATCTATGGTTTTCACCATTAATGAGAATCCAGGGTCATATACCATTCCAGTAGAACTTAGCCCAGGCAAATGTCTATACATCAACTCTGAATTAAGTCTCAGCCAACAGGAAAAGTTAACAAATCTTTTGAAAGAACAGTCAGGGGAGTTTGCATGGGAGTACACTGATATGAGAGGAGTGCATCCTGACACCTGCATTCACCACATATATATCCAACCGGGGATAACCCCAGTAAGACAACCACAAAGGTGTATGAATCCAATCCTAAAAGATTTTTTGAAAGAAGAGTTACATAAATTATTAAACATTGGATTCATTTATCCAATTTCTGATAGCAAGTGGGTTTCACCTCTTGTTGTGGTAGCTAAGAAAATGACAGGGAAATGGAGAAAGTGTGTAGACTTTAGGGAGTTGAACAAGGCAACCCTGAAGGACTACTTTCCCTTTCCCTTTATAGATAAGGTTTTGGATACCTTGGCTGGAAAAATATACTTTTCCTTTCTCGATGGATATATTGGATACAATCAGATTCAAATTGCTCCTGAAGACCAGGAAAAAACAACATTTACGTGTCCTTGGGGCACTTATGCTTATAAAGTGCTACCTTTTGGACTATGCAATGCTCCTGCTACATTTCAGAGAGCAGTCCTTGGGATCTTTGCTGACTTAATTCATGATTGTGTGGAAGTATACATGGACGATTTTACTGTTTATGGTAACGCTTTCAAAAAAACCTTAAGTAATCTTGAGAAAGTTTTGATTCACTGTCAGGAATCAAATTTATCCCTTAGTCACGAAAAATGTAAAATGCTATTAACTGAGGGAATAGTGTTGGGTCATCATTTGTCTGCAGAAGGAATTAAAGTTGATCCAGCCAAAAATGAAGTGATAGTTAAACTTTCCTCTCCGAAAACCCAAAAAGATGTACGAAGTTTTTTGGGACATGCTGGATAGTATCATTGATTTATTGAAAAATTTACAAAGATAGCCAGACCCATGTTTAAACTGTTAGCAAAAGATGCAGAATTTTGTTGGGATAACAATTGTCAAAATGCTTTTGAGAATTTGAAAGAAAAATTGTCCATAGCACCTATTCTAAGAGGACCAAATTCGTCTCTTCCTTTCCATATTTCAACTGATGCCTTAGACACTACTTTACGTGGAGTGCTTGGAAAAAAAGAAAAGCAACAAAACTATGCAATTTACTTCACTAGCAAAAACCTTACTCCCCCTGAATTGAACTACACTGTAAGAGAGAAGGAATTTTTGGCAGTAGTTCATGCCATTAACAAATTTCATCATTACATCACTGGATATGAGGTTTTTGTACATACGGACCATTCTGCTATTAGATTTTTGATAAAAAAACCAGTTATTACCAGAAGAATCACACGATGGATTTTGATACTTCAAGAATTTAACATCACTATAGTTTATCGGCCAGGAAAAGAAAATGTAGTTGCGGATTTTCTTTCTCATATCCCTCAAGATAGTACTGACATTCCAGTGAATGATAATTTCCCTGATGAACATCTATTTGCAGTAGCTTTTAATACCCCTTGGTTTGTAGATACAACAAATTACTTGGCTATAGGAAGACTACCAGCTCATTTGTCACCACCACAAAAGAAAAGAATTGTCCTGCAAAGTGCTTATTACTCTTCGGTAGGAAGTGATCTTTTCTATACAAGTCCTGATATGATCATTAGGAGATGTGTTCGGGAAGATGAGATTCTTGATATCCTTCAGGCCTGTCATGATGGGCCATGTGGAAGACATTTCTCTGATAAGAGAATGGCATATAAAGTCTTACAATCAGGACACTATTGGCCGACACTGTTTAGGGATGCAACAAAATATGTGAGAAGCTATGATAGTTGTCAGAGGATGGGAAGACCTACTGTAGCAGACGAGATTCCCTTACGACCATAGGTTGTGATTGAACCATTTGATAAATGGGCACTTGATTTTGTAGGACTGATTTCCCCAATGTCAAGGAAGAAGAAGTACATCTTGGTTTGTATAGATTTTGTGACCAAGTGGGTAGAGGAAAAATACTTATATCAAGCAACTGAGAAATTAGTGGTTGAATTTATTTATGAAGATATCTTTACCCGCTTCGGTGTTCCACGAGAGATTGTTACTGATCAAGGTGCCCAATTTACTTCTAAGTTGATGAAATAACTCATAGATAAATATGGGATAAAACATTGTAAGTCTTCCCCATACCATCCACAAGCCAATGGGCAAGTGGAATCCATGAATAAAGTTCTAGAAGCTATTCTGACCAAGACAATACATTTACATCACAAAGATTGGGAGGATAGGCTTCTAGAGGATTTGTGGGCATACTGGACTACGTGGAGAAATACCACTGGTCATACCACCTATGAATTGGTATTTGGCAAGCAAATTCTCCTTCCCATAGAATTTCATATTCATACCTTCCACCTAGCAGTAGAGTTTGGGTTGAATTTGGATGAGGCACATAAACAGAGAGTTATGCAACTAAATGAATTGGGAGAAATTAGGCAAGATGCTCTTCAAAGAACTATCCTTGTACAAAATCAACGTAGCAAATGACATGATAAATACATTAAGAAAAATCATTTTCAACCAGGGAATTGGGCATTGCTTTTTGATTCCAAATACAAAACTTTCAAAGGAAAACTTATGACAAGGTGGTCGGGACCTTATGAAGTGGAAATTGTTTTTGATAATGGATCCGTTAGAATCAAGACCATAGATGACTCTCAAAATTCCTTTGTAGTAAATGCACATCGATTAAAAGTGTATAACAAACCCTTGTCAAGAGATGATTTTCTACAAGAAATTGCTAAACAACCAAAAATAAAGATAGTAGGAGAATGTATTATCCTCTTGCTAATCCTTGATCATTTTTGTTGTTTCAAGATTTTGTAAATAATAAATTTTAACAGAAAATAAAAAAAACAAATAATAATATATATATATATATATATATATATATATATATATATAAACATTTTTTTTTGGATATGTTGACATATTGTTTTCAGATTTACAGGCTTTTCAAAGCAAGTACAAAATTGAACTTCATCACTTTTTCGCAACATGTAAGAAGGTACGTCCATTTTATTTTATGAAATTTTCTTATCAATATGCACTGTCTTGTTTTGAAATTAATAAATTTGAGCTTGTTTGCTCCCTTTGAATTTCTCATTAAAGTATGAAAGGAACATTTATCAGGGATAGGATTATTCTTTACCAGGCCTGATAGATTATGATGGGAAAGAAACCCCCCCTAGAGTTTTCTTTTAGAATTTTCTCAGACACTCAAAACATGAGAAAGAAATGAGTATATACTAACTTGGGCTCATAAAATCCACAAGTAAGTGATTATTGTTCCAAAAATTATTGTCTACAATATTTCTATCTGCACTCACGTTGGATGATGTGGAATATGTTAAGGTCTACCTTCCAACAAGTCTCACTCCATCGACACCAACACCTTATCTGGAGTAGATATTAGAGACTACTTAGTACCCTGGAATCTGCATGTCTTAATGGCAGATTTCCTTGCTAACAACCATGGGAATACATCAATGTCTCTTGGTTGATAGATCCTACAGGTGACTCGACACCAAGACCTTTACTCGTACCTGTTAGGATGTACTATAGGTACCTTGAGGCTCATTGACATCATTGGTGGGTCATCTTTCATTGGTTAATGACATTCATTAATGGCCGATAATCCAATGATTTCTTTTTGTGTTCGACTCTAGAACATTTATTGACACAAATCAGAATTGTACCATGGGTTAAATCTTTGAAGCTATTGAAGAAATGATTTTAATTGATCCCTTTCAGGAATGAACAAAAGACAGGTTCAGGGATAGCCATAAGATAATTTTCTTTCATAAACATGAAGTCTTTTTCTCAACAAGTTATTATTGGTTCAAGTTTCTATGTAGATTTTGGGTTATTTCATCAGTGCCAATCAGTGCCAGACAGAATCCATCAGCTACAGTGGTTATCAGAAATACAAATTCCAATTACAATTTTAGCTCTCTCCAGATTCAGACTTGACTTCAAAGATCTCTACAGTAAGAAATGCATAACAGGGAGTAGGTAATCTAATTCAAGTACGCTTAGTTTCATGTTTGTTTAATGTATTGAATTACATATTAATAATTTGAACTAGGAATGCCTTAATACTCCATAACATTTCATTATCCCTATACTCTGTACCTAAAAACCAATCCATCTTGACATTTCATATCATGGGAAATGCACTGCATTATCTTGGATGAATTCGACATGATTCATATGTAATAATATTTTGCAAATGTGTACGACCATCATCATTTCCTTACATGTTATCAATCCTCATGACATTTCAAACATCCTTCTATAATTCCTCTCACGACTATTTCACACATCATACTCTATTCCTCTGTTTCCCTCATCTAATTCCGCTGCTCACTTGTGGACCTTTCCTGTTATACTGAGTGAAATTATGGTGGTGAATCATCACGAACCTGAGACTTATGTAGATTTGGAGGCTCTTCCTGAGTATGAAGCCACCAAACACATTTTTTAGAAAGTTGGATGGGATTCGTTCTTCAAGAAATTTGATGGGTGTGATGATTCGGTTACACTTTAGTTCGCTCTGCATTTTCATGGTGGAATAGATAAAGTGGACAAGCTAGAGTTTGAAGTCACAGAAAAATTCATTTCTGAAGCAATTCAATTACCTATCACTGGTCAGAAATGGATGAAGGGCCAACCCGTCGACAAGAATCTCTGCACGCAGCTCCTACAACCACAATATTGGAAATTACAATGGTCAGAGGGCACATCAAGGTCATGGTTGGAACCAAAATGGGCTTAGTTGCTATCCATACTCCAATGCTACCTCACTTGTGAAGGACGATACACGATCGTGTTTCCATGTCATGCTTGACTCCTACTACATTTCAAAGGTAACCATTTGATGAACATCCCCTATTTTCTGTTGAAGAGTTTGAAGAAAATGGCAGAACAAGTCCACAAAGACAGAGATTTTAGAGGTATCTTGTTTCATTTTGCTCTTGTCAAAATTTTGGTTAAGTCTGCATTATACCACAAATAGGAATCTTGGGATATGTTCATTGTAAGAACCCTAGCTTCTGACAAATCTAAAGATAAAAATATTGAGTCCGCTCCTCCAAAGAAGAAGTCGAACTCTAAGAAAAAGGGTGTTAAAACCCTGACCAAAATCTGTGATGACCCTAAGAATACACGAGACTGCACAATTGAGGCCAATGATGATAATCCTGGTACAAAACATTCGTTTGATGCCCATGGTTCTGATGGTGTGTAAACTAACCATGAAATAGTGGAAAACACTTTTCCTATAGAGGCGAATGTTGAAATTTTGATTTCTCCTCCAACTGCTACAAATATTATTTATTTGGAACAACTTGAAGAGTTAATTGACAAACCTAGGAGAAATCCCAAAAGAAAATGCACACTCACACTCTCAGATATGGATAACTCCGTGCCTAGTTACCCACCGCAGGAAAGATTAAAAATTATGGATGATCATGACGAGGCTCTGGAGTCTTCTAAGATGACATGGACTCTCTCCCAATTGATTTGAAAAGTCCGTAAAGTCAATCGAAAAGCTAATGCACCCAAAGAAATTGAGCAGGACAAGCCAATTCAAATGCCAGTGGATACCCCTATTCAGGTGTATGAGGAGTTCACTCATGAACTCAGTCCAGTCAATAACCCTATTCAAGTATATGATGAGTTTACTCCTGAACCCAGTCCATTCGACAACCCTATTCAAGTATATGACGAGATTACTCCTAAACCTAGTCCAATCGACACCCATGATCAAAGACCAGATGAGTTCACTCATGCATCCAGCCCTCAAACACAACAAGGACATGGTAAAACATTTGAATCTTACTGTGAAATCTCTTCCGGTATATCCTTGAGACCAATGGTAGCCAGATTGGAAAGTAGGTATCACAGGTTAAAAGAGAAGTTACATGAATATACCATACTGGATCGGCACATAAAAACATAAAATCAACTTATGAAACTTAGGCAAGCTCATTTCTCGTCAAAGATTGAACAATTAAAATGAAAAAATAAAGGTCTTTTTCAGAAGAATAGGAGACTGTAGAAGATTTCCAGGAAGCATATCATCATTAATCGAGTTCTTAAGAAGGAAATCAGAAGCATGAAGAAACATGAGAAATTGCAAATGTTGGTTGCAGCTGCTGCAACACTCTGATGAATCTCAGTTTTTGACCTTTTTTTGTTGTCTGAGGACAGGCAAAGACTTCAGCTTGGGGGAATGTTAGTCTCTAGTTTTGACTATATTTTTGCCTATATCATGTCAAATACACCCCCATTTTCATATCTAGTATCATTTCCTTCTGGCCTTACCATGACGCATTTGACATCCTTTTACAGCTAAATGGGGCTATTCAAGGTATTCCTATGATTCAAGTTATTTTTAATGTATTTTGATATTTTAAACTAATGTTGACACTAACGGGAAATGCGTTAGGTACTTTTTCCTTTGAAACATAACTTATTAGTACCAGGTACCGGCTTGCACTTAGTGGAGATGCCAAAGAAGATGCCAAATACTTGCACGACATGGCCAGAGTAGATTGATAGTCCGATTCATATAATTGATTGAGTCATAACTCAATATGTCGACTCAGGGTGAGATTGTAGAACTGTTTTGTTATAATGCTTTATGATCCACGCTTCTTGACACTGCGTGTCATGAAGCTGTGAAGTTCGTTTTAACTGATTATGAGTCATTTTCGAATCTAAGACCCATTGAGATTAATGAACCTATGTTTAAAACTATTTTGGGGAATATATATATAAACTGGGATCGCTCTCAAGAAACGTTGGTTACAATGATATGATTTTTGATAATACAACTTGCTACGTGTTATGTTATTTGCTGTTAAAATGATTTGAGTTTGTTTTATGAATTATGGAGTGTGAAGTATGAAATAATTTTTGCATGGAATAATCTGAGTAGCTCTGGTTTCGTTTTAGGGCGATTGCACCTCTTGTTTGGGCCCACCAACAGGTTCAATTCGCTGTCTCTTTTCCACAGTAAAGTTAGTTTATTTTTAGTTTTAGAATCTGCATGTGAGTTAGTTTTTGAACTTGGAATTACTCTGTTAAATTCTTGCTTAGATATTTTTCAGTTAGATCATTTTCAGTTTGATATTATCTCATAGATTGATGAATGTTGAATGCCTTATTTATCCCTGTAAAATTTGAAGAATGAACCAAGTGCTTAACCTAGACTTGCTTTGTTTTTAGTTTTCAGTTTGATCACGATTTAAAGAGAATTTGAGTTTATATTTACTCTGTTCTGTTAGGATAGCTATATTATAGTCAGATTAAAGGAAGCTTCCAGTACTTGTAGGGTAAAATAGGACATTTATTTGTTTCACATGTGTTAGATTTAGAACTATTTTGTGTTGGAAAATATTGAACAAGCAGCGAATGCGTGTTGATAGTTGTTGTCATTGATGGAAAATTTGCAGACAACGAATGGTTGCTGTCATTGATGGGTTTGTATCATACTGATTGCAACAAGATCGTTGAATCAAAAATGAATCTGGACCATAGTTTACATTCCTTGTCGGAGAGAGGATCTGAGCCATCAGATTGGAAGCTAATACCCGTCAGTCGTCATATCTGTAGAAGCTATGAGGGAGATAAGCCATTGGGAGATCGGAGTTCTCAAGGTTGTGAGAATAAAGACATTGAAAGTATCGATATCCCAACATAATCGAGACCTTCCATTTGGAAGGACGTGTGGCAGCGATCGGGCGTCACTGGGAGAAGCTTGACAAGAGACTTCATCGGAGAATCAAGAATCGGAGTTTCACGAGTCCCGTGAAAAATTACAATAGAAACCCCGAAATCGCGATGAAAGAAATCCCGACTGAATCTGAACCATCTGATCAACATGTGATCTAGACCGTCGATCCAAATCACAACAACAGACCACGTCAGCTAGGGACACGTGGCACAACCAGGTAATTACAGGTGTCAGGCAGATTCAACACTTCAGGCACATGTAAGTCATGAATCAGAGTGACATGTGGCAGTATTTAACATATGTCAAACCATGTGTGAAGTCAGCAGAGTATCGGGGATCGGGACTTTGAAATGTCTAATTCACTCGACAACGAAAACCCCAAAATCGTGATATGCGATTTCACAATTTGATTGCAACCATTAAAGCAAGAATGAGATTTGGACCGTTGATTTCCTTCATCGGAGAATCGGGGATCGGGAATTCTATAGGCATGTGCATGATGACATCAAAAATGAAGAAAACCTAATGAGAGGTTTGACCGAGGTCATGTGTTGACGGTCATATGGGCCAAGGCCTATAGCCAGCAGGGCTAGTGTATGAAAGGAGCATCAGGATTTGGATGATCGGGAATCACGCGGGTGAATGCATTGAGGCATCACAAACCCCGTAGCCCCGACAGGGTAAGATTGTGGTCACGGAGTGACAGTCACGTTGACCGGGAGCTAAGATCAGGAGGGCTAGTGTATGAAAGTGTTGAAACCCGATTTAAAAGGAAAGAACAATAAATGTCATCCAATGGTGCGGATAAACCTTGATTGTGATCGGAGGGCTACCATTCTTTCTTGCATTTAAATCCTATGTTACGAATATGTTAAGTGAAACAGACTCGTGATAGTAATAGTGTTAACGATTCAGTTATAGGGACAGTTTTCGTGGTTCTTGCCGAAGGAGATGGGAAGTTGAATTGTCTGTTCGAGTGTATAAAATAAGTTGAAACACACTATGTTTGGTTGGTTGTTCTGAAGG
This sequence comes from Picea glauca, assembly GCA_000966675.3. Lineage (NCBI taxonomy): Eukaryota > Viridiplantae > Streptophyta > Pinopsida > Pinales > Pinaceae > Picea > Picea glauca. The sequence continues at coordinate 320,600 of JZKD02S1655449.1, forward strand.
AAAAATGAGTAAACAGTAAGAAAAAGAAAATGAGCAGAGGAATAGTAAGAAATGAAGAAACTGCATAGAGAGAGATGAAATGCAGAGCAGAAGCAGAGCAGAATGAAAGACAGTGCAGAAGTAGAACTGAATGACAGAAAAGGATTGATGCAGAGCAGACCTGCTAAACATACAAAAGAAGAGAAGAATTGCAGAACAGTTTGTTGAAGATCATATACAAAGAGAGATTGGTAAGAATTGATTTACCTGTGTAGTTGTCTGTGTATTCATTATTTGATATTTTAGGGAGGTTGGGAGGTGCTCGGGAGGACTGTTGTCCTCAGAGGTTCAAGTGGGAGCTTGAACACAGGAAGTTGTAGCTTCCATCTGGTTGTAGCTAGAGAAGCTAGGGTGTCAGGGTGGTGCTAGGAAGAACAAGTGTTCTCTATTATATAGGTTGGAGCCTGTGTAACTGGAAGTTGGTGCTTCCATCCAGTCGGTGTTGGAACATTCAGGAAGTTGGTGCTTCCATCCAGTTGGTGTTGGAATATTCAGGGAGTTGGTGCTTCCTTCTAGTGGGTGCTAGAGAAACCAGAGAGTTGGTGCTCTCAAACAAGTTGTAGCTTGTAAAACAGAGGTAGCAGCCTCACATTCAGTTGGTGTTCAATTGTAAATGATGTACAGAACTGAAAAAGACTGCCTATCATTTCGAAGAAGAAGAGGTTTTCTCCCTTTATGGGTTTCCTCATGAAAATATGTCTCTGTGTGTACTTTATGT
>JZKD02S1655449.1:328520-361501 GCA_000966675.3 Picea glauca
ACAATTCAGTGTTTTCAGGTAATTAAAAATCTTTAATATAACAGCCTGGCAAATGTGACAAAGAATTTTAGACACTCAAGGATAAGATCAACACAACACCGATTCTTATATTCCCAAACTGGGAGAATGAATTTCATGTCCATGTAGATGCTTCAGGAATTGCCTTAGGAGCTATCTTAACACAACCTGGAGATGGAGCTATGGATCATCTTATCTATTTTTCGAGTCATAAGTTGTTGCAAGAAGAGCACAACTACACCACGACAGAAAGGGAGGGATTAGCCATGATTAATTCTTTGCTAAAATTTAGGAATTATCTGTTAGGTTCTCATTTCAAGTTCTTTACTGATCATTCTACAATGAAATATCTAGTCAAAAAACCTATGTTGGAAGGGAGAATTTGTAGATGGTTACTGTTATTTCAGGAATTTTCCTTTGAAGTTATCATTAAGCCAGGGAGATGAAATGGAGGACCTAATAACCTGTCCATATTAGATTTAGGGGAAAGTGGTGGAGCAGTAGATGATTAGCTCCCAGATGTAGACTTGTTCTAGGTTGAGGCCATACCAAAGAACCTGAAGGACATATCAATATTCTTAAGTACAAGGGCCTACCCAGAAACATATTCTGCATCCCAGAAACACCACATGGTTGTTAAAGAAACACATTACCAGCTGATCATCGAACAGTTGTATAAACTAGGACTATACAGTATCCTCAAAAGATGTGTCATGGATCATGAAAGACAAGATATACTCTGGGAATGCCACAATGGAGTTGTGGGAGGTCACATAGGAGGAAAGGCCACTTCACAGAAAGTTCTACAAGCTAGAATTTTGTGGGAAACACTCTTCAAGGATGCAAAGGTATATGCTAGATCACGTGATGTTTGTCAATGAGTAGGTAAGTTGTCACAATGAGATGAATTACCACTACAACCAGTTTGATCTCTACAAGCATTTAAGAAATGGGAAATTGACTTCATAGGACCAATCAACCCCATAACCAAGCATTCAAAGGCTAGGTACATCATCACCGCAACTGACTACCTTATGCGTTGGGCTGAAGCAATAGTTTTTCAAGAATGTTCGACCAATACTATTTCTAGGTTCATATTCAAGAATATTATCACTCATTTTGGATTTCCTAGGATCCTAACCACTGATCAGGGAGCTCATTTCATTAGTAGCACTATAGGAACACTTACAATAGAGTTCTTGATCCAACATTACAAAAGCATCCACTACCACCCACATTCCAATGGAACAGTGGAAGCCTTCAACAAGATTCTATAAAGAGGGTTGAAAAAAGTATGTTGCACAAACTAGGAAGATTGGGATGATAGAGTCCCAGTAATACTATGGCATTATAAGAAAAACACAAAGAATCCATAGTTACACACCGTTCCAACTAGTTTATGTGAAAGAGGTTGTGGTGGCTACAAAGTTCATCACTTCAAGTTTGTATATTTCACAGATCAGACATATGTCAGAAGAGGAATCAGTTGCGCAAAGACTTATGGAGTTACAAGAAGTTGAGGAGACTAGATTTCTAGTAGACTTCCATCAATTAGTTGAAAAAGAAAGACAAAAATCTTGGCATGACAGGCACATTAAGACCAAGGTATTTACACAAGGAGACAAGGTTCTACCCTACAATATTCGGTACTAGAAGCATTCTAGTAAGTTTCACATGCACTGGTTGGGACCATTTATAATTGCGGAGATATGACCCTCAGGAGTAGTCAAACTCACGCAACTGGATGGTGTGTTGTAGCCAGGACGGGTGAACAATGCTTTCCTGAAGCCGTATCTATCTCAAAACTGATAAAAAGGGACTGTTTCTCTAGTCCAAAGGAGAATGTATACTAGTTAGATTTGTGTTTTCCGAATTTTTTGTAAATTCAGTTAATAAATTCAATGTGTGCAGTGTTGCTCCATGACACATAGTTCATTTTCTGTTTAAGTGTTGTTTGATACAGAACTAATGACACCACAGTGTAGGATCTGAAGCATAAAAGAATCCATTAATGACATTCATTAATATGTAGGGGACCCCCTTTGTGGTTAGAGGGAGAAAAAATATGAATAGGATCCGAGTTCATGTGCCACACGAACCCGATCTAGTCACAACCTTTATTTCCATTACTATATCTCGTCTGAATTCAATTAATCGATAAATCCATGATACACAAAGACGCCATCGGATTTCACACCGGGATACCCACCCGTCAAAGGAAAGGTCTGAAATCATCCATGTCCCTATTCCACTCACACAAGAAAGTAAATGCTAGAATCGCCCAATAGTATTTACCCCGTTAAATCGTCCTGTCGGACAACTCAGATCTAGGTGTTGAATGAAGAAGTTGTGACCACGATGGATCCGATGGAGAAAAAACAGAAGTTCAATCAAATCCAATAGGTGGACAATGAATTGAATGCCCTCTTTGAGGCACAGTCCATAACAAAGAAATATTTGTGTTACTTCTGACCTATCATTCAGATATTTTACATGCAGATGCATCAAGTTGATGCAACAACAAATTTTGAGTGGAACTTGTTAGTCGCATCCAAGACAAAGGGGTGTAGCAAAGAGGATATGCAACAGTTTGTTGCAGAGGCATCACTCCTTTCCAGGGAGTGGAAGGATAAAGTTGGAAAATTTCAAGGAGTGAAGGAGTGAGCCTTATAATTGGTCCTAGAGTTGGGCCCTTCACTTGAAGAGGAAAAAGAAGAGAAAGCACAAATATAAGAGAAGAGGAAAGAAGAAAAGGAGGATAAGGGAAAAAAATAGAGGCTCTTGGAATGTGCAAAAGAACCAAGCACTTGACTCGAGGGTGAGTCAAGGGTTGTGGTTGGAGCCTATTGGGCCCTTCATTTTTTGGATAAGGAATCGTGCAAGTGTTCACTAAGAACAAGTTGTGCAAGGTGCAGAAGAAGCTAGACAACAGAGAAATAAAGAGCAACATAAAGAAATTGCGAAAGATAGCGCAACACCAACTAAGAAACAAATGGTTACAACATAAAAAATGACCGTGAAAACCAAGATGGAAGACACAACCTACCTATATATAGGGATGAACATGATTGTAAAAGGGTTGGTTGTGTGTATATTGGTTAGTTAGCTAATGATTCGACTGGATTTTGATTAAGCTCAGTCCAATCTTTCCCTCCTGATGAGGTTGTTTTCAGTCAAGTCAAGTGATGTCCTGAGTCTGTACTATAACCGATGTTTTAGTCTAAGAATTGGATTTCTGTGACACGAGTCTAGATCCAAGAGTCTGTACATAGAACTATTGAGTATTTTTGAGTCTGGAATTAAAGAAAGATTCTGAAGCTAATATGAAGAAGGACCTGAATTTTCAAAATATGATGTGTCTCTGTGTGTTTTACTTATGCATTACAATACTTATTGATGGTTTATAAGTTATACTTGATGGTTCTATGTTTAAATGCTTGTTCGCAACATGAGTAGGTTTGATTCTTGCACACACAAGATTCAAACCTGTTCATGTCTCTTGCACAAGGTCAGGATCATCCCTGAAGGTTCTGTGAATCCTCCTAAGTCTTTTCCTTACCCTTCCCTATGTATTTGTCTCAACAGTGCTTTGGGTGAGACTTCTTCTCTTTGGAGGAGTTGAAAATGCCAGTGCTCTAGACTACTTGGTACCTTTTTTTGGTAACTTGAGAAGGACCCTGGTCTAATCAAACTTGCGCCAACACATGTGTTTTCATGACTTGGTTACTTTTTCTCTTTTGGTATGCATGTATATTTTATTCTAAAATCTGTATACATTTCAGTATAATTGTATAAATTTTACTTTACATTGCAACATATATAAATTATAAAATCATCCTTAATCCTTGTAATTAATACTCATGGATTGAGTCAATGTTTTTGAGGCTATAAATCATGAGTGACATTCCCAACTATATTGTCCTACCTAGGAAAGATTTGAAAATGATTGATTAAGGTTTTCTATACCTTTTCCTCAACAAGAGTCTTTTTTTATCAATGACTAGGATTAAATCCCATACTTTTGGAGCTTCGAGACTTTTCACACAAAAAATAATTTCACCCAAAATCCTCCAAATAGTTGAATTTCTGAATACTTGGAAATCTATGGACAAGTGTACCAAACAACTAACAGTCAGGATTTACTCCAGAATTCGGGACTTCAGGGAATCCTCCACCCTGCACAACCACAACCAATTTCTCCTGGAGTTATGAATCGCCAAACCACTTGGGGATCCAACAGATCGCACACTCCAAGTGATATATGATGTATATTCACTCCACAACTTCGTATCTTCGAGGATTTCTCTCTTGGCGACACTAGAGTCAATTTTTCCCCAAGAGCCAAATTTCCGCATTGTGAGATCTACGACTCACGTTCCATGATGGGATCTATACAAATATGGTATCAGAACACCAATTTTCAAAACTGAGCCTGGATGGGTCGAGCAAGTTTAATAGAAGAAAATTTTCATAGAGAATTGATTTCAAACTGGCCAAATTTCAAGTTACAGTGCATCAATGGTAAAAAAAAATTAGAAGAAATTGAGTGGAATTGGGCAAAAGCCCCAATTTTTGTTGTTAAATTCATGGGAAATTTGAGCAATTTGTCCAAGTGGTGAGATATTCTTAATTGAATATATTTTCTAGCAAATTTAGACATAGAATTGGTCAAATTTGAAGTTATATAGTGCCAAGAGGGTGTTGAGAGAAAAATTTGACTATGCGTGAAAGATTAGGAGGTGTAGCAGTTTGACAAAGAAAGTAGAGGCCAAGGAGTCAAACCTGCATTAGAGAGATCAAATGTTGATCCTTTGAAATATTGGGAAATCCTTTGTTGGATGGACGCAGAGCCCTAGAGGAGAGAAACCATAAAATCCATTGATTTGGGTTGCAATATTAGATCTAGGTTGTTGAATCCAACCCAGTCGATAGGAGAGCGCACAACATAGGAGATTAGATCCCATCCATTGGATCTAAGCATAGAAGAACGCGAAACATCGATCAGATTTATTGAGATGTAAGTCTTGGCCAAAGTGGATTGGATCTCATCCATGTATCCCATCATGGAACTTGAGCTGTAGATCTCACAATTAAGAGATTCGACACCTTGGGAAAAATTTACCCTTGTGTCCCTGGTAAGAGAAATACACAAAGCTACGAAGTCCCAGAGTGAATCTACACCGTAGATCATTGGGAGAGTGAGAGTTGTTGGATCTGCAAGTGGTTCAACGATTTGGCGCTCCGGGAGAAATTGGTTGTGGTTGCATGGAGTGGATAATTCCCCGAAGTCCTGAATTCTAGAGTAAATCATGACCGTTGCTTGTTGGGTACATGTGTCTGTAGATTTCTAAGTATTCGAAAATTAGACTATCGAGAGGATTGTGGGTGAAATTGTTTTTGGTGTGAAAAGTCTCAAAGCTTTGAAGTATCGAATTCAATACTAGTCCTTTATCAAAGGAGAGTCTCAGCTGTATATTTTCGTCCTTCACCAATTCGATGTTCGAGAATGTAGTGGTATTCTGGAGAGAGAATCCCAAAATCTAGAAGCTCAGAGCTATTCATAGTCATTGGCTGTGGGAGGAGTGTTACCTATTGATTTTAGTTTAGTGTTCGACTATCTGGGAGGTAGCATGTGTTGGATTCAAGGAAAGTTCAAAGCATGGAGTCCTATAGTCTTGGATTTGATATCAATCGTATATCAAGGAGGAAAGTGTGCATCGTTAATCTCTAAAATATTTGGGAGTTCACCAGTTCGACAGTCCTAGAGTTTTACATGTTGAATTTGTGGAAACTCCTGAAGCCCAGAGTCCCAAAGTGAATGTCCCCCATAGATTGTGAAGGAGGGAAGAGAATCCTCGCCAGACATCATAACTGACCATAAGGGTTTGGAGAGAGGAAGGATAGGGAGAAGACCTACACTCTATGGTCAAAGTCACTTTATGACTCAATTTGTTCGGTAACCACTCTGGGATATTGGATTGTTGAAAAGGTGAATGTTCATGGAGCATCGAAGTCTCGAAGCTCTATATAGTGCCATTTAGTCGAGCACTTGGTTCTATCTCGTGGTCACATGATATTTTTTCCAAAGAAAAGGAGCTAGTGCCTGTGGTTTTGATTCTAGGTGAAAGGGGCTTAGAGTAAAGTTCCCATAGGTTTTGTTGGACCTACATAAAGAAATAAAAATGGCATGTGTACATTAAGAGAGGATCCAACACATATCTTAGAGCTAGTTTGGCTCTAGAAGAATATCCTAAGACCGGGAGGCCACGCGAGCCCCCTAGGAGGGGTAGGGTTTTTCTTCACAGAAATTCAACTCAGACCATCAAGAAATATATTGAACCATATAAAATAGTCATGGATCTGAATTAAATTTTTGGGCATGCTAAAAATATTTAATATGGCACAAAAGGTACTTGTAGCATTCAAGGCCAAAAACACTAATTGGCCTAGAAATTCAGCAGGTTGTAACTAGCATCCCAAAACACAGAAAGAGGTGAAAATTGGACATACTATCCAAAACCTATATATGAAGAAACCCAATTATGATCCAAAAAAAAAATCCAATGAAACAGGTACAAAAATACATAATGACAGTTCATATTTGCACCTAGTTGAAGTGTAAACAGGGGAAGATAATGGGAAATTTTCAAATGACCATAACTTTATGCTCAAGACTCAAAATTGAGAAAGGGAGAATTCATTGGAAAGGTATTGGGTAATGGAGTCTAAGTATCCACACAAAAAGTTGTCTTGGGTAGTTAATTTTCACAATAGATAAGAATAAGGAATTATGATGCATTATTGGAACAAAATTGTACATAATTTATGAAATTTGTTAAATTATTTATCCTAACAAATTTTGTTGGATGTAAATTTTGTAGAGTTAACAACATTTAGTTCATAATAGGTGAGAAGGTTGAAATTTTGTTAAATATAAGTAGATATACTTAGGGAAAGAGTGCTATGACAAAAATATTTCATAAGATGATCAAAAGCCAAGACTACAAAATGTTAGGGTATGAATCTAGGTGCAACCATAAAGTCTTGGGAAGCCACTATAGGAAGTCCACTCATGTTAGTCAAGTAATCAATGGAATCTGGGCAAAGGAATAGATAATGTAGTGAATGAAATAATGCAATTCCATTCACTCCCAAAGAAACCAATATACAAATTAAGCAATAAAATGGAGTTAGGTCTATTATAAAAGGAATTGACTATCACAGTGATAGTAATAAGATAAAGAGAAAGGCTTAATGCATATATGGATAAAGAGTGCATCATCTCCAGGGATTAGATATGCAATTATAGAGTAATGCTTCCCTTGTGGTTATCAGAGTGCGAAGTGGAAGCATGGTATGAAGGGCATCACTTCAAGCGTAAAGAAATGAAAGTGCACATAAGTAAGGAGTGTCGGTTGAGGCATAAAATAATATAATATGGACAAATTGGATCTAGAATGATGCAATAAAACTCCTAGCATAGGAATTACTCCAAGATAAATGTATTAGAGACTGGATGAATTTCATGAGTAAATTAAGATAGTTGAAAGGTACCAATAGATGGATACCAAGTTATACATAGTCTTCTGCAACATTTGTAGAACCGTGACAACAATAGGAAGGATTGTTGAGTAAATTCCCAAGAGATGAGTGCATTGAAAAGGTACTTTGGGATGTTAATCCAAAAGGATTCAAAAATGGAGAAGAAGGAATAGGTGCATCAATATGGCATGATGGAAGTTGATTATGAAAGTCAGGTTGAAATCAGATGGGTCAGGATAGGAGAAAGTAAATGGTTCATTAAGAAAATCCAAGTGTTGATATGTTTAGTCAAGGAAAGGATGAATCAATTTTTTTTAATAAAGAAATTGGCATTAAATATCCAAGGTTAATTAGGGAGCATGGTTGGAAATGTAATTTGGTCATGTAGGAGTTGCATCATAGGGATCCAAGTAATAGTGGAATGATGAAAAATAATATCTACATAATATATGGCTACAAGTGTGAAAAATTGATAAGAAAGGTTGGGATGGAAAAGTACTCAAGATAGAGAACAATCAGACACATTTTCTTTGTAATACCCCAAGGTCAAGCCCCTACTGAATTGTGATGATGTTTATATGCTGGTGAGCCAAGTGTTTATAAGTTGGAAGGATTATATGTTTATCATGTCGGAGAGCCTAGATGTTGAAGGCCAGGGAGCCTGATTTTGTATATGTCAATACTCACATCATTAATATAATTACATCACTGTGTGTAGACCAACAATGAAGAAAGAGTTATGGGGGACTAAAATCCACTAGGTAGGGAAAGGGATGGGGTTAAGAGGCTAGGAAAAAGGGTTAAGCTAGAAGGCTTATTTCCAAGGGAATACTATAATATAATTCCTAAAATACTAAGGTTTGGAAAAACAAAACCTATTATCCTAAATTCCTTTCGGGAAAGGAACAAACTCCAATTGGAGAGGAACGAGCTCCCAAGAGAGCCACATGTCAACTTGGGTGCATGCATTTTTATGGGGGAACATCCGTCATTCTGGGGGTTCTTGAACCATTCTATTCATCCTTCCCATGCATGCACACACTCACAAGCTGAGCCATGACCTCCATTGTTGACCTCTGCAACCTTCGAAACCTGCAACCTGTGAAGCTAACTTGTTTGTCCTAAGCCATATCACTCCCTAGCCATTTTTTTGTTTCTACCCATGTTTTTTTCTAGACTAGTGTGGCTTACTGTCATTACTAGAGCCCATACCCGATTTTTCTATTGTGGTTAAATGTTTGACTAAGGAGCTGGACAAAAGAAGTAGGTTGTTCGACCTGTGGTTGGAAGAGGCAGGTTGTCAGGCCCGTGGATTGAAGAAGAAGTTTATCATGTCTGTGAGAAGCTCTCTTTAGGTGAGAGAGATTGTTGGGGAAGTGATTTCTCCTGGAGGAAGTCCAGCAATAGCTACAAAGATATGAGAATTCTTGATCTAGCCTACTGCTGAAGCCCTGGAAGGGAAGTAGATTAGTCGATGGACAGTAGAACAATGAGGGTGTATATTACCGGGATGGGACAGGCATGTGGGTAATGAAATTCTATGAGTGGTATGCGTAAGTAGACTCCTTGGAGGGAATCCTTCCTATTGCATTGTGCATCTTTTTATAGTCTCATCCTAGCCTAGGAATCCCTTTACCTTGGGTGGATTTTAGTTCCATCTTGGGGGTGACCCACTACTAAGAGTGATGAGAAAAGTGGTATAAGGATGGGAGGTTCATGGAAGGTCTACATGCAGTTGGTGGTATTCTCATAAAAGTATAAGTACCATTTATATGTTAATTGTATGTTGTGTATCGTGCACATGTATTTATATTTATAATAATCACATGTGTTGTTGCATGTATGATTTATGTGATTTCTTCATTAATTTGTGTATTATTAGAATGCATGTTAGTTGCTTAATGATCCAGACCCCAACCTTTGAGCCAAGATCCGCACAGGATCGTTCCAATTCTCCTCTGAGTTGGATTGACTCTTCAATTTCCCTACGGGAAATTCTCACACACACAAGAGTATATCCACATGTCCTTCCTGAAAAACACGCTATGTCCAACTTAATTCTAGGTGTGAGCCTTACACTTCCATATGACCATGACCTAGTCCTTTCACAAGCACCTTTCACAACTCGCGTGTTCGTGAGTTGAAGGGTTGAACCTCTAGACCCCTGTTTTACAAAACTTTGAGATGCGAAAGTCAAAGAAGGTTTGACTCCTTCAACACTTCTTGCAAATTCGCAACTTCACATGTTGAGTGGTTGAGCCTTGGTGCTCCTTTCTTATGAGAAACCGAAGCACAAGAAATCAACAGGGTTTTAACTCCCTCCCAGGTGATGAATGTCCACCTGTCAATCGCGCGGTGCCCACTTGCTGGATGCACCACATGTTCACCCGAGACCTCAGCCCTCAGCACTTCGAGACTTCTATGGTCGAAACTGATTTCTCCCAACCTCTGAAACCCTGATACGCAATATAGTGAGTAGGTTCTGGTTCAACGGTTGTTCCTACTTCTCACTACTTGAAAGTTCACGCAATCAAAGGATTTGGTTTGCTCTCCGAACTCATGAAACTCGAGTTCTAAAGAATGATCCCACAATCCAAATTGACCACGATCAACAATCTTCGTTGATTCTTGACACTAGAGTGGTGGTTTCATCCAACTCCTAACCACCCTGTAGCTTCACTGGATCCTACAGTCCTCACAACTTCGTGAGTTCTCCACGGAGAATTATGACTACCCAATTCACTCCTCAATGGCTTCTACCCAATGATTGAGTGTTCTCCTTCCTAAACTTAAATTCGCTGTGATAGTTTCGATCTCCATCTCCCTTTGAAGTGGTTCAATTTCTACCTTCCTTTGAACACTTTAAAGGTACTAACCCTCATGAGCTTTCACTTGTGAACTCAAGTTTCCAAAAGAAATCCTTCTCGCACTCCTTGCGGAAATCTTTCGAATAACCACTGGTTGTATGAGTTCTCGACTCTGTGCACTCTTTGCAATAGTAGTCCTCCCACCTTCACCTTGGTTGATAAATTCTAATGCCTCGACTAGCCTACACACACCTTGCACAACTTCTGTGCTTCACCTGCACTTCTGCTGGAATGAGAACAACGGTATCCCTCCTGAGCTTTTTGAGATAAAAATCAGAATCCTTGTCAACGCACACCTTGCAGACATTTCACTGCACTCCTTGTAGGAACTCTCAAGATGAGAAACAATTGAAACTCATTCTTCTCCTCTCTCAGACTTCATATGTTCAACATGAAATCACACATTCAACCCAACATTGAAACAAATGCATAAATAGAGAAATAAATCAACTGTAAGCATACCATTCAACAAATGTAAACAATAAGCATCATAACACCATGAATATTGAGTCAAAGCTTCATATATTAAATCAAGTGCTCCTCTACATGGGTTCCTCTCTAGATCTCTCTGCTATAGCTCTCAATAATGATAATGTTACAAAAATTACAAAGATACAAGGGTGAGGGTGTCTATATCCGTTTTCCCTCCTATGCTTCTAAAACCATCTAATATATTAATTCAAGTCTACCTACTTTCATTAAACAAATTTAATGCCCATTACATCCTGTAGATGAGAGAAAATCACTCAAGATCTGTTTACAACATGCAAGTATGCTTCCTTTAACTACACCATTAATATCTACCTATTAATTTTTCAAAAACAATTCAAAATGTGCAAAATGTATGCTGTTCTTTTCTAGTTGTCTTCTACCTTTATGCTTGCTTGGTTGGTTGCTTACGATGCTCCTGCATCATACTCCCTCGCTTGAAAATTTTCATGAACTCCTATTCATGAGCTTATGCACGGTATGTCCATGATTTTGAATCACTGCTTCATCCTCCCAACTGGCATCTTCAACTTGATGTCCCTTCCACTTGTCCAAGTATTCAAAATATTCTTTCCTCCTGGTCTTTCTGGTAATCCTCTTGTCAATTATGCCTTCCATCTGTGGATTTTTAGCTAAAGGAATTTGGTTTGTCCATTGGACCTCTTCTTTCTCACCCTCTGCTCCTGTTTCTTCAGCTCTGTAAGGGTATAAATCCACAATATTGAATATCGGTGAGATTTCGATCCCATCGGGTAATTCAATATCATATGTGTTTGCCCCAAATTTCCTTATGACCTTGCATAGTCCAATCTTTTTCATCTTTAGTTTGTTATACGTTCCCCTTGGGAACCTCTCCTTCCTCAGATGTGTAAGAATCATATCACCAACTTCAAATTCAAGTTCTTTCCTATGTTGATCTACTCTCCGCTTGTATTCTTGACTTGAACTCTGCAATCGCTCCCTAATTCGGATGTGAAGCTCCTTCATTCCTTCTGCAAAGTCCTATGCACTGGCACTCCTAAATTCAGCTCATTCTAAATATTTCAATTCATAAACTCCCCTTGGCTACATTCCATATACAATTTGGAATGTTCTCTTCCCTATGCTTCTATTGGGTGAATCATTGTAAGCGAATTCTGCCTGTGGCAGAATGTGATCCCATTGACTATGGTGTTCAATCACTAAGCTTCTTAACAAATATCCCAAGCTTTTGTTTACGACCTCTGTCAGTCTATTCGTCTAAGGATGATACATTGAGATAAAATAAAACCTTGTCCCCAGCTTCTTCCATAAAGTCCTCCAAAAATGTCCTATGAACTTAGTAGCTCGATCAAAAACGATACTCTTTGGAAAACCGTGAAATCTGACGACTTCCTTGAAAAACAGGTTTGCAATATTTCTTGCGTCACTGGTTTTCTGGCATGGTATAAAATGTGCCATCTTTGAAATATTGTCGACTACCACAAAGATTGAATCATATCCTCTCTATGTCCTTGGCAGTCCCAATATAAAATCCATGCTCACTGCATCCCACGACCTTTCTGGTATGGGTAATGGTTGATATAACCTTGTGTTCTGCCTCTTTCCTTTCGTGTGCTGGCAAATTCTGAATCTTTCCACAAATTTCTTAACATCTATTCTCATCCCTGGCCAATAATATGAGCCATTCAAATTTGAGAACGTCTTGTAATGACCAAAATGTCTGGCCAATCCTCCATTGTGTTTTTCCTTCAACAAATTCTCCCTCATGGAGCATTTTGGAATACATAGTTGATTTCCCCTTAGCAATAATCCATCCTGGATCATGTATTCAGTCCATTGGCTTCTGTCCCTGAGAATTGGATTCTCAAATGCTTCATATGCCTCTTTAAAATCTGGATCATCTTTGTACATTTGTTTGAGGTTATCAAAACCCAAAGTCTTGACTCTAAATTCCTGCATAAGCAAACATTTTCTGCTCAAAGCATCAACAACTTTGTTAGCAGTTCCAGAAATATGCTTACTCACAAAAGTAAAATTCTGCATGAATTCAACCCATTTAGCATGCTTTTGTTTCAACTTCTCCTGTCGAGTTATGAATTGTAAAGCATGATTATCACTGTACAAAACAAACTCCTTGGGAACCAAATAGTGTCTCCATTTCTTCAGTGCTTGTATGAATACATAGAATTCTTTGTCATATGTTGAGTACTTAATCTTTTCTTCATTCAATTTTTCACTGAAATATGCGATCAACCTCTCGTCTTGGCTCAAGAACGCTCCAATTGCAAATCCACTCGCGTCACACCTGACCTGGAATGTCTTGCTGAAATCTGGCAAAACCAGAATTGGTTGCTACATGATCTTGTTTTTCAACAGATGGAAACTCTTCTCTGCTTCCTCCATCCAGTGAAAATATTTATGTCTTTTCTTTACTGTATCCATCATTGGTGTGCTAATTCCACTGAAGTTTCGAATGAACTTCTTGTAGAAACTTTCCAAACCATGGAATCTTCGAACTTCAAACACACTTTTCGACGATGGCCAATTCTTAATTGCCTTTATCTTTTCTAGATCAATTTTCAACTCATTTGCAGAGATTACAAAACCCAAATAAATGAGTTATGTCCTCATAAATGATGATTTATTCACATTGATCAACAATTTCTCTTGTTGTAATCTCCTCATCACTGTAGCTAAGTGCTTTAAGTGATCTACTTCTGTCCTGCTGAAAATTAATATATCATCAAGATATACAATGGTGAAGTTCCCTATGAAATCCTTCAGGACTTCATTCATCAATCTCATGAAACTACTGGGTGCATTCATTAAGCCAAATGGCATGACAAGACATTCATACAACCCCTCATTTGTCTTGAATGTTGTCTTCCACTCATCACCTTCTCTCATCCGAATTTGATGATACCCCCTTTTCAAATCAATATTTGAAAAACTATTTGCTCCACTCAAGCAATCCATCAAATCATCCATCCTTGGCAATGGAAATCTGTATCTCATGGTAATCTTATTGATTTCCCTTGAGTCTATACAGATTCTTCAGCCTCCATATTTCTTTGGGCTAAGCACTATCGAAACAACACATGGACTTAAGCTCTCCCGAATCAATCCTTTGTCCATTAAGTGCTGGACCTATCTCTTAACTTCTTCATTTTCCTGCGGTGTCAACCTATACGTGGCTTTGTTCGATAAATTGGCTCCCAATATAAGATGGATGTGATGGCTTATACTCCTTATAGGTGGCAACGAACAAGGCAGTTCGTCCACTACTATATCGACAAACTCTCTCAACAATTCCTAGATTTCTTCTGGTATATCATCTATTCTTGTACTGATCAAAACAATTTTGGGCTTCCTGACCACAATAAATTGTGTGTCTGCCTTCTTCTTAACCTCCTTAAGAAGTTCCTTCCCACTCATGAGAAGTACAGTGTTTCTCATCTATGTTTTCACTTCTTTATCCTTAATTGGCAACAACATATGAGTCTTACCATTTTTCTCTAGAGTGTACGTGTTCTTCCTCCCATCATGAACTACGTTTCTATCATATTTCCATGGTCTACCCAACAATCGATGACAAAAATCCATGGGAATGACATCACATAATATTTCATCTTTATATCCTCCTATTTTAAATTCAACTAAACACTATTTAGTGACATTTACTCGATGTCCTTTTTGTAGCCATGAAACTCTGTATGGGCTTGGATGTACAATAGTCTCCAACTCCATCTTTTCTACCATCTCTATAGATATGATATTGTCAGTGCTACCAATGTGCACTATGACCTTGCATACTCTATCCTTAGTCTTGCAAGCAGTCCTAAACATACTATTTATTTGGGTTGGGTTCTCTACCTACTTCTCTGGCTTTAAGAGAACTTTCCTCGTCATTAAGGATCCTCTGCCCTCAGTGTCTTCTACCTCAACATTCCATCCTTGATCTTCAACAATGTGAGTTTCACCACCATCTTTCTTCTTATCTGGGCACTCATAGGATTTATGTCCAATCTTTCCACAAACAAAACATTTCACTTCACCTCCTCTGCCTCTTCCTCTTCCTCTTCCTCTAGCTCGAGGAAAAGTATTTCTATCAGCATACTACCCTCTCTGTGAGCTTCCTCCTCTCTCATGTTGATTTTGAGGTTTGTTTCCCTCTTCTTTAGGTTTCTGAGTTCTGTCTTGGGCAATTGTTTTGCCTCTGGATTCACTTCTACCTAGACCTTTTTTACCTTGCTTTCGGCTCATCTTCTCTTTAGCTTTCAAATCCATTTGATAAGAATCTTCCACCATCCAAATGGTCATCATGCTCATCTCATATTGAATGTCATATTGTAGACCATTGATGTACCTGGAAACTTTTTCATCATCACTTTCCCAATGACCTGCTCTGATGTTTATCACATAGAATTCTTCAGTGTATTCTTTCACTAACATCAGCTTCTGTCTCAAATTCTTCATCCTCCGAAACAGAGTGATTTGATAATTCCTGGGTATAAATTTGGCTTTCATATTTGCAACCATTCTATCCTAGGTCTTCATTTTCTTCCTTCCCTTGCAACGTCTGTGAGCCTGCAGTTCATCCCACCATAGTGTTGCATGCCCTTTAAGTCTAGTGACGACATGTTTGACTTTCTTGTCTTCCTCAACATCCTCATATTCAAAGTATTTATCTAGATCTCTAATCCATTCTAGAAGTTCTTCAACATCCAGGTTTCCCTCATACACTGGAATGCCCTTTTTTTCTCTGGCACCTATCCTTGAAACAACCCTAAATAGGCATTCATCCACAACATCTTTGACTAGAAATTCTTCTCCTTCATTTCCATCTTTATTTTCAATTTTAGCCTCGTTGATATCCCCAACATCAACTGTGTGCCTCTATGCTGTCTCCATGGCATCAATCCTGGCACATAACTCACGCATTTCTCATTCCCTTACTGGATCCGACATTGGGATTGGCATTGGCCTGTCTCTTCTTCTTGGCAGCATGGCTATAAAATGTTCCTCTTTTCTCGACTACAGAAAAAAAAAAAGAAATTATTCTGGGCTCTGATACCACAACTGATGTAGACCCCAACCCTCGGGCCAAGATCCACATAGGATTGTTCCAATTCTCCTCTAAGTCGAATTGACTCTTCAATTTCTCTACGGGAAATTCTCACACACACAAGAGTGTATCCACAGGTCCTTCCTGAAAACCCTTCCCTGTCCAACTTAATTCCATGTGTGAGCCTTACACTTCCATACAACCATGACCTGGTCCTTGCACAAGCACCTTTCACAACTTGTGTGTTCATGAGTTGAAGGGTTGAACCTTCGAACCCTTCTTTTACGAAACTTCGAGACACGAAAGTCAGATAAGGTTTGACTCCTTCAACACTTCTCGCAACTTTGCAACTTTGCATGTTGAGTGGTTGAGCCTTGGTTCTCCTTTCTTACGAGAACCCGAAGCATGAGAAGCCAATAGGGTGATAACTCCCTCCCAGGCGACGAACGTCCACCTATCAACCATGCAGTCCCCACTTGATGGATGCACCACGTGTTCACCCGAGACCTCGACCCTCGACACTTCATGAGTTATGTAGTCGAAACTAATTTCTCCCAACCTCCAAAACCCCGATACACGATATAGTGAAGAGGCATGGTCCAACGATTGTTCCTACTTCTCGCTACTTGGAATTTCATGCAACCAAAGGATTTGGTATACTCTCTGAACTCACAAACCTTGAGTTCTAAAGAATGATCCCATGGTCCAAACTGACCACGATCGACAGTCTTCGTTGATTCTTGACACTAGAGTGGTGGGTTCGTCCGACTCCTAACCACCTTGTAGCTTCACTGGATCCTACAGTCCTCGCAACTTCGAGAGTTCTCCATGGAGAATTACGATCACCTGATTCACTCCTCAATGGCTTCTGCTCAGTGACTGAGTGTTCTCCTTATTGAACTTAACTTCACTGTGATAGTTTCGATCTCCCTCTCCCTTTGAAGTGGTTCAATTTATGCCTTCCTTTGAACACTTTAGAGGTACTAATCCTCCTTAGATTTCACTTGTGAACTCAAGTTTCCAAGAGAAATCCTGCTCACACTCCTTGCGGCAATCTTTTGAATAAAATCTGGTTGTCTGAGTTCTCGACTCTGTGCACTCTTTGAAATAGTAGTCCTCACACCTTCACCTTGGTTGATAACTTCTAAGGCCTCGAATAGCCTACGCACACCTTGCATGGATTTTGTGCTTCACCTACACTTCTGCTGGAATGAGAACAACGGTATCCCTCCTAAGATTTTTGAGATAAAAATCAGAACCCTTTTCAACGCACACCTTGCGGATGTTTCACTGCACTCCTTTCAGGAACTCCCAGGATGAGAAACAATTTAAACTCATTCTTCTCCTCTCTCAGACTTCATACGTTCAACATGAAATCACACATTCAACCCAACATTGCAACAAATGCATAAACAGAGAAATAAATCAACTGTAAGCATACCATTCAACAAATCTAAATAGTAATGATCATAATGCCATGAATATTGAGTGAAAGCTTCATATATTAACTCAAGTTCTCATGTACATGGTTTCTTCTCTACATCTCTTTGCTACAGCTCTCAATAATGATAATGTTACAAAAATTACAAAGATACAAGGGTGAGGGTGTCTATATCCATTTTCCCTCTTACGCTTCTAAAACTATCTAATCTCTTAATTCAAGTCTACCTACTTTCATTAAAAAGATTTAATGCCCATTACATCCTGCAGATGAGAGAAAATCACTCAATATCTATTTACAACATGCAAGTACGCTTCCTTTAACTACTACATTAATATCTACCCATTAATTTTTCAAAAACAATTCAAAATGTGCAAAATGTATGTTGTGATTTTCCAGCTGTCTTCTGCCTTTATGCTTGCTTGGTTGGTTGCTTACGATGCTCTTGCATCATTTCAGTTTATATATATGATGTTACACAAAGAGATCTGTCTTCCATATCCCAGCAGGTATATGCCTGTGTATGGACAATTTGATTATCATAACAGAGTGAGAAGTTTTGTGTTGTATTTAGTTTTAAGTGGCATTTCCAAGTAGAAGGCTTGGGGTGTTACAATTTCATATCAGGTTTTGAATAGATTAGTTTGGTTTGAAGTAGTGGCATGTGCTTGGCCTGCGTGGTTGGGGGACATGACAAATTAGCATAAGATCCCATGGTTTCAACACTAAACCATGATGGGCCATGAGTGTGAAATTTGGATTCAAAATTCCACAAGGAATTGATATATAGAGTGCCAGAGAAGTGTTGAGAGAGATCATGGGTGGTATTGGAAAGCTCAAGAGGTATAGAGGTTCGAGAAAGTTAGCAAAGAAAAGATACCATGGAAATCATGGTATTGGGCCATAAATTTTAAATTTGGGTTGTAGGATATGTTTGGAAGAAGATATACCCCACACAACCATCGGATCCATAGAAGGTGCACGATGGTTAAGCACATAAGTCCTTTGGACTTCTCCCCTCCGACTATTTTAAAACTATAGTAGAGAAAACTGCCAAAGTATGGAGCTCCGAAGCACTAGATCCCTGAAGTCCCAAAGTCTGGACCCAATCCAGGCCGTCCATTTCTAGGGACACGTTTCCACAGATTAAGAAATGTTCAGAATTCGATAGTTTAGGGGCTGTAGGGTGTTCAACAACGAAATCCTCCAATTTTACCAACTCCAAATTTAATTTGGACAATTCATGTTTGAGGACACATGTTAGCAGATCATCCTATTTGGAGTTTCAATAGTCCGGGGGTTGTGTGGTGTTTCGACAGGGAAATCCTCTGAAGTCCTAGAGTAATTCTCAACCATAGATCATTAAGGATAAGCTGTACCATTGGATTTCCCCAAGTGGTTCAGGGTTCGGGGAAATCCATTATATATTATGCGAATTAGAGTTTTTCTGAAGTCCCAAAGTGTCGGATATGACATGGCATGATGATGTCACCTAGGGTTACGTGGACCTACCCTAAGTATACAACGTGTCTCTTATTTTTTTACTTTTGACAAGCCCTTAGTATCGATTGGGACCTGACATGTGTCACTCGACGGTGGGGCCACGTGTCAACACCTTGATTGATGACATTTGTACTATGTGGACCTTAAGAGGTTGAGAAGTTTGGGATTTCGAAAGTTTTGAAAAAGTGTCGATGAGAAGAAATTATTGAAGTCTCGAAGCATCGGATATGACATGGGCATGTTTGGTAGTCAATAGTTTGATAGTTTTAAAAAAGTGTCGATGAGAAGAAATTGTCGAAGTCTCGAAGCATCGGATATGATGTGGCATGATGATGTCACCTTGGGTGGCATGGACCTACCCTAATTCTTCCATGTGTCACTTGTTTTTGTACCTTTGACAGGCCATAGGTGCCAATTATTACCTGACATGTGTCAATCGATGGTGAAGCCACATGTTACCCCATGTTTTGACATGTAGCACCCCAAGCGTGCAGTACTAAGTGGACCCCTGGAGTTATCCAATTCAACATTCAAAAGGAATGAGGTGTGAGGAAGGTGAAACCCTTGAATCTCCAAAGAGCGGAGTAAATCCTCATTGTTGATCTGGATAGGACACGCGAAAACAGATCTCGTAGTTCAAATACTTAACACTTCGGAGGATTCAAGGCACAAACAATTAAGGTCGAGGTCTTATGGAGGCCCGAAATTTGGAGTCCACCTCAACCGTTGATCGTAGAGGACACGTGTTGCCAAATCCCAAGGTCCAGAGAAGTGTTACTATGAAGGAATTGAGTTGTAGGTTTCTTTGAGTCAAGAACTCCTGAGGTCCGGAGTTAATCTTGACTGTTGATTGAGATATGACATGTCAAGGCAAGAGAGAATTGTAGAGAATTGATTTGGAGCTTACCAAATCTTGGAGTCCCGAAGCTCCTATCCACCATATATCTAAACAAAGAATGAGGAAAATTGATCAATATGTCCTCTGAGTATTCAAAGAATTAGCGTTTGGAGGAAATGGATTGTACTAAAGGAAGATCCTCCGAAGCCATGAATTTCTAGAGCCCTAGAGGCCCAAAGAATAGGATAAGAACCTATCCATTAGTGTTGGATCATATCTTGTGGTAACATGATATTGGGCGCCAAAGAAAAAGGACCAAGTTCCCAAAACTTGTTTTGAAAACAAAGAATGGCTTAGAGAAGGAGCCCTTGGAATTTTTAATTTGTACAGACCTACACCTAATGAACTAAAGAAGGACTATAAACCTAAAGAGAGGATCCAACATGGATCCAAGATCCAATTTGGCTCTGATATGGAAGAATCCATGTACATGGATTGCATCCCTGAAAAGAAAAAATGTTCAAATATCCATAACTTCCTTCTTAAAACTCAGAATTGAGCATGGAACTAGGCATTGGAAATGCATTGAATAGTAGAAGATAACTGTTCACCCAAAAATGGGATCTGAATAGTCAATTTCTTAGGAAATCAGGAGAAATTAAGTCTGATATATTAATGAATCATAATGGTTTATGTTTTCATGAAATTAGTGAGAACAATTATCCTCACAAGTTCTGTTGGCTACACATTTTTGCAGAATTAACAACTACCAAAACAGAGTAGAGTTATCACAAAGTGTAGAGTCATGGATGATACACATATAGTGTACAACCGAGAAGATTAAATAAGAGGGATGAATGTCTAGTTGGGTATGGAAGGAACCAACTCCAATGGACATGGATGAGGAAAGGAGGAAGACATAAATCTGGGTGAGACCCTAAAAAAATTGCAGACAGATTTCCAAAGACACAAGGATGATAATGGTAGGATTATTAAGGCCAATGAATAATAGAAATACTTCAACATGAAGTTAATACAGAGCCTGGATAGAATTGAAAATAAGTTGGATAAAGAGAGTGGCTCCAACAAATGAGGAAGCCATGAGACCCCTGAGGAAAAAGGAAGATCAAGGGGTGGTAGAAGACATCACCATCACTCCCAAAGGAATTCTAACATGAGAGAACAAAACAACTCAGGTCCATCCCCTACAAGAAGCATCATATGAGGTATGGGGTGGATGAATTGAAAGTAGAAATGAACAAGATCAAACATCCTACTTTTGATGGTGAACACAAGAATGATGAAGATGCCGAGACATGGATTCTAGGCATGAGGAAGTACTTACAATTGCATAACCATTCTTCTCATGCAGAAGGAATAATTTCTATTTATCAATTGAAAGGAAATACATCCATGTGGTGGGATAAGCTCATGCAAGTGTAGCACATCAGAGAGAAGAATGTGACTTGGAAGGAATTCAAGAAGCAATTTGAGAAAAAAATACCTGACCAAGAGGTATTATGAAAAAAAGATGACAGAGTTCCTTAAAATCAAACTGGGCAGCATGACTATTGATGAGTATGAAAGGAGATTTTTAGAACTATTGAATTATGTCTCCTTGATCAAGTATGAGACCATTAAGATTTAGAGATATTTGAGTGGGATGCCATCCTTTATTAGTGATAAGATTCAATATGGTGATCCCAAGACTTTCGAGGAAACCATAAGGGGATGAAAATGCTTATATGATCAACATAAAGGAAATCCTACTTTCCAAATAGCTTGGGAAGACAATAAGAATTTTAAGAGGGAACAAAAGGAGAAGGGGAACAAGACGTCATTTTTCAGAAACAGTCCTCAAGGAAAACCATATTTAGAGAACACATAATGGCTGAGGTGGGAGGGAAATGGCAAAGGAATACACCCATTCAATGTTGGGGTTGTAAAGGAGACCATAAGTATAGGGATTTTCCTCACAAAAGTTACAAAGTGAGAGTTTTCCACAATGTACAACAAGCTGAAATAGTGGAGGACATGGGAAAAAGTGTGCCAAGGATCTATGCAGCCTTGGACAACAAGCAAGCAATGATTCAAACACACATGATTGAAGTAGAAGGTATGATCAATAACCATGCCTTTACTATTTTAATATATTTAGGAGCTATTCATAGCTATATATATCCTAAGGTAGTGGAAAGATTGAATTTTCCAAGAAGAAAGCATGAGAAATCTTGGTTGGTGCAACTAGCTACAGGAACTAAGAGAAAATTTGTTGAGTTGGTTAAACCATGTCCAGTGGACATGAATGGGCTCAGTACCAAGTCAAATTTGAACATACTTCCATTGGATTCATATGACTATCTAATTGGTATAGATTGGTTGGACCAACACCATGCTATATTAGATTTTCATAACAAGGCATTTACTTTCTTGAATGAAGAAGGGAACCCAAGAATAGTCCAAGGAATTCCCAGGGAAGTTACTATCTAAGAGATCTCAACAATGCAACTGAAGAATTGTTACAAGAATAGTTGTAAAATATTTGCAGCCCATATGGAGGAAGAACCTAAGTATAAGGTGTAAAATCTTGAGGATCATGCAGTTCTAGAATATTTTGAGGACGTGTTTAAGGAGATACCAGGACTACACCCAAATATAGATATTGATTTCTCTATAAATTTGATGCCTAGATAAGCTCTAGTATCAAATAATCCCTATAGAATGAGTACAATAGAGCTAAACGAGTTGCAAATACAACTTAAAGATATTATGAAGAAGGGGAATATACACCCAAGCATGTTACCTTGGGGTTCCCCAGTTTTATTTGTGAAGAAGAAAGGAGAGACATTGAGCTTGTGTATTGAATTTAGACAATTCAACAAAGTGACTATAAAGAACAAGTATCCTTTGCCAAGGATTGATGATCTCTTTAATCATTTAAAGGATGAAAGGATATTTTAAAAGATTGATATCAGGTCAGGGTTTCATCAAATAAGGATCAGAGATGAATACATCATCAAGACTACCTTCAGGACAAGGTATGGTCATTATTAATCCACAGTGGTTCCATTTGGGTTATCAAATGCACTAGTGGTTTTCAAGTGCTTAATGAATGGTTTTTTCTGTGAATAATTGGACAAGTTTGTCATTGTGCTTTTCGATGACATCCTTGGATATTCTAAGTCATAAGGAGAATGTGAGAATCAATTGAAGATGGTGTTACAAGTTTTAAGAGAGCACCAATTGTATGCGGAATTGAGCAAGTGCTCATTTTATCAAAACCAAATTCACTATTTGGGGTATATCATATTTGAATAAGGGATAGCAGTGGACCCCAAAAATATTGAGGCCATTAAAGGGTAGAAAACACCTAAGAATGTGACCGAAGTAAGATCCTTCATGGGTCTAGTTGGCTACTATAGAAGATTCATTGCAGGGTTTTAAAGGATTGTTCACTCGATTACTTCCTTGCAAAGGAAGGGAGTGAAGTTTCAATGGACAACAAAATGTGAAAAGATCTTCTAGCAATTCAAGAAGTTGTTAACGAGTGCTCAAATTATAAGTATTGCATATCCAAATGAAGATTTCATGGTTTTCATAGACGCATGAAATAAGGACATGGTGGAATCCTTAGTTAGAATAGATTTGTGGTATGTTTTGAATACAAAAAATTGAAGGAGCATGAAAGGCTATATGCCACTCATGATTTGGAGTTGAAAGACATAGTGCAGAACTTTAAGAAATGGAGGCACAACCTCATGGGAAAGAGATTTTATCTTAGGACAGACCATAATGGTTTGAAATATTTGTTTGATCAACCAAATTTAAATTCTAAGAAGAGTCGATGGTTAGAATTCCTACGTGAGTATGACTTTTATATCAAACACATCAAAGGAAAGGTGAATAAAGTGGTTGATGCACTTAGTAGGAGAGTGCATGAAATGCATTCTACAACCATTAGCATGTATCAAACTGATCTTAAAACTAGAAGTTTTGAGGCTGCAAAAGTAGATTTGTAGTACATGGAGTTGGTAACAAAATTACAGCAAGCTAAAATGAAGTAGAAGGTTGAACATTATGAATTGGGAACTAAGGAAATTCTCCTATACAAGAAAATAATTTATGTACCCAATTCTCATGAATTGAGGATTACGATTTTGAAGGAGATGCATAATATACCTTATGTTGGACACCCAGGATATTAGAAAAAAATTGCATCAGTCAAGAGCCAATATTATTGGCCAAGCATGAAGAAGGAGATTGTTGAGTACATTGCTAAATGTTTGGAGTGTCCAAAGGTCAAGACTGATCATAGACACCCTATTGGTTTGCTGCAACCATTCCTCATTCCATAGTGGAAGTGGTTACTGGTGACAATGGATTTCATCACCAAATTTCCCATAACAAGCAAGCAACCTGATGCTATCATGGTGGTGGTGGAAAATCTTACTAAAGCTGCCCATTTCATTCCTATGAAGGTTACTCACAAGGAAACCAATGTTTTTGATATTTATATGAGGGAAGTAGCATGCTTACATGGCATACCCAAGACAATTGTGTTTGACAGAGACCCAAAGTTTACCTCAAAGTTTTGGAAAAGATTATTCAAAGGGTTCATAACAAATCTGAACTTCAACACAACTTATCATCCTGAGACTGATGGGAAAACAGAAAGGGTGAACCAAGTGATAGGTGATATGCTAAGGAGTTATGTGATGGACAAATCATATAAATGGGAAGATTATCTACACTTGGTAGAATTTTCATACAACAATGGTTACCAAGCATCACTAAAGATGAGCCCATTTGAGGCACTTTATGGAATAAAGTGAAACACATGAGTAGAATGGGACAACCCAACATATAGATCAGTAGTTGGGCCAGAGTTTCTCAGGGAAATGGAAGAGAAAATGTTGAAGATTAAAAAACAATTTAAAGGCTACCCAAGACATGAAGAAAATCTATGCTGACAAGTGCAGAACCCACAGGGAGTTTAAAGTGGGTGATCATGTTTTCTTGAAGGTGAAGGCCATTAGAAGTTACCTGAAGTTGGGAAACTGTTCCAAGTTGGCAGCCAAATATTGTGGGTCATTTGTAATCCTAGAGAGGATTGGACCAATAGCTTACATGATTGCATTACTTGCATCTATGATTATTCATAATTTATTCCATGTATCATTCCTCAAGAAATATATAGTTGGTGATAATCATGTTATTGATTGGAATATGATTCAGGTGGAGCAATGAAAAACTTTTCAAGTGCATCCAGTATGCATTATGGACCAGAAAACCAAACAACTCCTTAATCGAGCCATAGGGATTTTAAAGGTCCAATGGACCTGGTACAATCTCGAGGATGCAACTTAGGATCATGAAGATGCTATGCAGGGAGAATACCTGCATCGTTTTGAAGATTTTGAAAATAATTTTGATATTTTGTAAGTAATATGCACTAAGGATAGTGCATAAATAAGGGGAGGGGATTGTAATACCCCAAGGCCAAGACCTTGTTGAATTGTAATGATGTTTATAAGTTGGTGAGCCAAGTGTTTATAAGCTGGGAGGATTATATGTTTATTAGGATAGAGAGACTAGATGTTAAAGGCCATAGAGCCTGGTTTTGTATATGTAGATACTCACATCATTAATATAATTGCATCACTGTGTGTAGACCAAACATGAAGAAAGATTTATGGGGGAATAAATTCCACTGAGTAGGGAAAGGGATGGGGCTGAGAGGCTAGGAAAAAGGGATAAGATAGAAGGTTTATTTTCAAGGGAATATTATAATTTATTTCCTAAAAGACTAAGGTTTAGGGAAATAAACCCTGTTATTCTATGTTCCTTTGGGAAAAGGAATGAACTCCAAGTGGAGAGGAATAATATCCCAAGAGAGCCATGTGTCAACCTAGGTGCATGCCGTTTTATGGGGGGGAATCCGTCATTGTGGGGGTTCTCATACCATTATTCCCATCCTTCTCATGCATGCACACACTCACAAGGTGATCCATGACCTCCATTTTTTACCTCTACAACCTCTTAAGCCTGCAACCCCTGAAGCTAACCCATTTGGCCTAAGCCATATCGCGCCCTAGCCATATTTTTTTGCTACACACATCTTTCTCTAGACTAGTGTCACTTACTGTCATTACCAAAGACCATAGCTTATTTTTCTTCTGTGGTTACCCATTTGACTTAGGATATGGACAAAAGAAGTAGGTTGTCAGGATTGTGGTTTGAAGAGGTAGGTTGTCAGGCCCATGGATTGAAGAAGCAGGTTGTCAGACCTATGAGAAAATCTCTCTAGGTGAGAGAGATTGTTGGGTAAGTGATTTCTCTTGAATGGAGTCCAAAAAAAACTACAAATATTTGAGAATTCCCGATCCAGCCTGTTGTTGAAGCCCTGGAATGGAAGTGGAGTAGTCAATGGACTGTGGAACATTGAAGGTGTATATTCTCGGGGTGGGAAATGCATGTTGGTAATGTGATTATATGGGTGATGGGAATAAGTAGGCTCCTTGGAGAGAATCCTTCCTCATTCATTGTGCATATTTTCATAGTCTCAACCTATCCTAGGAAACCCTTTACCCTGGGTGGATTTGTTTCCCAGCTCGGGGATGACCCACTGCTGAGAGTGATGAGCAGTGTTGTCTAAGGATGGGAGGTTCGTGGAAAGTTTGAACATAGTTGGTGGTATTCTCATAATAATATAATTACTGTTTATATGTTATTTGTATGTTGTGTATCCTGTACATGTCTTTATATTTATAAGAATTGCATGTGTTGTTGCATGTATGATTTCTGTGATTTCTGCATTAATTTGTGTATTAGTATAATGCATATTAGTTGTTTAATTTTATATGTATGATGTTCTGAAAAGAGATATGTCATCCATATATCAATAGGTCTATGCCTGGGTATGGACCATTTGATTATTAGAATAGAGTGAGAAGTTTTATTTTGTATTTAGTTTTAAGTGGCATTTCGTAGTAGAAGGATGGCGGTGTTACAAATTGGTATTAGGTTTTGAACAAAGTTTTTTGGTTTGAAGTAGTGGCATTTCCCCATCCTGGGTGGATAGGGGATGTTATAATTTATTATTTAAGAACACAATAAGATTCAAGAATCTAGGAAGAATTGAATACTTCTAGGGACAAAAAAGAAAAATGATACAGGGAGAAAGAGGTTGTTGCAATTACTATAGCATCAATTATGTTATGGCTTGTTGGAAAACCATACATAGTACAAGAAATTGACATGCAAATGAATTTAGGAGCATTCTAATGATGCATTATTAGTGCACACAAATACTAATTGAAGAATGGAAATTTGTTAGTATATACATATATAAAATAATAATACTAGGATTAGTCTATTGTTGAATATATATTAATATGAAATCTCCTAATGGTAGTTGTTGTACCAAAAAAGAGAGAATTATTGCATGTTTGAAAGTGATGCTACTAATTTCATTGCATATAGAAGGAATAAACATAAAGTTTGTTGGCTCTTGGTTATGGAATTTTTTGAAGATTAAGGAAAGAAGCGCGAACTGCGAACTGCGCAGAAGACAAGTTGACTGAGATTGGGTTGAAGTGACAAAAAGAGAAGAAAAGATGGAGCAAAGTAAAAGAAAGAAAGTTGTTGGATGGTTAGATCAAGGAAGATATATAAACAAGGAATATGGATCGTGGATGACTCCACAAGAAGAAAAATCCACCAATGGATTCTTTGGAGCGCCTCACAAGAAAGAAGGAAAGATAGGTTGGTGAAGCCCTAAAAATGCGGGTCAAGTTAACCTAGGGTTTTAGACACCTAGGATTTTGTTATTTAGGGTTTTAGACACCTAGGTTTCAGCCTAAGGTTTTTCGAGAGTCATTGTATTGTATAAATAAAGGTCAAGAGGACCTGGGATGGGTAAGAGAGACAGAAGGAAAAAAAGAAAAATAGAGAGATTATGTATGATGAGTGATTGTTGTTATTAATGAGAGAGAAGTCTGTGTTCTAATATCTTCAACTAGTTGCGAATATGAACCCTGCACTTGGGTGCACATGGAGGGGAGAGAGGATAAGAGAAAGACAGAGAGATATTTTCAAGATAAGAGTGCAGATAGAATTGTATGCTTTCATCTAATATATTATAAAGCGTAGTTCTGTGGACATATCCCTAGGGAGAGGGTGAACCACATATATCCCGTTGTTGTGTGTGATTGATGTTGTGTTCTTTTGATCTCTGATATACTGTTAATGCAATATTGTGTTAGATCCGAGATATAGTTTGTGTAGTAGGCTTAATAAAGATAAAGAATCACTAGATCTGTGTGAGAGTGTTTCGCTGGATCCACTTTGAATTTCCTCTAGTTGTAGAGACCTATGTTCTACAACCCCATATAGCTACTTCGGGTGAGACTACATATGTTATGTAAGTGTTGCTGAAAGGGCTAGCAGTTAGGGCTTGTTGGTGCATTGTTAGAACTAAACCCTGAGTCTGCCCCTGTGCCAACACATGGCTCCGTTGCCAAGATTGGGATCTTCTTGAGGGAATGTCAAGGTGGTTTCCATCGAAGACAAATATTTAGACATGAACAAAGGAAGAAGAGAAGGACTTCGCTGAATATTGGAATAAGAAACCTAATATTAGTACATAATACTGGTTGGGAAGGTATATCTTTACTGATATACACGAGATTTTATTTCGAGGAATTCATAAGGAAATATATGAGTGGCTATTCATATTAGAAGATACCCAGTTTGAGATCAGACTCGGACTGTCTGTGGTTTGGACGTCAACGTTGATCAAGAAGGTCAAGCAAAATGATAACATCATGTCAAGAGAAGTATATCATTGGTTTGATAGTACCATCGGATGGTATATCACTGAGTTTTCTATTGATAGGGTAGAATCATATAGCGAAGAAGAGAGATATTTCTTTAAGGGACCTAGAGGAAAATTTTTACACTTCTTGAAGTTGAAGATCAAGATGCTATTGCATGAGAAGAACATCCTGAAGATACAATAGTGGGTCATATTGAAAATCTAATGTTCAAGAATTCAGATAGCGATAAAGACACAAAGGTCGGACACACGCAGAGTAGGAGAACCTTTAGAAGAGTTTCTTTGGTGAACTTGTTCGAGCAAAGTCACAAACCACCAACATAGGAAGAAGGGTTCTATAGTGAATAAGAAGAAGACTTGTTGAATGAGGAACATTCAGATTCTGCTAGAGAAAAATAAGGGAAGACTAAAGAACCTCATCGAGAAGAGTAAAAAACTTTAGGGACTACCTAGACTATTGAATTAAGTTCTATTACACCCCTTGTTGTTTTAACATCATTAAGTAACCAGATTAACCTAAGTTATCAGAACACTCAGAGCACTGGTACAAGTGGTTCAGTGCATACTTAGTCAAGAACCTTAGGAAGATATATGGAAGATGAGATGAGGTTACCCACCTTTAGGGGAGATGGATCTGAATATCCTAATCAACATTGGTTCTTATGAGAAGCTATATGGACTATTAAGAAGTCACTGATGAAGCTGTTAAGATAACTTAGTTTAGTACTACCTTGAGAAATCGCGCACTGAGCTGGTACATGAAGTTTGTCCAAGGAGTTGCCCAGTTGAAACCGTTGAACGAGATCAAGACTGTGTTTATTGCATAATTCAAAAAAACCAAGTCAGAGTCACATTGCATCAGAGAGTTTAAATAAATTAAGCAGAATGTAGTTGAACCTGTTTGGGAGTTTGATCATAGGTTTAAGACCTTGATAGGCCATTTGAGATTTTAGATTCCAGATGAAAAAAATAAAGAATGGTTCATTGCTGCCCTCTTACCACACATCAGAGTCCCTTTGATGCAACAAAATATCACTTCACAAGCTTAGGCATTGGAGAATGCTATGAAACTAGAATCAACACCTATGGGACAGTCAAGCTCAGGTATGAGTCAAATTTTGAGTCAACTAACTAGCTTATCATTGCAGGTCGAAGATATGAAGAAGGATAAGGGAAAATATAAAAGAGAAGATATTTTGTGTATCATATGAATATCAGAAGGTCATGATAAGGATCATTGTCCCCTATTTCATGAGTACTTGGCTCCAAGAGCCCTGATACCTTTGAAGAAGGTTACTCTACCTTGGTACGAGGTATGTAGAAATAGACATCGGCCTGGAAAATGCTATTACATGAAAAACTATGTCCAAAAACCTACCAATATTTACTGTACATTCTGTAAATCTGTGGGGCATGATGAGAAATATTGTAGGGATTATGACCTCTTGCATGAAAGATCAAGAGGAACATATAGAATTCAAGGTGAAGTACAACAAGAAGGAAATAATACGCAGTTTAACTCCCCAGGAAGAGGAAAATTCAACCCTCATGGTGGATTCAGAGGTAGAGGACGATGAGAAGGCATGGGCCAAGGTCGAGGTCAGATCATTTGTTATGACTGAAAATAGGCAGACCACTTTGCAAGGGACTGCCAGAACCCTTGTACCATTTGTAGTTACTACAATTCATTTGAACATGTCATAGAAGATTGTCCTGCATTGTTATCCAAACTTCAGGAAAGACGAGGGAACCAACAAGTACAAATAATATTAGTAGAACCTCATGGAGTGGATCCTAGAGTCATCATTATAACTAGAAGATGCATTGAGATAGGAGACGACAAGGTGAATCCAGGGAAGATTACAGAAGAATCGAGAGTTAGAAAAGTTGCAGAGAAGAGACAGGAGTTTGATCCAAACAAAGAGAAGCAAACATTTGAAGAGGAAAGAAAAGAGTTTGGAAGATATTGGGCTTCTTCATCAAAGGCACAACCAAAATTTAGACAATGTGGAATTCCCCTAGCCTTTGATCAGTCTACCTCACCTAGAGAAGGAAAAGAGGTAAGCAAACTTTTGGAATTCTTATGTACTTGCATTAATTTGATTAAGGATGAAAAATCCATACAAGAACTACAAAATTTGATTAGACAGTATGAGATAGGAAGGGTAGATCCTCTACTGAATAAATCATTACAACAACTATCCAAAAAGAGAAGGAAAAATAAGGAACTACACCTTAATGCTCAAATTGGATATTATGATATAGATTATGTGGTCCTCGAATTAGGATCGGAGGTCAATGTTATGATGAAGAAGACTTGGGAATTGATGGGAAAAACTAAGTTGATATATTCCCCTATCAGGGTTAGGATGGGTAATCAGCAGGAAGTAAGCCCCTTTGGTAGGTTGGAACATGTCCCTGTGGACATCGACCAGGTAAGAACATTTGTGGACTTTGAGGTGATTGAGATATTTCATGATAGTTGTCCTTATCCTGCGTTGTTAGGAATCAATTGGGATTTCAACAATTCCACTATTGTTGACTTAAAGAAAAGAAGAATGACATTTGAAGGTGATTGCCTTAGGTTCATTTCACCTCTGGATCCTAATGAAGTTCAAAGATACACATAACCTATCAGAGAAGAAGACCACACATACGAGCTAGAGAATATATATAAATTAATACCGAGATAACAAGATTACATTAATCCTACAATAGATGGGAACTTAAGTTGGTGAAGTGACAATGCATGTTCATCAAACTCAGAGGAAGAACTGGAGAATTGGCAGAACAAAATGTATGAAGAATCTACATGGAGATGTTATAAACTAACCATGGAAGTTCACTGGATTGGAACAAAAGTAACTTTCCCACCTTTGATGGTCTAAATCATTTAGAAGACTTATTGTTGGAATTTGAAGAAATTGTACCAATATAAAAAAGGTTGTTGGCATTGGATGAGGCCTTGAAAGAAACTCCAACAAGATGGTGGGGAACAGAAAAAAAACAACATTACAGACTGGGTACAATATCGCACTTTGATGACAATGCGGTTTTCAGAACAAGTAGAAGGCTATGAAGTTAGATATGTTATCACTCTGTAAATTTCCTAGAGGTTGAAAAAAAAGGAAATCTGCAAAGGTAACCTTAACCAACCACTTTTAGAGCTGGATTCTAGCCCTTCCAGCTCCAGAGAGGGATCTCTCTGTATGATTTAGCTTTGTTTACTTTTAGGTTTTAGGCTAGTTAAAGAAATCATTGATTTGTTTTGTTGTAAAAGGTTTTTAAAGTTGGTTGAAACAAATTACACATCCATTGGGATATGGGGTCTGTACCTAATAAAATCCGATATGCAACCAGAAACGCTGAAGAAATCATTCACAAGGCGAGATAACAAGCTTACTGGATCTTTAATAATTTAAGTGATGGACGGAAGAAAGATTAGGAAAATAACTCCAATTAACAAGCACTTAAGAATCTCTTAACTGAAGATATTTAGGAGATGAACATTAAAATCTACAGAATCGGAAACAGAGTATCAGTGATAAATTCTACAACATAACGCTATTCATATAGATTAGTTATAGAAAGACAAGATGATCACAAAGCAAGGAAACACATAACTAAGAGAATCACATCACCAGTGAAACATGCGCAGGAATCCTGTGAAAAGCCTCTTCTTTATTAATGGTGGATCACGTCAAGAATGTTACAGCTCGATAACAATCGGGTGTGCAAATCAACAACCCCCAATACATTGAAAAGAGAAGTATTTATAAGTCAGAATACAAAGGTTCCTGTCGTAACTGATCAGGATGTGTACATACTATTATTAGCGTAACTAACTCAACTAATCAAAAAACCATTTGGTGATTCATCACAACTGTTGGCTGAATTTCTGGGTAGGCCGTTGGTGAGGTG
This sequence comes from Picea glauca, assembly GCA_000966675.3. NCBI lineage: Eukaryota > Viridiplantae > Streptophyta > Pinopsida > Pinales > Pinaceae > Picea > Picea glauca. The sequence goes on from JZKD02S1655449.1 coordinate 361,023, forward strand.
CCTCTGCAATCTCTGCTGACTAGACAACTGACTGGAAATGACAGCGCATCTACTAATCTAGTAGATTGCACAATTCTTCCCATCGGATATGACTTGGCACTATCACTTTGAGAAACCTCCTGTACACTTCGTCCATGTCTGTGTACTTAGCGAATGTAGGCTTGACGGCGAAAATGTGCTTAATTTCATGCTGGATCTCAATATCCAACTGCAGTGTCTCCATGAAGGCTCTTCCTGTGATACTCCCTTGTATCCCTGCGAACTTTGAGTTGTCTTTAGATATTTCTGTCAGCCTTTTCTTGTAGTCGGGGAGCATCATTAATTTATCATTGATGACTTTCATACCAGGCAGGCCTTTCCTCTACAGAGCATCTATTTTGTGGAAAAACCTTTGCACTCCTTGATCCATAACTTGGATTTTCTCTTCGAGCTGAAGCATGAGGCCTCTTTTGGTCAGAACTCGCTTCACCTCCAATATA
>JZKD02S1655449.1:364848-378559 GCA_000966675.3 Picea glauca
TATCTGATCAGGATTGGATGGTCTGATCAGATGTATTCACTAACCTATCAACATTGAAATTTAAAAGAACTTGGTCATGCTTGAAAGGTATGACCAAGTCACTCGTTATTGCATGGGGCTTTTATTTCAAATCTTTTTTCCCTCTTTTCTTTTTTCTTTTCTTTTTTCTTTTTTTTTCTTTTTTCTTTTTCTTTTCTCTTTTCTTTTTTCTTTTTTCTTTTTTCTTTTTTCTTTTCTTTTTTCTTTTCACAAATTATTTGAAGAATGCAATATCATTTGTCGACCAAATCACCAGATACAGATAAAATCCAAGTCATTAAATGAATCCCATAATTTATGGGGTGATAACAAGATACACAGGTTGAAGTTGTCTGAAGGACCATGTGTGAAGTTGCGAGGAGGCTTGGATTTTCCCTCATCAAGAGTAGTGGGTGAAAAAATTCATTAACATGCTGGACACAACCCCTATCAATTGGTATCTTCAAGCAGAACTATGCCTCACCACTACAGATTGGAAAGGTATGACTCAGAACTTTGTATCTACATTTTTATTTGAAATTCAGTATCCCATGGTGGATCAAGCTTTATAGGTTGTTAGACATAAGGTCTTTGAGGATGCACCTAGATTCCCTATGGAGAAATAAGAGTATGAATAGACTACCCCTCTCCAAAAACTGCAAGGATGTTACAATATCAATGCTAATGAAGATGATGATCCTAGGAATGTGAACATCACAGAAACAAAAGGACAGATAGACATATAAGGATCAGGAGTTGAGCTACCTTTTATTGGACAACCAATTAAAATCAATAAATTCAACATTGGAAAAGATCAAACATCGAATCTTTCAAATGTCGGAGATTATTAGGATGCTGCCACTATTGACAAGATCACATAATTATTGCATGAATACTAGGACTTGTTTCCAACCAAGTTTAGTAATATGAAGGGAATTAAAGGGCCCATGGGAGAGATGAAGATCCCCTTGAAACCAGATGAAAGGCTAGTCAAATAGAGACCCTACATATTGAATCCCAAATATAAGGAGAAAGTGAAGATTGAATTAGACATAATGCTAGAAGAAGGAATCATAAAACCTATGGAGGAGTCAGAAGGGATTAGTCCTATGGTGGTACAAGATAATAAGATAGGAGAGATCATGGTTTGTTTAGATCTCAGAAAGCTGAATGATGCTTGTTTGCATGTCCCATTCCCTACACCATTTACTGACGAAGTGTTAGATAATGTAGGAGGAAAGGAGGTATATTCCTTTACAGATGGATTTTCAGGATACCATCATATCAGGATTGCCAAGGAAGATCGCCATAATACCACCTTTTCCACCAAATGGGGATCCTACTAGTAAACAATGATGTCATTTGGATTGAACAATGCACCATCCATATTCTCTACAGTGGTGGTAGAAGAATTGAAGGAGTTTTTACATAAATTTCTAAAAGCATATTTTGATGATTGGATTGTTTTTAACTTATTACAAAATCATATTTAATGTTTAAGACTAATGTTGGATAAGTGCGGGAAATGTCAGATTGCCCTAAATCTGAAGAAGTGCATCTTCTTTTTTCCCTTTGGAGTGTTGCTAGGGCATACCGTGTGTAAGAAGGTATTGATGGTAGATCCATCTAAAATTGCCATTATTGTCGATTTACCCCCTCCTACTTTAGTCAAAAGTTGTGCACTGTGTTGGGACATAATGAGTACTATAGGAAGTTCATTAAGGGATATACACAGATTACAATACCTATGGAGAAGCTTCTGAAGAAATATTGTCAGTTTCAATGGATAGAAGAATGTTAGTAGAGCTTCGACACATTGAAACAGAAAATGGTTACTACGCCTATTCTAGTTTTCCCAGATTGGAGCAAGGAATTTCATATGCATGTCGATGCATCTTCTATTTCACTAGGAGAAATGTTAGAACAACCTGGATAAAGATATATTGACCACCCATTAGCCTTTGCTAGCAGGAATCTCTCAATAGCTGAGATACATTACACCACCACTGAAAGAGAAGGTTTAGCCATGGTGTATGCACTGCATAAGTCATCACTACTTGTTGGGAGGCCACTTCAAGATGTTCACTGATCACTCTACGTTGAAATACCTAGTCAAAAAGCTAGTTTTGGGGGGAAGAATATGAAAATGGCTACTGCCAGAAATATGATTTTGAGATTGTGTTCAAGCCAGGGAGAATGAACAAGGGACATGAACACTTGTATAGGTTGGAAAATGGAGAGGAACCTACTAGTTTGGAAGATACACTACCTGATGCACATTTGTTGGCCATCAGGAAGATTGATGAACACATAGCCGAGATAGTCTAGTTCCTGTCAATAGGAATGACACCTTGCAAATACACAATCATTCAGAAGAAACAACTAGTAGTATGCGCTGTATATTTTTCCCTTATTGTCGGATATCTATACAAGATGGGACCTGATGAGATCCTAAGGAGATTTGTTATGGAGGAAAAAACAACACCAATTTTAGCAGAAGCACATGAAGGCATTGCAGGAAGACACTACGCAGGGAAAGAAACAATGCAGAAGGTGATTAGAGCTAGCCTCTGGTGGCCCACTTTACACAAGGATGCTAAAGATTACCATAGAGACTATGATGTATGCCGACGAGTTGGGAAACTGTCCAGAAGAGATGAGATTCCTTTAGCACCCCAACTAACTTTACAAGAATTTGAGAAATGGGCCATTGATTTCATGGGACCTATAAACCCACCAAGAAAACACAGGAGAAAGGTACATAATCACTATGACAGAGTACTTGACCAGATGGGATGAAGAAAGAGAAGTCAAGGATTGTAGCGCAACTACAGTTGCACACTTCATATTTGATGACATCATAACTAGGGTTGGATGCCCAAAAACCCTGATGAGTGATCAAGGTACACATTTTATTAATAAGGCTATTGAAGCCCTGACTCAGGAATTTGAAATTCATCACCAGAAGAGAACCCCTTACCACCCACAAGTGAATGTTATAGTCAAAGCCTTCAACAAAACCTTGGAGACACTGCTGACAAATATTTGCAGTGTGAGCAAGGATGATTGGGATTTGAGAGTACCAACAGTGCTATGGGCCTATAGAACTACTTGCAAGAAACTAACAATGCATACTCCCTTTAAGTTGGTGTATGTCTTAGAAGCAGTTGTCCCTATGGAATATTTGGTTCCTACTCTCAGAATTGGAACATTCACAGATATGGATGACACTAGAATTGTTCGATAGAGGCTTATGCAGTTGGTAGAACTAGAAGAAGATCTATTTATTGAATGATTCCATCAACAGTTAAAGAAGGAATGAGAAAAGGCCTATCATGATAGGCACATCAAGAAGAAATCCTTCAAGCAAGAAGATCTAGTATTGGTATATGAAACTAAGGTCATGAAGCATCCAGGTAAGTTCAAGACACATTAGCTTGGGCCATATGAGGTTTCTTATGTTACAGAGGGAGTAGAGACGTAGTTGAAAACTTTGAATGGAGAATGGAAGGAAGGTTTGGTGAATGGGAGCCAGTTAAAATTCTACTATGACAACCAGATGCATCCCAACTCTCCGTAGAAGCATGAGAAAAAGGGTCTAGGTACCAAGTGCAGTTGAAACTAGGTACCATACACAAAAAAGACAGTCTGCACAAGGAAAGAAGAGTGGGAAAGAGAAGAAAACATAGGTTGCCCCGCGTAGTCTGGAGTCAAAATAAAGCAAGGGTTCAGACCTAAAGTGCCTTAGAACAAGTCACATGTGAGTGTTGGGGGCCTGTTGGCCATTGGTTATGGAAGGTTGCAAAGATGAAGGAAATAAGCATGACATGTGAACTGCGTGGAAGAGAAGTTGACTGAGATTGGGTCGAAGTGACCAAAAGAGCAGAAAAGATGGAGTGAAGTAAGAGAAAGAAAGTTGTTGGACGGGGAGATCAAGGAAGATAGATCAATAAGGAATATGGATTGTGGATGACTCAACAAGTGGGAAAATCCACCAATTGATGCTTTGGATCACCTCACAAGAAAGAAGGAAAGAGAGGTTGGTGAAGCCCTAAAAACACGGGTCAAGTTGAACTAGGGTTTAGACACCTAGGGTTTTGGTATTTAGGGTTTTAGACACCTAGGTTTTGGCCTAAGGTTGTCTGAAAGTCATTGTATTGTATAAATAAAGGTCAAGAAGACCTGGGATGGGTAAGAGGGACAAAGAGATAAAGATAAACAAAGATTATGTATGATGAGTGATTATTGTTATTACTGAGAGATATGTCTATGTTGTAAGATCTTCAGCTGGGTGCAAGATCAACCCTGCAAATGGGTGCACAGGGAGGGGAGAGAGGAGAAGAGATATATCTACAAGCTAAGAGTGAATATAGAACTGTATGATTTCATCTAATATATTATAAAGTGAATTTCTATGGACGTAGCCCTAGGGAGAGGGTGAACCATGTATATCATGTTGTTGTGTGTGATTTATGTTGTGTTCTTCTGATCTATGATATACTTTTAATGCAATATTGTGTTAGATCTGAGATATAGTTTGTGCAATAGGCTTAAGAAAGATAAAGAATCACTAGATCTGTGTGAGAGTGTTGCCCTGGGTCCACTTTGCATTTCATCTAGTTGTATACACCTGTGTCCTACAACCCCCTATAGCTACTTCGGGTGAGACTGCATCTTCTCTACAGGTGTTTTCAAAAGACCCAGTAGTTAGGGCTTGTTGGTGCGTTGTTAGAAATGAACCCTGGGTCTGCCCCTCTACCAACAAAGATGAAGAGTGGATTATAAATATTGTAATAGAAACATGGGAGCTTATATTTTTATCAAATATCTAGGTAGCATTAAATTCATTTAATGACAACTATTTAGGTATGAATTTTATGTACTCTTACTGCATAATTGATGAAGATAATTTAGGTAAGAATTTCCTCATCGAGTTTATTTTATAAAATCACAGTATTGTATTAGTTGAATGCATTGATGTGAATAAAATACCACCAGGTGTGGTAAAGGTTGGATTCCTATAATAATTATAAAATATTTTTATGTTCTGAATGCACAAACTGACATAGCGACATGCCATGTTATTTGGTTATCAACTAATAACCAAGGCAATAAAAGGTATGAACCTATTATAGGAATGGATGTCAAAAAATCTATTCATGTATGAGACCATGACATGGTTGGTTATGGAAAGGTATGGTTATGGAAATGATATGTACCACACAAATATCCAATGAAATTCCTACTTCTAAATAATAATTGGATTGCAACCTTTTTGCTAAAACTAATGAACACCACATAATTATATTCTTGTTGTAGTGTTCGGGTCGAAAAGGAAGGCATCCAAATAATAGAGAAGAAAATAAGAAGTGGATGGAGAATGTGTCAAGGCATTGACCAGACTTCCAGTTTACCAATGGTGAGATACATGTATTAGATATAGGTAATTTTTTGTTCAGAGAATAGAGTAAGGAACTTGTTGATATTAATTGTGAACATGCATATGCATAGAGTGGTAATTTTATTCAATTTAATAATTTACTCGATAGCTCATGATGGAAATTTTTAAGTGTGGACAATTATGGAATTACTTGTGAACTTTTGTAAGTATTACAATAGAATTTTATGGTGCATGACACGCTAATAATTTGTTGGTTGAATACAAGCTGAAAAATATTGCAGGAAAAGTGGTCTCAACTATGATATTGTAGAAAGCCATGATAAAAATTACCACCTATTGTTGCAAAAACCAAGAAATATCTGAGACATAATTTCGTATTTTGGGAATAGTGGATTTCCGTTATGGAATAAATTTGAATTTCTAAAATGAATTTTTTATAATAATATCTCATAATAATTGTATGTGGGTGATACACGTGAGATGATATTTATTATAACTGGCATGCTTGGAAAGAACAACTTTTGTTGTAGACACTAAAACCCTATAAATGTAGAACCTTAGTGGGGTTCTGGTAATGAGTTAGCAATCTCCTTGTCTGTGAAATCCTTGGCAATATGGATTGTTGAGGGACTTTGTAGCAGTGAAGGGATACCTAAGACTAGAAGGGTGATTGAAATGAGGAAGATACAAATCAAGGATGCTTATGACATGGTAGCTGTCATAATGAGGGTGTGCCATAAAGAACAATGAGTTGAATTCTTTCATGAAGCAGCTCTATCGAATAGAGAAAATGAATTCTTGTTGTGGTATGAATACATGGATTGGTGCTTCAAAGTAGAGCACCAGGTGGATAACAATCTTCATTAGAAAAAACATGGATTTGTTTTGGGAATTTTCAATTGTACATGGTATATAATGCACTGAGGATAGTGCATGAATAAGGGGAACTGGAATGTAATACCCCTAGGTTTAACCCAGTCGTAAATGTAAATGTAAATATTCTTATAGGCTGGTGATATAGGTTATTATAGGCTAGAATGCTTATATGATTATTAGGCTAGGGAACTTGGATGCTAAAGGCCATCATGCCTATATTGTAATTGTAAATAATACTCATATTATTAATTAAGTATACCACTACATGGATATTGACCAAACAAAAGATATGGTGGGATAAAATCCACTAGGAAGGGAAAGGGGGATAAGAGTCTAAGAAGGGGCTAATCTAGAGGGCTTAATCCCAATGGAATATTATATTATTATTCCTAAAGTCTAAGGTATTGATACAAATTTATGTTATCCTAAGTTTGTATGGGAAGGGAATGAATTACATGTGGAGAAAAGTGAGTTCCTTGAGGGGCATGTGTCATTAATGGCGCATGCATGTATATTTGAGGGAAATTAGTTCATTTTGCAGGATTCCTTCATGATGGTTACAATTATTCTCTCCTACCATCCTAACTATGCTACTGCCATAACCATACATGTACTTGGAAATCTTGGCACTTTGGACATCTAGAAACCTGGTTTTACTGTAGGCTGAAGAGGTGGGTTGTTAGGCCCATCAACGAAGAAGCAGGTTTTCAGGCCCATGAGTAGTTTTCTCTAGGCAAGAAATTACTCAGAATTGTTCCCTAGTGCACTAGGAAATGGCTATAGGGCTCCGAGACTTCCTTTCCACCTTCTTGTGGAAGCCTGGAAAGCGAAGTGGGAAAGTCGAGAAACTGTTAGGAAGAGAAGGGGCACACTTCCTAGGGTGGGATAGGCATGTGGGGAATGAAATAGTGTAGGCTAGTTGCAATAGTTGAGCACTTTCGACTAAGGAATTATGTTTCTTGTCAGACCTTAGACTTGATTAGTATTCCCTTTTCCTTGGTAGAGTTTAGACCCAGCTCGGGGGTGACTCACTGCTAATATTACGAGAACTATGGTCTATGGTTGGGAGGAACGTGGAAGGTCTGTAGGTAGTTGGTGATTTTTTTTTATCAAAGATAAGTGTCAATTGTGTGTTAAATTATGTGTTGCATCATTATTTATGCATTTTTTTTTATGGGCTTTTCCTTTGTATGATGCATGTGTATTTCTATTATTATTTTGTATGAATATATGTATTTTCAAAATATTTGTATGTTTTAATTTTGTATATAGTTTGAAAATTTTATGTGGCATATCCCAGCAGTTGGATGCTAGGATGTTACAATATGGTATCATGAACTTGGTAGAGACCATTAGAAGTTTGAAAAAGGATGTCGAAAGTTATAAATATTATAATGAAAGGCTTATGAAATCCAAGGAGAAACAAGAGTGTTTCAACATCAATTTAATGCAAATCTTGGATAGAATACAAAATAAGATGGATACAGAGAATGAATCAAGAAAATTAGGAAGTCATGGGTATCATGACGAGAGGAGAATAAAAATAATTATTGGAAAACATCACCATCACTCCTTGAGGAATTCCACTAAGAGAGCACACAGTAGTTCAAGTCCATCCCCTGTCAGGATACATAAGAGGAGATCTTGGGTGGATGAGCTACAAGGAGAAATGAACAAAATCAATGCTCCTACATTTCATGGTGAGCACAAGAAGGATGAATATGCAGATACATGGCTACTAGGCATGAGGAAGTATTTTCAATTCCATAATTACTCCTCACATTCCAAAGGAAGAATTTCCATCTATGAGCTTAAGGGAAATACATCCATGTGGTGGGACTAATTTTTTCAGGTGAAACACATTGATGAGAAAAATGTTACTTGGAGGGAATTCAAGAGGTATTTTCCAAAGACTTTCTTGACTAAGAGATATTATGACAAGAAAATGAAGGACGTTTTTTAACTCAAACTTGGGAGTATGACCATAGATGAATTTGAAAGAATCTTTTAGAAATGCTAAAGTATGTTTCTTTCATCAAGGAAGAGTCAGTTAAGATTCATAGGTATTTGAGTGGGCTTCCATCATTTATCAGTGACAAGATACAATATGATGATCCGAAAACATTGGAGGAGACCATAAGGTGAGCTAAATTCTTTTATGATAAACATAAAGGAAGGCCAACTTTCCAAAAATCTTGGGAAGATAAGAATTGAAATAAGATGGAACAGGGGAAAAAGGGGACCAAGACACCATTCTTGAGAAATAATCCTTAGGGATAACCAGCTTCTAGAGAACCCAAAATGACTAATATAGTGGGGAAAATACCAAGGTAACCACCTATTCAACGTTGGGGTTGTGGGGGAGATCATATGTATATATTTTTTCCTCAGAAAGGTGAAAAAGTGAGGATTTTTCACAATGTACAACAAGTTGATATAGTGGAGGAAATGGGTAGAAATGTACCTAGGATATATGCAACTCTAGACAACAAGCAAGTTGAGTTTCAGTCACATATGATTGAAGTGGAAGGTAATATCAACAACCAAACCATTTCTATTTTAATTGATTCAGGAGCTAGTCATAATTATATTGGTCCTAAGATGGTGGAAAGATTGCATTTGACAAGAAGTAGGCTTGGAAAATATTGGTTGGTACAGATGACTACTAGAGCTAAAATAGAAATTAATGAGATGGTTAAGGCATATCTAATGGACATGAATGGACTAAGAAACAAGATAGATTTTAACATCATACCTTTAGGTTCCTATGACTGTCTAATTGGTATGGATTGGTTGGACCAACACCATGCTATCCTAGAATTTTATAATAAGAAATTCACTTTCTTGAATGAGAAAGGGAACCTAAGGACAATACATGGAATTCCTAGGGTAGTAACCATCAGAGAAATTTCAGGATTACAGCTGAAGAAAAGTTATAGGAAAGGGTATGAATACATTAATTGGTGCTTCAAAGCACAAAATTAGGTGGATAACAAGCTTCATTAGCAAACACATGGATGTTTTTGAGGAATTTTTAATTGTACATGGTATATAATGCACTGAGGAAAATGCATAAATAAGGGGGAAGGGAATGTAATACCCCTAGGATGAACCCTAATTGTAAATGTAAATGTAAATATTCTTATAGAGGTTATTATAAAATAGAATGCTTATATGATTATTAGGCCATGGAGCTTGGATGCTAAAGGCCATCGTTCCTATATTATAATTGTAAATCATACTCATATTATTAATTAAGTATACTGTTGCATGCAGACCGACCAAACAAAATAGATGGGGAGCTAAAATCCACTAGGAAGGGAAAGGGGGATTAGAGTCTAAGAAAGGGCTAATCTATAGGGCTTAATCCCAAAAGAATATTACAATGTTATTCTTAAATTATAAGGTATGGATATAACTTTATGTTATCCTAAGTTCCTATGAGAAAGGAAGAAATTACAGGTGGAGAAAAGTGAATTCCTTGAGGGCCATGTGTCATTAAGGGTGCATGCATGTATATTTGGGGGAAATTAGTTCATTTTCAAGGATTCCTTCAAGATTGTTATGATTATTCTCTCCTACCATCCAAAATATGCTCCTTCCATCTGCATACATGTACTTGGAAAGATTGGTGCTATGGACAACTAAAAACTTGGTTTGACTACAGGATGAAGAGGCGGGTTGTCAAGTACATGGATTAAGAAGCAATTTGTCAAGCTCGTGAGTATTTTTATCTAGGTGAGAAACTCCTTGGAATTATTTCCTAGTGTGTTGGTAAATGGTTATAGGGATCTGAGAGTTCCTATATGACCTTTTGTTGAAGCCCTAAAAGGGAAGTGGGTCAATTGAGGGACTGTTAAGAAGAGAAGGGGGACCCTTCCTAGGGTGGGATAGGCATGTGGGGAATGAGATACTGTAGGCTATTTGCAATAGTTGGGCACCTTGGACTGAGTAATTGTTTTTCATGTCAGACCTTAGACTGGCTTAATATTCCCTTTTACATGGTATAGTTTAGCCCCGGCTTAGGGGTGACCCACTGCTGAGATTACGAGTAGTGTGGTCTATGGTTGGGAGGAATGTGGAAGGTCTGAACACAATTGGTGATATTCTTATCAAAGATAACTGTCAATAATGTGTTAAATTATGTGTTGAATCATTATTTATTCATTTTTTATGGGTTTTTCCTGTGTATGTTTCATATATATTTCTATTATTATTCTGTATGAATTTGTATATTTGCATAATATTTGTATGTTTTAATTTTGTATACATTTTGAAAATTTTATGTGGCATAGTCCAATAGTTGTATGTTCGGGATGTTACACTTATAGAGACCACCTCTTTGGCTCATCATCATGGCATGTTCCATAAGTATATTTCCACTCTTACAGTACATGTACTGCTACCATGTCATTGACATGTGTCTCATCATCCTCATGATGCAACTACTTCTCGATTCCACTAGTTCATAATTCCACATATAATCCCAACTGTTGTAAAGACTTAGTTGTTTGATGATTTCAAATACTTCTCAATCCTAAGTCCCATTTATGAAATCGCAAATTGGCTCATAGTTTTTTTCATGCTGTTCAACTTCTAAGTTCTACCTCAACCTTCTAAATCTGGAAGTTTTGATACAAGGAACTTCAGATCGCAACAATTTCAATCACTCATATTTTCAACATTTCATTAATTTTTAGATCTTATCCTCCAACCTACAATTCCATTTCTACACACACAAGCCAATTCATACCATTCATAGGGATTTGTAAGTCATAATTGTCATTTTTCTTATGCATGCATTCAATACAATAATAGCTAGTGTGGACTATACACTAACATACATGACAAATTTCATAATTCCCACATTCATACATCATATTGATAATTCCTTACATATTTAGGGATGGAATTTAGGAATAATTCATTTAAAACAATGGTATACACAGAGAAAAAAATCACTTAGCTATCCAAATTATGTAGCTAATCCAATTGAATGAGGGTGAGCTCTTTTTCATTCAACCAAAGCCTTAGATGCACTAGCCCTCTCTCTAATTTGGGCACCCCCATGTCTGTCCATGATACCACTAGGATAAAAATCAGTCTCTCAGTGTAATTGACATTGTGAATACCACTCACCTTCACAACAAAAACTAGCTAAAATCCTCTATACCCACTACATCCAGGAACCCCATGAGTTTTCTTAGATATTCTTATAGTTTGATATTCTTAGCACAAGGAACTGTCTTAGCTTATCTCAAGTAGAATTACACCATTTCATTACTTAGCAGGCATCAACCTTGCATATTTCTCTCAGCTCAAGTTGGGTTCAGGGTTCTTGGCCTATAGCCAGATGAAGCCTCCAACATTATATGCACACTCATATTCCCTCTCTAGCTCATCAATATCCCCATGTCTAGTATCCTAAATTTATTACTATTACACACCCCCATGTGTCTCTTCCTTTCGTCTCCAAGATGTTTCTTGACCAATACATCTCTTTTTTTTGTTAGAATAACTTGGGTCAATCAACGAAAATGAGGTGGCACTCTATTGTACAATGAATGAAAGTCTCCAGTTGTCTGATCAGCCATCCATATTTGTATTCATTTGGGATTTTGGTTGTTCAACTACTAACTGATCTAAAATTGAAGAAAGACTTGAAAAACTTGAATAAATATTGCAAGTGAAATATTGTGTGTTTAATGCAACCAGATAAATTTGAAACACATAATAAAGGATTAATTATGTAGAAATACACATAGACAACATCAGACATAAACACAACAACTTGATAAAGGAGTTCACCCCACTTCGGGTTACATCTCCTGGTCCAGCTTCCAATGGATCATTATTATTAAATTTCTCAAAGTTCTCAAAAACATGCCTTACAATGCTCAAAATGACAAATCGACTGCTCCAATAGCTCCGCAGCATCCCAAAACCCCTGTCTGGGCTCTTTCGGTACCTGAAACAGTTGAAAAATGAAGAAGATAGCCTCCTTGAAGTCTCCCCCTTCAACTTTGTTGTCTCTGGTTCTACAAATCGCACCCTTGTTCTTCAAACCTGGCTCACATGCTATTTAAAGAGAAAATACCCAGTCTCGTATGCAACCGTGCACCGGTACAAACCGTAGGATGGTTAAGGGCACCTAGCCCCTAACCGCCTCGGCACCTGGGCACATGGGCACATGCGACCACGCGCTTTTAAAAAGTGGTTAAGTCGGTTTTAAAACTGTGTAACTCCCACTCCAGGTCTCGGGCATATGCAAAACCGTGGTTATAGTGTGAAACCCCATGCAAATAACCACGTGCACAAAACACAATGTATAACCCACGCAAATACAATGCATAAACGTTGTTTTAATATACCCGCGCGCATGTTATATAACATATGTAACATATATATAATATAATGTTACAACCCCCGCGTGGATTTATATATATGCGCTCACCATACATTAACAAAACTTTGGTATATATGCATTCGCGTCATGTGCCAACAGTCGAAACCCGGTCATATGTATTACAACGAAACCATGGGTCGGGGCTTAAGCCCCGGCCTGCGCCCTTTTCCAAATATCACAAAATGTAACTTTAAATACATATGCATTGGATTATGAAACAAGAAACATGCAATGGTGTATTGGTCAGGTGGATGTTTGTGTGGTGGGAGGTCCGAGGGTCAAACCCCATGGCCTCCACTATATTTTTCATAAAGCCAATAGCCAAATAATGAGTGACACGTGGTGCCTCCAGATTGGGCCACGTGTCCTCATCCCATTTGCCAACAATCCGAACACGCGTCAACACACGACTCGTCAAAAACCAACCAATAAAAATATGCCATGTCGTCAAACTGCCATGTCATCATGATGGTACGACCCTGCCACGTGGCCATACGGACTGTACGGACAAGTACAATCAGCATCCCAAATTTTTGCTTGTTTGGCTCGGCGGACAGATTACGATATCTCCTCCATATGAACTCTGTTTGCGAAAGTAAATATACCGTTGGAATCAGGAAGACGAGACGGATGCAATGGAACTATTTTCATCTCATTTCGAGCACTTTGAAAATTGAGCAAATTTTGATCCCCTGATCACACCTCCCCATTGGGAAGCTTTTGGACCTCCAAAAGACTATCTTAGTCTATGTGAAGATGAGGGTATAGTTCCCTCACCCTTCCAACCTCAATCCACTTGGCCTTGCTTGGATTCGTCCCCTTAAGACCAACTCGCAAATACTCCACATTTCCTCGCTTCGAAGTTCGCATCCTCCTGTCAAGTATGGTGTCTTCTTGCAGTTTTGTTAGATACTCTGGCGAAAAATCATCTATGGAAGGAATTTGAACATGCTCTCCTTGATCATCGATCAACGGAGGCTCATACAACTTCAAATTCTCAACATTAACAA
>JZKD02S1655449.1:381941-406459 GCA_000966675.3 Picea glauca
GCTCCACAAGTTGACCTTCTCCTCTTGTGAGTTTCAACCTTGTGAGCATCAAAAACAAAACTTGCAAACAATCAAGTCTTCAAAACCAATGCTCTGATACCAACTTGATCTAAAATTGAAGAAAGACTTGAAAAACTTGAATAAATATTGCAAGTGAAATGTTATGTGTTTAATGCAACCGGATCAATTTGCAACACATAATAAAGGATTACTTATGTATAAATACACATAGACAACAGCATAAATCATTGAACATTAGACATAAACACAACAACTTGATAAAGGAGTTCACCCCACTTCGGGCTACATCTCCTGGTCTAGCTTCCAATGGATCATTATTATTAAATTGCTCAAAGTGCTCAAAAACATGCCTTACAATGCTCAAAATGACAAACTGACTACTCCAATGGCTCCACAGTGTCCCAAAACCCCTGTCTGGGCTCTTTTGGCACCTGAAACGGTCGAAAAATGAAGAAGATAGCCTCCTTGAAGTCTCCCCCTTCAACTTTGTTGTCTCTGGTTCTACAAATCGCACCCTTATTCTTCAAACCTGGCTCACATGCTCTTTAAAGTGGAAATACCTAGTCTCGTATGCAACCGTGCACTGGTACAAACCGTAGGACGGTTAAGGGCACCCAACCCCTAACCGCCTCGGGACCTGGGCACATGGGCACATGCGACCGCGCACTTTTAAAAAGTGGTTAAGTCGGTTTTAAAACCGTGTAACTCCCGCTCCAGGTCTCGGGCATATGCCTAACCATGGTTATAGTGTGAAACCCCGTGAAAATAACTGCGTGCACACAACACAATGTATAACCCACGTAAATACAATGCATAAACGTTGTTTTAATATACCCGCGTGCATGTTATATAACATATGTAACATATATATATAATATAATGTTACAACCCCCGCGCGGATTTATATATATGCGCTCACCATACATTAAATTTTTTTTTGTATATATGCATTCGCGCCACGCGCCAACAGTCGGAACCCGGTCATATGTATTACAACGAAACCATGGGTCAGGGCTTAAGCCCCGGCCCGCGCCCTTTTCCAAATATCACAAAATGTAACTTTAAATACATATGAATTGGATTATGAAACAAGAAACATGCAATGGTGTATTGGTCGGGCGGATGTTTGTGTGGTGGGAGGTCTAGGGGTCGAACCCCATGGCCTCCACTATATTTTTCATAAAGCCAATAGCCAAATAATGAGTGACATGTGGCGCCTCCAGATTGGGCCACGTGTCCTCATCCCATTTGCCAACAATCCGAACACGCATCAACACACGACTCGTCTAAAACCAACCAATAAAAATATGCCACATCATCAAATTTCCACATCATCATGATGGTACAGCCCTACCACGTGGCCATACAGACTGTACGGACAGGTATAGTCAGCATCCCAAATTTTTGCTTGTTTGGCTTGGCGGACAGATTGCGATATCTCGTCCATACGGACTTCGTTTGCGAAAGTAAATATACCACCAAAATCAGGAAGACGAGACAGACGCAATGGCACTGTTTTCGTTGCATTCCGAGCACTTTGAAAATTGAGCAAATTTTGATCCCCTGATCACTAACCCCCCCTCTCAATAACTGATTTCCTTTAAAATTAAGAAAAGGGGAAATAATTGATTATTCTCAAATTAATTAAGCAAGGTGATGTCAATTATCTAGTATGATGAACCCCTTCTATTCCTCCTCTTTAATCCCTCTCATGGTATCATGGATAGTACATGAGCTCCACCCATGATTTAGCAGTTGGTGTTCTTTATTAAAAACAAAAAAATATGCATTTACATGTATAGATTACCATGGCATGGTAATAATGTATTTATGTTGAGATAACCCATTACCAATCCTAATTAATTTCAAATAAATTTGGAAATAAAAAAGGGGTGTTAAGTTCCCCTCCCTCTTCAAAGGAACACTATTCTCTATGTTTTCTTCTCTCTGCAACATCTTCCATGTCTCCATTTTCCAAATTCCTCAATAATGTATTTTCTTCACCATCTTTTCCATTTATGGACTCTTGGCATTTTTCAGCACATGCCTACAAAAAATATAATACAATGTGCATATTAACAAAATACATTTGCGTTGAAATATCATTATTTCTCATAAATTAGGCTGAAATATGCATTTTAACACAATACTTGTCTGCGCATTGATTGATCTACAACCATATGGGTGCCATAGTTAGACTCAACTAACTATCTCCTTAGACATACTGATTGTGCTCATGATCACATCCAATAAATAACTATATTTATCCAAGTCTCTTGTTCCTTGTAGTCAATCACCTTCTAAGCTTAAGAATCCCCTTCCCTACTACACATTCTCTCAGGAAATCCATCTTTCCCTCCAAGTATTCCTTGCAAATGAATATCTCAGAGACTCACGAAGTCTTCTAGCCAAGGTGTCCCTTGAGTTTTCTCTAACAAAAATAAAAAATAACAAAGGTGATCATGGAATATAGGGTTATGGTATCATAATAGTGGCCTCTTTTTGTTCTTTCTAGATCAACAACCATTTTCTATCTCTTTAGGATAGATATATCATATCATATATATCAAATACATACTATAGCCATGAGATATTTTCATAACCATTTCGAATTAGAATAATTCTTTTTTTAAATTTGTTTTCCTACAGATTTCAAATTCCACTTTATCAATTTCAAATTTGTTCCATATAAGAACAAGATTCACAAACATGAGATCCCTTCTCATAATAGTTTGGCTCTTTTCAACAACATGTATCGATCTTCCTTATGGACTTACACTATTTCCATATCCAAGACCATCCTTCTTGCAATTTCTCAACCTTCATACAACCAAATAGATTGTTAGTTTCCATTCACATTATATTTCATAACACATTTACTGTGGCTCACAAAGAAATATCAACATTGTACATAATAATAAATAAATCACCTCTATCTATCAATCATAATAAAGGGGAAGAAATTATCATTCTCCACATAAGAATTATCTAGGATATCAATCCTTTCCTATTGCAATAAATCACCATAAACAATTAAATCAGTGTGTTAATACCCATGGTCGCATTTACACAATGCATCCTTGCATTGCCTCTATAATACCACAAATCTATGTAAGATATTCCACCATTGTGAGTTTTGTTATCACTATAACAATTTTTATATGGAATCCAAGTATCGGGACTTAACAAGAGGCTAAATTGGTCTAGAGGTGTGATAAACTGGAGGAGGGGGCAACATCTAGTAGATGGGGATAATTCTAGCAAAAGTGTGAAGTTGATGGGACCTAGTGGGTCATGGATTGTGGGCACCACATATCAACGTTCATGGAGCATATCAGGCCAGTAACTAGGTTAATGTTTTGAAAGTTGGACGATAGGAATACCATGGTTTTGTCTTGAGATCACATGGCGCCACTGGATGCATATCGGGGAGAAAAGAGGTGAACTCGAAACCACTCAATCCCTCCCCAAAATCACGTTTCAAATTTCATTAAACCTGTTAAATCCAAATTTCACATGTGGAAAGGAAAATTGACGTCTAGTCAAATCATCTCGAGACACTTGTGTGGGCACCATTTGTCCGTAAGATGCCAAGTAAGTGCCACCAAATAATCGATTTAAAGACTTGTCATTGTAAATCGATGGTCGAACGTGAAAAGACACTGTCCCTATAAGGAATTTCATCAGTATCCCATGATTATCACTTGATGGCGACTATTACTCAAAAAATAGGTGAAATTAATCTATTTTGGGTAATTGACGTTTTATTCCAGAGTGGGATATTCGCAAATCGAACCATCCGTACAATTATTGTACTGTTGAGAGAAATAGGCTCCTGCTTCTGGGAAAACTAGAGGATATGGAGGAGAAACATCCAACGACCTTCAAAAAACTGGGAAATTCGAATAGTAGGACAAAACTATCAATGAAGAAGAAAGAAAGGCTTGTTGTGCAAATACTGGCAACAAATTTTCACACAAAATCTGCAGATGAACCAGGATCAGGTGAAGAAATCAGATTCAATCCTATTATGAATGATTTGATCATTAATGGATATGCATATGGATGCTACATCCAAGATGACAAGAGTAAAAGAAACAAGCGATGGAAGAAGGAGACTAAATTTGGAACAATCAAAGGTACTGGAGAAAACCAACCTATTTGGCTTGACACCTTAAAGGAAGAGATTGCAAACCTGAAATAAATTACAAGATAAATTAAGTGTATTTTAGGGAATCTTGTGCTAATGCAACTGAGTGGCATTAAGGGAAAATATCTAAAATTTTTGGTTTTTGTGTTTATAACATTCCCTAGAAACTAGGATTTCAGTTTTGGTACGTTACTCCCTCTGTGACCGATATCTATTTTTGGAATCTTGGAGAAGATGATCCGTTTTGAATCTCATATGTAATTTATTGATATATATGGTTAAAATGATAAATGAATGGTTGGACTTACCAGAGAAGGGCCTACCCTTGTAGCCTGAGAACTTTGTAATTTCTTATGAATTTTAATATAAGCAGATAAGGTTTTCTTAGATAGTTGAGATTCATCATGGTGTTGATGTTCAATATGTTTTCATGTATTTCATATTCATGAATGTGTTTTTGTTGCTACTAGTAATCTTTAAGTAATAGAAGGAACTCATCTTGTTGGTGCTCCTTCTCACATCAATTATACTTGTTGTGTGTTTATTTGTTTCTGGTTCAAAATTCACCCATTATAGGTGCTCTATTTTCATAATCTAGCCTTTATGTTTCTTCTTATAATACTATACCAAGAGATTCACCTTCTATTAGATGCCTCTTCCTAATAGTAATCTTTCCTTTCTTTTCCTCTACCATCTCATATTACTTTTTTGGATGAACATCATACCTCTTTTTCCTTCATTCCCTCTAGAATACAAAGCTTATAAGTGCTCATTCGTTTTAAATAATTGACCTCATTGCCCAATGGACCTACTCTCCTGTTTTGTCCTACCACTTTAAAATTTTACCCCATGACAGGATATGACTTATGTGGACATATTGTCAAATCCTTTTAGCATTTTAAATAGCTATATGCCCAAGAGAGCCCTCTATAGTTGGAAGGGTCAGAATCCAACCTAAAGTTGGTTGAAATAATTACCTATGTTGTTTGTTTTATCAGCCAAACAAATTTACAGAGTGCTAACATTTTGGCATCGTTTCTGGGGAACGAAGGTGAAATGTTCCCTAGGAAAAATGACAAAGTTCATATTTGAGTACCGATGGTGAAAATTATTCAAGCACAGAAAGTTTGTACATCATTCACCTGACAACTCCATTTTCAAGAATCTAGAATTCAAAATTCTTATGGCGACTCCACTATCCAAAGACTTAGTAGCATAAAGATTTTATTGGCGAATCCACTCAAGCTTCAAATTCGATTCATAGAATCCACTGGAAGATGAGATCCCTTGATAGATGTATGAAAGGACATCATGGGAGAAAACAAGTACCTAAAGTTGAGTTTTTTCCAAGACAAAATATTCTTTGTTATTAATTACATTTTGTATCTTCCTGAACATGCTAAGAAAATTGTTCTTTACCTGCTGCATGCAAATGTTGATCATGATAATATGGAAATTGCTTATCCTCCTCTTAAATTTAGACAAATATCTACTCATTTTATCATTGATTTTGATCAAAATCTCTCATCTGAGACATGTGATAACCATGACCAAGTTGATGAGCCTTATGAAACCAAGGATGATATATCACCTCCTGTACTTAATCCAACACCCTCCAAGACTCAACATAGATACAAACCCTTAAAATTACCTCACATCCTTCATGATTTTCCTGAAAAGAACTATAAGTACCTACCTGTGTTTGATGGGGAACCTGATGTCATCATAGCTGAAAAACACATCCAAGAGTTTGAGCATTTTATAGATTTGTTTGAGATTGACCATGGAGATGTTTGTATGAGGGCCTTCTCTCAATACTTGAAAGGAGATACCAAATAATGGTTTAAACATTTGCAACCAAAGACAATTATCTCATGGGAAGAATTGAAGAATGTTTTTTAGAATTTTTGGGGCAAGAAGAAATTGTTGTATCTACAACTTACATAATTCTATGCCTTGAAAGGGAAAAACAATGAAAATATTTCTACATTTAGTAGAAGGTTTTCTAGTACTTATTATGATCTTCCCAAAGAAATTCAACCCACTGAAGTTGTTTCCATGCTCCAGTATGCCACTACTCTTCATCTAGATTTGTCTTTCCTCCGTATGGAAAGAATACCTAAGACCTTACAACAAATATTTAATGATGCTCAGGAGATTCAACACAATATCCAAGCATGTGAATAGATTCAAAATGAGGGGTTGGATGCTCTAGGAAATGAAAGTGAATATGAATAGAGAACAATTGATTGGAATCTTGAGCATAAATTGATAATATCATAGGTCCTCTTGAAGTTTTAAATGCTAATGATTTTGAAAAGGATTATATTCTACTTGTTGAAAGAGAGGGCACTTATGTAGTTTATGATCCACCCCATGATAAGCATTTATATGATTGTTTCATATATTCATTTGTATACAATCAAGAAGATGAGTTTGCAAATCAGCTTGTTGACGAACAGGTTGATGTCCCAAGATTTTTCTTGTTAGATAATATTGTAGATGTTCTTGATTTGACCATATATGATGAATATGATTAAGATTGTGATGTTAACCTCCTAGAAAAACCAATTTCATTTCCTCTATAAAAAAAATTTCCTTTTCAGTAATGTAGTGAGAGCAATCAACCTACATATCACAATTAGAAAGAAGAAAGTAATGAAACAAATGAAGATAATTCTTTACCTTTATGCTTTTCTTCATTTAAATTGTTTAAAGAAAATGAAAAAATCATGATTGAAACAAAGGAAGTTGTGATAATGCAAAATCACACTGATTCACTGAAACAAATTGACAAGAATTTGCAGTCATTGGTTAGAGATGAATCTGAAAATGAGTGTGTTCAACAATGAAAATAAATTGAAAAATGTGCGTATGAAATAAATGAAGAAAATAAGGAAATTTTTGAATCAGGAGTAAGAACCTTCCCATTATGTTTTTCTTCTTTCAAATTGCTCAAGAAAAATGTTAATAACATTTCAGATCAGAAACCCTCCAGGCATGATGTTGAATCTGAAAAAAGAAATAGACTTGCAAATGAAAGCTATCTTCCATTATGTTTCTCTTCCTTTGAATTGTTAAGAGCCAATCAAGAGAAAATAGAGAAAGCTGGTAAAAGTGTTGTTCAAAGTCATTTTCCTTCTTCTAAAATTGATGAAAATATCCAACTAGATTTCCAGCAAAACAAAGTGTTTAAAAGTTGTATTTTTTCCCCTGTGAATAATGTAGTTGTTCAGATTCTAAGTGGCTTGTATGTGTATAAAGGACTTGAGACCCCATCTATAGATAGTTTTGACAATCAAAATTTGCAGCTTGTGATGGGTTGTAAGCTTTGAGATGAAGATGATGGCTAATCGATGTCATTGTTAGATATGGATTGCTTTCTACCAGGGGTTTCATTTCAGCCAACACTATCTTCTGATTCGAAATATTTCTATCTCCAGCAGTCTCAGCATATTTTTCATCATCTTGGTGGAAATCAACAGGTTAAATCACACGAAAGAAAGAATGCACTGGAAGAAGTAAAACATGATTGTTGTTTTTTTCATGTGTTGAGAGATCCATTTTTAGTTTTGTTAGAAACAATAAACAGTCCCAATATTTTTGAAGTTCTAAGATTTGAGTTCATAAGTAACTTCTCGAATGGATTATCAACAAACAATCTTTGGAGCAAGCATGTGAAAAGTAAAAAAGAAGTGGATAAAATTATGGCATGGATGCATTGGCATTTTGATGTCACTTGATTGGAAATTTATTTCAACAGTTAGGGTAGGTAGGCATAAATAAGCTTGTAGATCAATCATTTTCAAGTTTATGTCTCCCAATAAAGTGTTCAGTTATATGTTAGCAGTATATCCAACATTCATACTCAAAGTGAGAGTGGTGTGCAAACTTTATATTTCAACGAACATTGGTGACAGGTCAAGGTATAGCACACAATTGTTGTGAGAGAAGCTTCGATGGATAAGGCACAGGGTCTACTATTACTTTCTATGTCACAGGGAGGATAGCATCCCTGTTTGGATCCCATGTTATCACTATTATAATTTTTATATGGAATCCAAGTCTCGAGACTTAGCAAGAGGCTAAATCGGTGTAGAGGGGTGATAAACTAGAGGAGGGGACCACGTCGAGAGGACATGGCTAATTATAGCAAAAGTGTGAAGTTGATGGGACCCGACAGGTCATAGATAGTGGGTTCCACATATCAATGGTCATGGAGCATATCAGACCGAGAGCTAGCACAAAGGTTAATTTTCTAAAAGAGGGCTGATAAGAATACCATGGTTTCATCTCGATATCACATGGTGCCACCAAATGAATATCGGGTAGAAAATTGGGTGAACTTGAAACCACTCAATAACTCCTCAAAATCATGTGTCAACTGTCATTAACGTGTTAAATCCAAAGGTCACATGTGGAAAGGTGTTGGCACTAGGCTGAAGTGGAAAGAAGGACGATCATGGGAAAGAAAGCATGAAGGAAACTGAAGTGACAACTGGAAAAAGATCAACACGCACGAATGAAATAAAGCGTGCACAAAGGCAAGAGACAACTAGAGGAAGAAAAACACGTGCATGGGAGAAAAACCTAGTGTAAGAAGGGTTAGGGTTTTGGTAATATTCTGTAAGTGGATGAAGAGCCCGAAATGTATAAATATAGATGCGAAAGTATCATATAGGGTGGTTGGGGTTGTGGTTGTTGTTGTTGTTTATTTTATGTTAGTTTTTATGAAGATTGCGATTGTTATTGAGTGATTTTTCTGAGTATTGTTGTTGGCAATACATGAGGTGTTTGAATTGTATGAATCAAGTTTTGTAAGTTGTTGAGCAAGAAAGATATGAGGAAAGGTAGATCTAAGGATAAGACCGTAGGATATAGAGCCTGGTGCGATCTAGTTCACCTCACATAGATCTTACCCACTTTTGCAGACAACTGTAAGCGTGTGGCTCAGGGAGATAAAGAACTACTATAATAAAAGAGCCAAGAGACAAATATTTGTGGACATAGCCCAAGAAGGGTGAACCACGGTAACATGTTTGTTATGTGTTGAATGTTTGCATATCTTTAACTTATTTCAAGAAATAGATGACTACGATTGATGAATAACCGAACACATTATTAGAATCTGTTTATATTTTGAGTTATATACATGTGATTCCTAAGAACAATTAGATTATAGTAACAGTTTGTAGAATAGGGACTTAATCAAGAAACCCTTTATCTCCTACTCTATCCTAGGTTGTAAAAACTTGAGTCTTACATTCAACCATCATTAGCTATCGCGGGTGAGACTGCTCAGTACCTTCCGAGCATTGTGCTACCTTCTGGTTTACCAGGAGGGCCAATAGTTAGAGGCTTTGTTGGAACCCTGAATCACATGAACCCTGGGTCAATAACACAGATAACCTGAGAAGGGATTCGATGAAACCAACAAATTGTTCTGTTGCCATATTAAGAGGAACAAGATAGGATTGAGTAGATGAGATAGAGTGGACAAGAACCATCAAAGAAGAAATGAGTCTTTAGAAGGGAATGTGGAGACCTTGGAACCCCACGAGAGAAGAAATCAAGGGTTGGTTGCTAACTAAAGAGCTAGGATTTGCACACAAAGACAATAGAAACCCTAGAATCACACCACATGGATACCTGGATAAATACATTTTTACAGATTTACACGACATATTTTTCTGTGATTTTCCACATCTACTATAGGAGTGGGTCTTAAGGTTAATAAATAATCACCCGAGTAACCAGATTCAACAACTAGATTGGTCTCTAGTACAGATTCAACAGGTGCAGTAGGTGAACAACAAATTCACCTGCACAATAGACTTTTGGCTTGACAATATTATGGTAGGATTCATCACAGAGTTTGTGGTAGAGACAACAAAGTCATATAATGCAGCCGAGCAAGAATTTCTAAGAGGACCCAGAGGAAGGTACATTCGATCCCTATATACTTCTATCAAGATACTGCTATATAAGAAAGGTGTAATGCCAATGGAATCAGATAGTTAGACTTCCCTGTGCGCATGGGGGAGGGGGGGAAGCACTGACAGAAATAGGAGGAATGGATGGAGGGAAGGATAAAAAGAAGAAAAAAGAGGAACCCTTGGACCTGATCTCGATCGATGACGACTAGCTCAATAGATCTTGGTGTCATCAGGAATAATGCATAGAGGAGAAACCTACCAATATAAGATAAAAAACAAGAAGAAAACCATAGCCAAAAGGGAGGGTTTGGAAAGCAATGGGGAAGAGGTAGAGGATCTCTTGGCTGTGGAGCAGATTGAGGAAATCCTGCGCACCACCTATGAGAGGAAAACAAGAGACCCAAGAATGGGAGGAGAAGACAACCACCCCTTTCGTATCAATGTTAGTGTGGAACCCATAAACCCATGTGCAACAAATACACCATAGAGAACACCACCATTTAGGCAACCAAAGTTCAGAGGAAGTTTGATAGCAAGAAGCACATTTGCACAAGGAGTGACAATTGGAGGAGCCAGTTCAAGTAATCGTAGTCAAGTATCCACACCGCGTAGAGGAGGTAGTAGCTCAGCACTCAGAATGGCAGGACATGACCCTACTATGAGATTACCAAAGTTTCAAGGAGAAGTAGCAGAAGACCCTGAGAAGTATCTATTCATTTGCACTAAGATATAGGAAGCAAAGAAGATCACTGATGACAACACCAAACTCGCGTAGCTAGTGATCATGTTAAGATACCGCGCACTAGACTGGTACATGAGTCTAGACACAAACAGTGACCTCGAGATGACAAGGACACTGGATGACATTAAGAAACTACTAATTAATGAGTTCCAAAAGCTGAGCTCAGAGGATCAGTATATGAACGATATGATTGAGATAAGACAGAAACCAGGAGAATAGGTATGGGAGATTGATCAAAGATTCAAGCGATTAAAAGGAAAGTTAAAATACCTTATGATCGAGATGAAAAATCGACACCTGTTTGTCAAATCACTACTCCCACACTTAAAATATCCACTATGACAATAGAAGTTTCAGACACAAGTAGAGGCTATGTAGGAAACCTTGCAATTGGAAGAGAATGAGTACCAGCAGATGGACCCGACTATTGAAGAACTGAAAGAGAATCTGAAGAACTTAACACTTCAGATGAACCATAATAAGAAAAAGGACAAACAAGAAGCCATTTGGTGTACCACATGCAGGGCAGAAGGACACCACAAAAATGAATGTCCAATGTTCGCATAGTATATGGAAACATGCATGCCAAACCCGCCGCCACAGGGGGGATTATGGTGTGAAATATACAAGAAAATGGGTCACGACCCTTACCATTGCACGATGATGTAGAAATACCAAATAGTCCTAACAAACTCATATTGCACATTTTGCAAGTCAGTTGGCCACAACGATAAATACTGCCGAACTATGGGGCTGATGTGGGAAAGAACCTCAGATGCATACAGGGTACGAGCATAAATGATGATTGGGCAGGCAACACCATAGTTCACTCAAGCCCCAACACCATACAACACTACACAGTTGCATTATAATACTGCACAACAACCTTATAATAATGCGCAGTCGTAGTACAACCCAACACAACCCCGGTACAATACCATGCAGTATAATCAGGGACCACAATATAATGCGCCACGAGGTGATCGCCCAACCTATAGAGGAGAAGGATGAGCTAGAGGAGGTTTCGGACGTGTAAGAGGACTAGTCACATGTCACAATTTCCAACAACTAGGACATTATGCACAGGAATGCCCACTACCACCAGTGACCTGCATGTATTGTTTCCCTTCAGACTAGGATACAGAGGAATGTCTGACACTACTCGTAAAGATCCAAGAAAAAAGGAACCAAAATAACCAGAATGTTCAGTGGACTTCAGCTGAAGCAAGGGATGATGGAAAAAACATCAACATAGTCACTTGAGGAGGAACAAAAATAGGAAGCGATGAGACCCAGCGTAGAACCAATGGGTAAAGAAGAACCCCAACCCCAGGAAGCAGTTCGACATGCAAAGGAAAAGGATATATTTACAGAATCCGGACAAGAATTCCAGAAGGAGTACATAGCACTGATTGCACAGTAGAACAAGGAAGCTCTAGAATATAACATGCCACCATCACTGGACCATACCAACAGAATACAACCTAAGGAACAAGTAAGTACTATCAAAGAATTTTTTCAATCATGCATCAAAATTTTGAGTAATCCCTCATCTATCAAAGTATTGCAAAACATCCTAGATAAATGTAGTAGCAAGATGGAACAAAAGACAGAACTGAAAACTATCAACCACCTACACACAAGAAGAATAACAAGTAGAGAATTTAGAATCAATGCTAATATTGGGGATTTCAACATGGGAGATATTATACTAGATCTAGGATCCGAAGTGAACGTACTACCAAAAACCACATGGAAATTCATGGGAGAACCTGCACTGGGATACTCAATTGTTCAACTAAAAATAGAAATCACCATAGAGTCCTACCAATAGGTAGACTAAAAGGAGTAACCATAGATTTGGACAGGGTGCTCACTAAGGTAGACTTTGAAGTCATCGAAATAGTAGACGGTACAACACCTTACCCGATGCTACTTGGTCTAGATTGGGCGTTCGACAACTAGGCCATAATTAACTTGAAAACCAAAAAAATGACATTTCAGTCAGGAAACTACAGGGTTATATCCCCACTTGATCCATCAGAAGGCGAGAGGTTCATATAACCCACTTGCCTGGATTTAGACAAAATCGGCCAGTTGTAAAGAAAAACTTCGTGCGATGCGGACTATATAAACCCAAATGTAGACGAGATACTCAATTGGTAGAGAATTACTTCATGCACAAAAGAATCAGACACTATGTTAGAAAACTAGCAGCAAAGACTACACAAAGTATCCACAAGAAGGTGTGCAAGAATAGACCGCACAGTAAGATGGCTTGGCATAGAAATCGGAGAACCACCCAGTTTTCATGGACTAAATGATTTGAAAATGTTCTTGACACAATACAAAGATGAAGTCTTAGAGAACCAGAGACTATTAGCACTATATTTAGCACTAAAGGATACACCTGCAAGATGGTGGGGTGCGCACAAAGAGACTATCACAGATTGGTACCAATGCAAACGATTACTGCGCATAAGGTTTAGTGCAGAAAAGATATGAAACAACCGAAAAAAATACGATGTACTAGGAATTCCAGAAGAACACTTGGAGGAATGTAAAACACTATGGAAAATGACGCCACCAGAAGAATGGTCTCACCACTTCAGTCATACTTTAGAAGGCATACCAACAAATTGGTATATAGACCAGGAAATGTGAAAAGGAACCAAGACATGGGAGACACTCCAACAGAACCTTAAAGTCACTTTCTCATTCGAGCATGAGAACCCCAACATATACACAACCCTAAAATGAATCATATATGTCATATTAATTACAGAATCAGAAGTGGAAGTTATCACAGAGGTACAATAGAAGAATAACCAGATAGTCAAGGAACTACTATCATGCTACCAGGTACAAGAAGAAGCACTAGATGAAGATGATCTGCGTGATATTCATAACGAAGACATTGAAGGTGAGAGAGAGGTGGTTTTACACATTATTTTCATCATCCCTATGACCATTAATGATGTAAACCTATCTATTTCCTTCGGAGGGGTTAGTGGCCTGAGTTCCTGAAGAAGGAAGGGAGAAGAACTTTTCCTAAGAAAAGAAGTTACATTTTCCTTTGTAAAAACCCTATAAAAAAGGAAGTTCACAGAATGAATTATAGCTAGGGTGAGAGAATGCTTGATTCTTGAAGGTTGCATCATAGCTAGGTCGCGAGGAGTTTGCATTCTTCTCTATAGGCATGGTGCGAGAATGCTTACATGTGGGAAAAATGAGCATTTTCTCGAATATTCTAGAAGGAGAAACTTCCATGGTAAGGTGGCATCCAAATGGTTTGGATATTACTCTCTTTCATGATTTAGTGGGATCATCCTAACCTCCTCACCTTATCCTCTTCAACTTATAAAAGGAGAGGAGCTCTCATGGAGAAAGTTAGTGGTTTTTGGCTTGGGGTTGTTATCTTGGTTAGAGTGGCTTTGAGATTTTCTTTGTCAAGATAGATTGTGAGTAGCTATCAAATCCATGGTCTCAAAATCCTTGGAGCAAGAAGTGTGTGGGGAATGAAGGATAGTTGGAAGGGACCTTACGACATCAAGGCCATGGATGTAATCTCTCTTTCACATTTAATATGATACAGTAATATGATTCTTTCCTATAAATCTTGTTGTGTTTTATTGTATGATACCTTGATCACATACTAACGCAACCCTCCTCAACCCGCAGGTCAGAAGGCTACATACACAAAATCTTTTCCATTTACACTGGCCTGAAGAGCTCTCAGAATTGGCTCCTCTATTTCTCTTTCGGGAAATCTGCACCCACAATCAACTCGTGAAATTCCCCCTTTTACTTCGGGAGATCAGACTTTGCACTTTCGCGAATCCGGTGGTCAAGTGTCTTATCTCTCAATCTTTGAAAACCCAAAAGTAGTCAACGCTGACCTTTCCTTCCCTATTTTGGATTTCTCCTTATCGCGATTTCAGCGGTCGCGATGTCGAGCAACTCGTCTCCTTGACTCTCGAATCCCAATTTACCGAAACTCCGATATGCTCGCAAGCTTTGACTTTTCAACAACCCCTCTTTCCGTCAGGACTTCAGACTTCGCGATATTGCGAATCCTAATGCAAAGAATTCGGGTCTTTACTCCATGAAACCCCGAAATGGTCAACGAAGTTTGACTACATGTCGATAGTGTGCCACCTGTCCACCTCCCGATTCTTGTGGCCCACACGATCCTCTCATTCCTTCGGGAAATCACATTTCGTGATTTCGTGATTCCAGTTGCGAAGATTTCGGGACATCAACTTGTGAAAACCCGAAAT
Source organism: Picea glauca (assembly GCA_000966675.3). Taxonomy (NCBI): domain Eukaryota; kingdom Viridiplantae; phylum Streptophyta; class Pinopsida; order Pinales; family Pinaceae; genus Picea; species Picea glauca. The sequence goes on from JZKD02S1655449.1 coordinate 397,071, forward strand.
AGAAGTTCACGGGTAAATTCAATGACTCTTATGGCTTGGATCTATGGCTCTACACCTCCTGAGCTTAGAACCTTTAGGAATACTAGCGGTAACTCCCCTACTCCTTCATGAGATCTGATGACTCACGTGACTTCGCGAATTCCCCATAGAGAATTCCGACCGTCCGTCTCTTTCCTTGAGAACTAGTCCTCCTGCAGTCCAACGTTGCTACGCCTTCCTTCAGATTTTCAAGGTACTTGGCATGTTTCCTTCCTCCAACTCCTTTGAAGTTTCAAATCTTTCTAAGATTTCTCATGACTTCAAGTCTTTCAGAAAACCTCCTACTCGCACTCCTTGCAACAGATTTTCAAACACCTTCAAGTGTTTGACTTCCTTTCGACTCTGCACACACCTACAACAACAGTCTCTCAATACTTCGCTCAAGTTCACAACTCTAACACTTTACTCAGCCTACGCACTCCTTGCATGGCTCTTGTGCCTAACTGCACTTCTGTGTGAATGAGAACAAAAGCTACTCTATCTGAGCTTTCAGAGACAAAACTCTGAACCCTTTATCAATGCACTCCTTGCGGACAATTCAACTACACTCCTTGTAGGAACTCTTTCTCAGATAGAGAAACAATTGAAACTCATTTTGCTTAATCTCTCAGATTTCAAACATTCAACAAGAAATCATTCATACATAGCATAAAAGAAAATGTACAATAGAAAGAGTAAAATAACCATGAGAATAACATTCAAAGATGCATACACAGAGAATATTTGAACACCATGAGTCTGAATCAAAACCTTCTTGTATTAATTCAGAACTTTTGTACATGGAATTCGGCTATACAGATATTTTCTTCTCTTTTATGCTCTCCACATGCTAATGTTACAATACACAGTGAGGGTGTCTATATCCCATTTCCCTCTTGCACTCTAAAGTTGTCTAATCTACACATTCAATTCTACCTACTTGCATTAACTACCATAAATGCCTTATATCTACTAAGGACGAGATCGGATCACTCAAGGTCAGTTTACATTTTACAAGTGTGCTCCTTCTTAATTATCTCATTTAAGATTGGTGCATTAATCTTCAAGAGAATTTCAAAAGCTATGCTAGGCGCTTGTCCAGCTGTCTGTTGACTCTACACGGGCTCGCTTGAGATGCTCCTGCATCATACTCTCTCGCTTGAAAATTTTCTTGGGCTCCTGTCCACGAGCTCGAGCATGATTTGTCCATGCCTATGGATCTCTACTTCGTTCTCCTAGTTGGTATCTTCAACTGGATGGCCCTTCCACTTGACCAAATATTCAAAGTATTGCTTTCTCCTGGTCTTCTTTCTCATTCTTTTGTCTAGTATGCGCTCCATCTATGACTTTTCTGCCACAAGCATCTCCTTTGTCCACTGGATCACTGGCTGTTCATTTTCTGTCCCTGCTTCCTTAGCTTTATATGGGTACAAATCTGAGATATTGAATATCAGAGAAATTTCGATCCCATCGGGTAATTCAATCTCGTAAGCATTTTCCCCAAATTTCTTTAAGACCTTACATGGTCCAATTTTCTTCATCTTCGGTTTGTTATATGTTCCTCTCAGGAACCTTTCCTTTCTCAAATGTGCTAGAATCAAATCACCAACCTCAAATTGAAGTTGTCTCCTGTGTTGATCTGCTCTGCACTTATACTCCTGGCTTGAATTCTACAATCGCTCCTTCACTTGGCTGTGAAGTTCCTTCATCGCCTCTGTGAAATCTTATGCACTAGCACTCCTAGTTGCATTCTGTTCTGAATCTCTCAATTCAGAAATTCCTCTTGGATACATGCCATAGACAATCTGAAATGGACTTTTCCCTGTGCTCTTGTTAACTGATTCGTTATAAGAAAATTCCGCCTGTGGTAATATGTTGTCCCACTGTCTATGGTGTTCTGTCGCCAGGCTTCTCAACAAGTCTCCCAGACTTTTGTTTACCACTTCCATCTTTCCATCCTTCTGAGGATGATAAGTTGAACTGAATGACAAGTTAGTCCCCAAATTCTTCCATGACGTCCTCCAAAAGTGTCCTATGAACTTAGTGTCTCGATCCGAAACTATGCTTGTTGGCAAGCCATGAAGTTGAATGACTTCTTTGAAAAACAGATTCACAATGTGAGTTGCATCATTGGTTTTCTGACATGGAATGAAGTGTACCATATTGGAAAATCTATCCACCACCACAAAGATGGAGTCAAAACTTCTTTGTTTTCTTGGCAACCCCAATACGAAATCCATGCTGATTGCATCTCACGGCTTCTCAGGTATGGGCAATGGTTGATAAAACCATGCATTCTATTTCCTTCCCTTCAAATGCTGGCAAATTCTTCATCTGTCCACGAATCTCTTGACGTCTTCTCGCATTCCAAGCCAAAAATATGACTCATTCAATCTTTCAAATGTATTTTCATGACCAAAGTGCCCGACCAATCTTCCACTGTGTTTATCCTTCAACAAATTCTCCCTCATGGAGCATTTCAGAATACACAGCTGATTACCTTTAAACAGTAATCCTTCCTGAATCATGTGTTCTGTCCATTGGATTCTATCTCTGAGAATTGGATTCTCAACTACTTCATACACCTCTGTAAAATCTGGATCATTTTTGTACATGTTCCCAAGATCATCAAAACCCAACGTTTTGACTCTGAACTCCTGCAATAGAAAACACTTCCTGCTCAAAGCATCAACAACTTTGCTAGCAATACCAGAAATATGTTTGATCACAAAAGTGAAAATTTTCATATATTCAACCCATTTTACATGTCTTTGATTCAACTTATCCTATTGAGTCACAAACTGTAGTGCATGATTTTCACTATATAAGACAAATTCCTTCGGGATCAAGTAATGTCTCCATTTTTTCAATGCCTGTATGATAGCATAGAACTCCTTATCATATGTGGAGTACTTCACTTTGGCTTCATTCATATTCTCACTGAAGTATGCTATTGGCCTATCTTCTTGACTCAAGACTACCCCTATTGCAAACCCACTTGCATCGCATTTTACTTGAAATGTCTTTTGGAAATCCGGCAACACCAAAACTGGTTGTTCTGTGATCTTCCTCTTCAACAGATTACAAATTTTTTCATCTTCTTCTATCCATTGAAAATATTTATGTCTCTTCTTCACTGTGTCCATCATCGCTGCACTAATCCCACTAAAATTTATGATGAACTTTCGGTAGAAACTAGCCAATCCATGAAAACTTCTCACCTCAAAGGTATTCTTCAGTGATGGACAATTCTTAATCACTTCCACTTTATCTGGATCCATCCTCAATTTATCTGTATAAATAATGAACCCAAGATAAATGAGCTCCATCTTCATGAATGAGGATTTCTTTATGTTTATCAGGAGCTTCTTCTGCTATAGACTCTGCATCACTGTAGCCAAATGTTTCAGATGCTCGTCCATTGTTTTAATAAACATTAATATGTCATCCAAATCAACAATCAAGTTTTTGTCTATGAACTCCCTTAGGACTTCGTTCATCAACCTCATTAAGGTACTCGGCACATTTGTTAATCCAAATGGCATAACAAGCCATTCATACAACCCTTCCTTGGTTTTGAAGGTTGTCTTCCATTCGTCACCTTCTCTCATGTGGATTTGATGATAACTGCTTTTCAAATCAATATTTGAAAAGAATTTTGCTCCACTCAAGCAATCCATCAGATCATCCATCCTTGGCAATGGAAATATGTACCTTATGGTTATCTTGTTGATCTCCCTCAAGTCAGTACACATCCTCCAGCCTCCATCTTTCTTCGGACTAAGTATTATTGGAACAACACACAGACTCAAGCTTTCTCTGACCAAACCTTTGTCCAACAAATCCTGGACTTGTTTTTTAACCTCTTCATTCTCCTGCGATATCAATCTGTACGCGACTTTGTTTGGAAAACTAGCTCCTGGTATGAGATCAATATGATGACTCACACTTCTTATCGGTGGCAATGAATGAGGTAGTTGGTCCACTACTATGTCAACGAACTCTTCCAGCAGCTCTTGAATCTCTTCTAGTAAATCATCTACTCTTGTGCTAGTCAAAACAATCTTCGGTTTCCTGACCACAATGAATTGCAGTTCTTCTTTCTTCTTAACCTTTGTAAGAAGTTCCTTCCCACTCATGAGAAGTACAATGTTTCTTACTTCCAGTTTCACCTCCTTATCCTTAATTGGAAACAACATGTGAGTTCTCCCATTCTTCTCTAGGGTGTATGTGTTCATTCTCCCATCATGAATCACATTCTTGTCATATTGCCATAGTCTACCCAGCAATAGATGATAAACATCCATAGAAATAACATCACATAATATCCTATCATTATATCCTCTTATCTTGAATTCAACTAAACATTTTTTAGTGACCATTAGCTGATGTCCTTTTTGTAGCCACAAAACTCTGTATGGGCTTGGATGATCAATCATCTCCAACTCCAACTTTTCTACCATCTCTGTAGAAACGAGATTATCCATGCTACCACTATCCACGATGACCTTGCATACCCTATCCTTGGTTTTGCAAGCAGTCTGTAAAAGTCTATTTCTTTGGACTGAACTCTCCACCTCCTTCTTTGGTGTCAAAAGAGATTTTCGCATCATTAGCGATCTTCTACCTTCAGCATCTTCTACCTCAACATCCCGCCTCTGCACTTTGGCGATGTGAGCTTCTCCTCCTTCTTTATTTTTATCAGGACACTCATACGAATTGTGTCCATTCTTTCCACATGTGAAGCATGTTATTACTCCACCTCTTCCTCTTCCTCTACCTCTGGTACGAGGAAAAGCATTATTACCAGCATAATCCCCTCTCTGTTCAGTATGCTACCCTTGCTGTGAGGTTCCACCTCTTTCAGTTTGAGTCTGAGGTTTTTTCCATTCCTCCTTGGGCTTCTGGTTTTTATCTAGGGAAACTGATTTGCCTTTGGGCTGACTCTTGCCTCGGCCTCTTTGACCCTACTTTTGGCTCAGCTTCTCTTCAACCTTTAGAGCCATCTGATAAGAATCCTCCACCATTCGGATGGTTACCATTCTCATCTCATCTTGAATGTCGTATCTCAGGCCATTCATGTATCTGGCAACCTTTTCATCATCGCTCTCTCGATGACTTGCCCTGATGTTCAACTTGTAGAATTCTTTAGTGTATTCTTTCACTGCCATCAAATTCTATCTTAGGTTCCGTATTCTCCTGAACATAGTAATTTGATAATCTCTGGGGATGAATTTCGCCTTCATCTTTGCGATCATTCTATCCCAGCTTTTGTTCTTTTTCTTTCCTTTGCAGCGTCTGTCAGCTTGTAGCTCATCCCACCACAATGCTGCATGTCCCTTCAATCTTGTGACAACATGCTTGACCTTCTTGTCCTCTTCGACATCTTCATAGTCAAAGTATGTGTCCAGGGCTCTAATCTAGTCTAGAAGCTCCTCTGCATATGGATTTCCCTCATAAAATGGAATGTCCATTTTCGCTCTTGCACCCATTATTGCAATAGCTCTAATCAAGCATTCATTTGCTACATCCTCAGCTGCAACTTCTTCTTCATGTTCAGCCTCAATTTCACTTTCGGAATCACTAATATCCCTAGCACTGGCCGTGTGCCTCTGTGTTGTCTCCATGTCTTCGAGTCTGGAACGTAGATCATGCATCTCTCTCTCCATGGCTGGATCAGTCATCTGCCTACCCCTTCTTCTCGACATTTCCCTCTCCTTTGGTGGATCAGGTATTTTCCTGTCCCTTCTCCTTGGTGGCATGGTGAATTCTCCTTTTCCCTGCTACAGAAAGCAAAGAATCCTTTCTAAGCTCTGATACCAAACCTGATGCATCCCTCCTCAACCCGCAGGTCAGAAGGTTACGTACACAAGATCTTTTCCACTTACACTGGCCCGAAGAGCTCTCGGAATTGGCTCCTCTATTTCCCTTTTGAGAAATATTCACCCACAATCAACTCGTGAAATTCCCCCTTTTACTTCGGGAGATCGGACTTTGCACTTTCGCGAATCCAGTGGTCAAGCATCTTATCTCTCAATATCTGAAAACCCAAAAGCAGTCCACGCTGACCTTTCCTTCCCTATTTCGGATTTCTCCTTATCGTGATTTTGGTGGTCGTGATGTCGAGCAAATCGTATCCTCGACTCCCAAATCATGATTTACCGAAACTCCAATACGCTTGCAATATTTGACTTTTCAACAACCCCTCTTTCCGTCGGGACTTCGGACTTCACGATATCGTGAATCCTAATGCAAAGAATTCAGGTCTTTACTCCATGAAACCCTGAAATGGTCAACAAAGTTTGACTCCATGTTGATAGTGCGCCACCTGTACACCTCCCATTTCCTATGGCCCACACGATCCTCTCGTTCCTTCGGGAGATTGTGTTTCATGATTTTGACGATTCTCGTTGCAAATATTTCGAGAATTCCACTCGCGAAAACCCGAAATAGAAGTTCACGGGTAAATCCAACGGCTCCTATGGCTTGGATCTATGACTCTACTCCTCCTGAGATTAGAACCTTTAGGAATACTAGCTATAACTCCCCTACTCCTTCGTGAGATCTGACGGCTCACAGGACTTCGTGAATTCTCCACAGAGAATTCTGACCATCCGTCTCTTACCTTGAGAACCAGTCCTCCTGTGGTCCAAAGTTGCTACACCTTCCTTCAAATTTTCAAGGTACTTGTCCTATTTCCTTCCTTCAACTCCTTCGAAGGTTCAAATCCTTCTCATCTTTCTCACGAATTCAAGTCTTTCAGAAAACCTCCTACTCGCACTCCTTGTGACAGATTTTCAAACACCTTCAAGTGTTTGACTTCCTTTCGACTCTGCACACACTTGCAACAACAATCTCTCAATACTTCGCTCAGGTTTGCAACTTTGAGACTTTACTCGGCCCATGCACTCCTTGCACGGATCCTGTGACTAACTGCACTTCTGTGTGAATGAGAACAAAAGCTACTCTATTTGAGCTTTCAGAGACAAAACTCTGAACCCTTTTTCAACGCACTCCTTGCGGACAATTCAACTGCACTCCTTGCAGGAACTCTTGCTCAGATAAAGAAACAATTGAAACTCATTTCCCTTACTCTCTCAGATTTCAAACATTCAACAAGAAATAATTCATACATAGCATAAAAACAAATGTACAATAGAAAGAGTAAAATAACCATGAGCATAACATTCAAAGATGCATACACAGAGAATATTTGAACACCATGAGTCTGAATAAAAACCTTCTTGTACATGGAATTCGGCTATACAGCTCTCTGCTTCTGTTCTATTCTCTCCACACGCTAATGTTACAATACACAGTGAGGGTGTCTATATCCCATTTCCCTCTTGTGCTCTAAAACTGTCTAATCTACACATTCAATTCTACCTACTTGCATTAACTACCATAAATGCCTTCTATGTACTAAGGACAAGAGCGGATCGCTCAAGGTCCATTTATATTTTACAAGTGTGCTCCTTCTTAATTATCTCATTTAATATTGGCGCATTAATCTTCAAGAGAATTTCAAAATTTGTGTTGGGCACTTGTCCAACTGTCCGTTGTCTCCGTGTTGGCTCGCTTGAGATTATCCTACATCACATGCATAGGTTTATATTGAGTTTATGCTATTACTATCACTTTGGTTGGTTTCATTCTTTTGTAGGTTCATCATCGTATGAGCATTGGAACGAAGCTAGGATGGCGACAGAAAGAGGAAGCGACATTTAAACAGTATGTCACCTATCCCTCTTTAGTTAGTAAATTCAATATTTAAAACTTAAGGAAAGCATCATGTTCTAGTGTGTTTTGTTCTAGATCTAGGTGGATCTAGGGAGATCAGTTAGTGTCTGCACCTACTGATTTATCCGATAACAAAATTGGCGACTCCACTGGGGAATGGATTGTTTCCTAGTTAGTCTAGTTTCCCATCCTTTGATTGCTTGTTTTCTAGTTTCTGTGTCTATGGGACATCCATCTAGAATCTCTGGATCTAGAAGTTCACTTATATTCCCTATCCCTTTTCAAAAGTTTCTTTGATTATAGACATTCTCGCATTGTACCTCTCTACAGCTTGTGAAAACCATTGATTTTCGCACCCTGCTGTTAGATCCAGTGCAAACTTCTCGCACCCTACCAGTGTCTAGCCTACGAGAATACCTAATTCTCGCACTGTACTCTACTTCTAGGCTACGAACTTGTTTGTAAACTTTTTTGGATTGGGTCTTTTCATCTTTTGATGACCCAGTTTTGCTTTGATCAACTGGATTGAGCTTTTGGAGCCTATATTGATCTGTTTACAGTCTTCTTGACATTCTTTGAGTTACTTTTAGCCACATTGGCTTTTCTTGGTCTTGAAGGATTAGTCTCTTTCTTTGAATATCTTTCAATTACAAAGTGTGTGTTTTCTTTAGAATTATTTAAGGAAAGGTCAAATTTCTTCTGAATAGTTCACTTTAAAGGAAAATTTTTAGTTTGGGTTTCTTTGTTTTAAGAAAGTTCATTATTACTTTGAGTGAATTTTTTGAAGAAAAAAGATTTAATTTCTTTCTGTTAAGGTCCCAACCCGCACATAGGTAGATCAATGTATTCGGATGTAATAAAAGTCAATATTAATAAGACCTTTCAATAAAATAGAATAAGGCAGATGTAAGAAGACCTAATAGAAGCTTCTTCTTCTAGAAGGATATTCCTCTAGATGCTTATCTTAATCGACACATTTAGTATAAATAAGGGTCGAGGGTATGAAAACCCTAGCTTGGATATTATTGTAACAGAGCACTGCTCGACTGGAGGTTGCCCCTTCGAAGAGGCCTTTGAACATTGCTATCTGAATCAAAGTGTTGTTTATGTTGCTATTTCATATATCATTTATGTGTATTGTGAAGATTATGCTGGATATTTTACTGTTATTCTGTCATTTCTAGCATTTCATTTTTGTTCTTCATATTTTATATATCTGGTATCTTTCAAGTGGTATCAGAGCACTTTCCTTGGCAGAAATAATGGGTATTTTTTTTCCAGGGTAGAGACGTGTTCCATCATCTTTAAGCCACAGAGATCTGTCGTTGTGTGTATAAACCTACTATTGAGGGATTCATACACACAAGAAATACAAGTGGTTCTTAAGAGCACATCTGTTGGCCACCCTTGTAACCCCTGTTGGTACCCCTTCAAGTGGTAGCACATCAGACAACACCTGTGTATGAATCGACCTAGATTTCCTGAAGCCCTCTTTAGATAAACCTATCGACCGCCAGACTGCTATAGTGTCACCGAAAACAACACTCGGGAAGATACTCTCTAGTACCTGGGTAGTCGGGTAGTACGGCTAAGGGTACGGTCTATCCTCCTTAGTTAGTGCCCTGAGATAT
>JZKD02S1655449.1:420205-436798 GCA_000966675.3 Picea glauca
CTGCATATAGGAGTATCTTTCTGGTATGCCTCAAAGTCTTGAGATTTCTCTACATGCACTCTTTACTCAATTTCTTCTGGAGAACATTCTTTGCATTCATCTGATGTAGAATTCTAACTTATGGATGTTGTAGATAATTTAATGACTTATATAGAGATAAGTCTGGTGTAATGGAACAATCAATCATCATAGTCTTATCCCTCCATCTGGGACAACCTCTGGTTCTGGATCTCGCAACGCTTTCATTCATAGGTCTTCCGTACACTGTTCTTCATCATGACTTTCAGTTCTTCTGCTTGATTGCCTTTTAGTGAGTTAATATTAGGCTGGTAATCTTGTGATTCTTGATACAATGACTGGTTGTTCTGATTCTTCTTTTTTGGAATCTTCATGTTCTTCTTTTTCTTTAGTTCTTGGGTCCATGGAGTTTCTTATAGATTCCATGTCCTAGAGATTCCACTTCTTACCTTCATCATTGGTTCACGGATCTAGATGGACAACCATGAATACTTTAAGGCTTCTCTTCGAAAGGTCTTCTTCTGCAGTTGAGCGGAACACGTACTGTCTTTCATGAATGCTACCATGGATATATACATTTCATCATCTTCAATGGATCATAGGATTAGCTCCCTCCTAATCTTTGCTTCATGTAAGAGTGGATATAATCTTCTCCCTTCGTCTAACTACTTTTGTCTCTATCCTTATTGTCTTCTACAATATATAATAGATTCCACACTTCCATATGCAACCTTATTGTCTTCTACAATATATAATTGGCTCTCTTGTCTTAACAGAGTCCACGCTTCCGTCTTAGTTGTCGTCATAAGTCTTTCCCCAATTTCTCTTGATGTATGACTTCTAAGTCTCTTCAGGATTGATTCGTCTTATCTTGCAATAGCTTCAACATGATTTGTATTTCATCCTTTCATATGTAATATCTAATGACATTCATCCTTGTCATGTTTTTCTTTCATAGGTATAGTCCTTGGAACACATTATCTATACAAGATATGTACAGAGACGATGCAAGCAAGATATGTACAAGAGAATAAGAAGAGTGTTGTTACTTTTTAGTAGAAGAAGTCTCTTCCATCCTGCTTAGTCTTCTTAGTAGGTTCATTTTCTTCGGAAATTGATGATTCATGTTTCTTCTTCCTTTTCTTTAGCTTGAGACACTGATTTCTGTAGTGACCGTACTTCTAAGAGTTGAAGCACTGTATTTTTGAAATGTCTTTCTCTTGGTTTGGATTCCTTCTTGAACCAAACTTACTTTTGTTCCCGAAGTTCTTGACTCTTTCTGTGAAGGCTTGATCATCATACTTCTTTTGAGGTTTCTCTTTTGCATTGATCCTTAATTCTTCTTGAGCACAGCAAGTCCAAATTTATTCAAATGTCGGGTACTCCTTCCTTGTATTCATGCTTGCGACAAATGCATCCCATGTCTTGGGAATACCATTAAGTACTATGTTCACCAATTCCTTTTCTGAAGTGATCTCTTCAATATCTTGTAGTTGATCTCTTAGCTAGGAGATCCTTAAAAAGTAGGATGTTATGCTATCGTCATCATTCATCTTCATGTCACAGAGCTCATTCTTCATACTCATAACTTGTCCAATATTTCTGACTGAGAAGAGATTTCTTAGGGCATTGTACATCTTCTTTGATGAGTCAATATGGGATATGTAGGGTATCAAGTGGTATTTTATGAAATCCACTATGATACTCATGGCATTGATGTCAACGTCTTTGAACTTCTCCATAGCTACAACGTTATGCAGTTCCTTCTCTTCTCCTTCTGTAAACTTTGTCTTCACGATCTTTCCTTTCACAATGTCCAACACTTTATTCTTAGAAAGGATGAGGTCAATCCTTTTCTTCCATGCTCTGAAGTTATAAGATCCATATAACTTGTTATCAACCTTCATAGAGTTCATCATGGCTTGCTTGACTTGGTCAAACCCTAGATTTGACCAGAAATCCAAACTTCACGTCTTGGCCTTATGAGTGTACCAGGAGATGCACTAGGATAGGGCGCACTGATCTATACAGATATTAGGTCAATATCATCACTTAAGGTGCCTCAATAAGAGGTTTAGGGTTCTACAACTGCTTCTTCTAGTAACCCTAGATGTAGTGTCTCTGGAAACTTCTCTTGCTAGTAACCCTAGCGATAGTTCCTTAAAGATCTCAATATCTAGCGTCTATGTTTCCTTCCAGTGTTTTAGGCTAACTGAAGGGGTGTGGGCCCATAACCTATTAGAATATAGAATATGGTGTGCTCTTTTTACCATTGATGATACCCTCGTCACCCAACCACAGGATGAAGCCTCCCTCCGAGCACCTTAACCTTGACCTGAGAATTCCTCTAGAAGCAAAACCTAGTCTAGATAGCCAAACAAAGAGTAGTGCATCAATCCCCAAGGATAGCACATCACAAAATACTAATCAAATGTTCCAAACCCTAGCCAAGAGATATCCAAGCCAATATTGAAACTAGCTGCTGCTGCAGCTGCACCTGCAACCCTTCTCCAAACCTGCGCACCAGATTGCAACTGCAGTTCACACCAACTGGGAAACTGCTGCACAGAACTGGCTCTGTCTGTAGCTGCTGAGATGCTACAAATGATAACTGGCCCCCTGTATTTATACTAATTCTTCTCGTTTGTTGGGGCCGACTTCTCCTTTTGGGTATGTGTCTGTTCAGTATATTATTATTATTTCTGGCTGACTTCTTCTCTTGGAGGCTAATAGCCTAATATAAATTATATTCTTGAGTTGAAAAGGCTTCTAAGGTTATTATCCAATTCATTAGGGTCTCTCTTGCTTCCTAGAGTCTTCTATTCTCATAAGGTTCACATGTAGAGGTAAATACCTCCCGCAGCTACCATAATATTAACACCATGAGCAACCCAAAATGGACATCATTGGAGATTACTGGGATGAACAGACACTAGAAAGCATCACAAAATTGTTTCACAAATACAACGACCTTTTTCCCACAACCTTAGAGAGATGAAAGGAATAGCCAGAGAATTAAGAGAAATGAAGATACCACTTATACCTGATGCGATACCTATTAAACAACAACCATACAAATTGAACCCCATGTACAAATAGAAAGTCAAAGATGAGATCGACAGGATGCTCGAGGTCAACATCATCGAACCAGTCAAAGAATCAGAATGGATAAGCCCGATGATAGTACAGGACAAGAAATAAGGAAGAGGGATCAGGATATGTGTCAACCTGAGGAAGTTACACGATGCCTACTTACACGACCCATTCCCCACACCATTCACGGACGAAGTACTCGAGAACGTAGGAGGACATGAAGCCTATTCATTCACCAATGGATTCTTGGGATATCATCAGATTAAGATAGCACAAGAGGATAGACACAAGACCACATTTGTGACAGAATGGGGATCTTATCACTACACAGTCATGCCATTCGGATTGAAGAATGCACCTGCGATATTCTCCAGGGTGGTCATCGCAGCATTTAAGGAATTCATCCACCAATTTATCGAAGTCTACCTGGATGATTGGATGATTTATAGCTTATTAAAAAACCATGTGGAAGTTTTACACCTAATGTTAGAATGATGCAGACAATGCCAGATATCATTGAATATCAAGAAATGCACATTTGGAACACCATTTGGGATACTACTAGGACACATAGTATGAAAGCAAGGTTTATTAATGTATCCGGCCAAAATCACAGTCATTTTTAACCTACCAACACCACAAACATTCTGCCAACTAAGAGAAACGTTAGGACATATGGGATACTACAGGAAATTCATCAAAGGCTACGTGAAGATTACAACGCCTATGGAAAAAATGTTAAGGAAGGATACCAAGTATCAATGGAACGATGAGTGCCAACATGGTCTGGATACCCTGAAGGAAAATATGATCACCGCACCAATATTGGTAGTTCCAGACTGGGAGAAGACATTCCATGTACATGTAAATGCATTAGCAATAGCGCTTGGAGCTATTTTATTACAACGAGGAGCAGGAGACTTGGATCACCCGATAGCATTCACAAGCAAGAAATTATCAGACTCAAAACATAATTATAACATGACGGAAAGAGAAGGCTTAGCTATGGTTTATGCACTACAGAAATACATACATTACCTATTGGGAAAACACTTTAAGATGTTTATAGATCACTCAACCTTGAAATACCTAGTTAACAAGCCAATGTTGGGGGGGAGAATATGTCGATGGTTACTGCTATTTCAAGAATTTGACTTTGAGGTAATAGTCAAACTAGGGAAATTGAATGCAGGGCCTGAACACTTATCAAGGGTCACAAATGGAGAGGAAATAATGAATTTGGAAGACAAATTTTTAGATGCACAACTCTTCTCAGTACAAATTGCTGACGATTACTTCACAGAGATCATCCAGTACTTGATCACAGGTATTGTGTCGTAGGGATATACAACTACATAAAAAAAGAACCTGGTAGTCTGCGTAGCTGACTATCAACTAATCGCAGGGCATCTATAAAAAATGGGCACAGATAGCATCTTACGATGATACATACTAGACCACGAACGACCAAGAATTTTAGTAAAATCCCATGAAGGAATAGTAGGAGGGAATTATGCAGGAAAAGATACCACACAGAAGGTACTATGAGTAGGATTATGGTGGCCAATAATCCATCGAGACTCGAAACAATATTGTCAGCAATGTGATGTCTGTCAACGGGTCGACAAACCCAATAGAAGGGACGAGATGCCACTACAATAGTAAGTGACACTTCAGGCATTTGATAAATGGGAAATAGACTTTGTGGGACCCATTAACCCACCCACCAAGAGAATAGGGGTGAGATAAATTATCACCGTGATGAAATACTTAACGAGATGGGAGAAAGCCACACCGGTAAAAGATTGCAGTGCAGAGACAACTGCCCACTTTATTTTCGAACACGTAATTACTAGATTTGGGTGCCCAAGATTTCTTATGAGTGACCAAGGAACACACTTCATCAAAAACACCATCCAAGTGATGCTTAAAGAGTTCGAAGTTCATCACCCAAAAATCACACCATATCATTCACAGGCTAATGGCACTATAGAATTATTCAACAAAATTCTAGAGAACGCCCTGACGAAGATATGTAACATCAACAGAGACGATTGGGATCTCAAGGTACCAACAATACTATGGGCATATAAAACCACATGAAAAAAGTTGACAAGTCACACACCATTCAAATTGGTCTATGGTCAAGAAGCAGTAGTACCGTTAGAATTTCTAATACCTAGTCTACGTGTAGCAGCTATCACACAAATGACTGAATGAGGCACAATCCAAGAACGAATGGATCAATTACTGTCAATAGAGGAAGATCGAATATTATAAGGATTCCATCAAAAAGTATAGAAAGTGAGAGACAAAGCTTGGCACAACCGCCACATCAAGAGAAAGATGTTCAAGGAAGGAGATCTAGTATTTCTCTACAAGAGTAAAGCACTACAGCACCCAGGGAAGCTGAGGATGCATTGTCTAGGACCATACGAGGTAAAATATGCCACGAACAAAGGATCTATACAATTGAAATATCAAGCAGGAACATACCTTAGAGGAATGATCAATGGGAGTTGGCTGAAGCTATACAAAGATATTCGACTACCCACCATGTAGTAAAAAAGAAAAAAAAAGAAAAAGAAGAGAGCCTAAAAATAGCATGTGGCATGATGGACAAGCCGCATACGAAACATGAAACTAGTGAGGGAAAAGATAATGGCCATATTGGAAAGGGAAACAAGAAGGAAAAGGAAAGTCAACAAAAGCACACTTACAGGACAACATGAGGCAGAATTAAAGTAAGGAAAGGACGGATGGGATGTCGCACTAAACACGTCAGCTAGTGACGGAAAAGTAGCCATAAGGGTAGGTAAAAAACCACCACCAATGCATTGAACCCACACTTATGGTGCATTAATCCCACAAGGTAGGAGGCACCCTCAACAATATTCATGGAACACCCATACAACACACGAGCACATAAAAAATTATTCTATTTGCAAAAGAAGAATGGGGAAAGAGAAATAGCGGCCTGAATGAATAGAGAGAAATCGCAGAGCTTATCCGAGCTATTTGAACCAAGAAAACATCCGACAGACACCAATATGGCACCAAAAAAGCTCACAGAACCAGGCCAAACAGTCAGATCAACCAGGGTTCAAACTAGGTCACAAGGAACACGGGAAGAAAATGAGAAGCAACCACCAGAGATCATTGATATTGACAAAATCCCATTGCCGGAGGATATTCCAGTCGAATCAACACCGATCCAGGAAGATATCCTGAAGCCCCAAGAGAAAACCATGAAAGAGGATACGACGACAACAGTGCAGGAGCTTCAAAAATATGTAGTAGGAATTCATCAGGAAGAAAAACGAGAAAACATTGAAGTAGCCATGGAAATAAACGGAAGCACACAAAACCTGGACATAGAGCTCCAACCAAATGTTCCACAAATACCCATCCCAAACTTTTCTTTTTCGTATGAGATGATTGGCGAAATGGACAAATATTGGGAAGAATAGATGGTGAAGGAGAAACCAAAAGCTATTGGAACTTTGAACTAGCCAACACAGCCAAAAGACAAGATTTATATACCAAGCTCACCTCGAAAGAAACTAGCTGCAGTGATTGTGCTACCTCGCACACCAGAAGGCATACATGTGGACTTGCAACTATTGAGTCACAATGGGAAGCTCAAGTTTTCCGAACATGACTTAGCAGATGAAAGAAAATATCCATATCTTGCACCACAAGTCTTTTCAGAGATAATAGTTGTGAACCCTCTCGGTGGATCTATCACTAATCCATGCAGGTGGGCAGCCGGACTAGACAAAACTAGAATCCTAGGATTGCTGAAGATACCACACTTTGGCATAGGCTAATATGGGTCGGAATGTGTCAAACAACTATTAACAGTTACGCATGGAGGGGATGTATGGTTGGACAAACCCATCCCCATAACTATTGAACTTATTATGCAAATTACAGGACTACCCATCCGAGGTATGGATCTCGCACTGATACTAGATGAAAATTCCAAGGAAAAAGCATTGACAGAAGAAATGAAGAAGAAATATGGCACCGACAGGGGAACAAGAGGCATTATAATCAAGCAAATTAATGATGCGACAAAACAACTAGGAGAAAATATCTTAGCATGCAAACTGCTAAGAAAATGCCGTAAAGATGAAGTACTGGTAGGAGTTATCATAGTTGCATCTTAGTGCATAGAAGGCATCTTCATGAGCTGGGTGCCATATCTGTCAAACTTGTTCCAAATCGACTGTAAATATGTGCAAGAATCAGGTACAAAATTTCACTACTCATGGCTCCTTACTCTCATCGCTTTCATGGGATGGAAAGAACAGGACCATGTTAGCTTCTGTACCACACCACATCCAAGAGGAGAGAGATATCGCATCCTGAAATCAATGCCACTGGCCAAGCATAAGAAGGAAAATGGAATTATATTTGAAGCTTATGTATGGGAAATGCAAGAAGCAATCAACCGAGCATGGAGGATAACACCAGAGGCTATCGCACGATTCAAGGGCATCACCAATTTTTGGGGTAGATAACAAGCCATGTGGATACAGTGAAGACATAACTCACATAAACAGTGGCTACAGATGCACTATTGCATCACCGAGGGAGACATTGACATGATCATCCACAAGTGGCTAGATGAATGGAAGATCCCAACCATACCCAAAGCAGTACCAGAACAAACAACAGAAGGAGGGGCTCCGTAGCCGAAAAAACGACCTCCATAATTCCCAGTACCCAAGAAACCAAGAACGGGCCAAATCAAGTCGACTCAGACAAAGGGTAGCTCAAAGAAGCCAGGAACCTAGAAGGGGAGAAAAAAAACCACTCAGCCAACCAATGAATAGCGGAACATGGCTGAGGGAGCACAGGAAACTGTGATGAGCCCCATCACACAGGAACCAGGGGGAACTAAGAGACCAGCGGTATAGGAAACAGGTGTGTGCAAGAAATCAAAGGAACAATGATCAACACCAAAATACAAAATCATAGAGGACCATGGCGAGATGATTGGTAGAATATTCCAGGATTGTCTCACAGAGGACTTTGATCATGCAGCACACCACAGGGATAAACTGTAGAAGGATCTGGCATAAATGGGGCAACTCTAGAAGAAATTTGTAGAAGCCTAGATTACAAGTAGCAGCAGAGGCATAAATCCATCGAGTGCATGGACCATCGAAAGAATGGAGGTAGGAGAATGTGAATCAATTCTTCCGAAACCACATTCCATGGTTTACATAAAACTGAGCATGCTATGAATGGATGAGATTGTTGGATAGATGCCACTAAAGGATTTGGATCAGATCCAATTGGTCCTAAAAAGGATGCCAGTAAAGACCTTATACTAATTGCATGTTAGGGTCATCCATGAGATACAGTCTTGAGCACATCAAAACGTGGTCGAGATACAACAAGGAACAAAGAAGCAGGAAACATTGGAAACAGTTTGCGCACAGGACAAATATGAAACACAGGAGGAAAAGGAATGGAAGAATGAGTTGGAACACAGAGTGGAAGACATTTTTGGGAAAATTTCAACTACTGTGCAAGGAAGTGAACTCCCA
Source organism: Picea glauca (assembly GCA_000966675.3). NCBI lineage: Eukaryota > Viridiplantae > Streptophyta > Pinopsida > Pinales > Pinaceae > Picea > Picea glauca. Next base: position 428,878 of record JZKD02S1655449.1, read on the forward strand.
ACGGAAAAAAAGATCGATCAGATTGCGCAGGCAATTGATCAGTATCAGAAGGCGACCAAGACTCTTCGTGGACATATTAGACCAACCACTCCACCAGCAGTAAAGGAGTAGAGGAAGAAGGAAGCAACAATGCAACTATAGGAGCTAGAAAAATAGGTCAGCAGAGCAGCCGACTTGTTGGATAAAGTAGCACAACTCTAGAAAAAGATGGAAGAGGACCCACAGGTCCACCAATGGGACAACGAGGAGGAAAGGATCAATGCAACGATCCAAGAATTCAATAAGAAAAAGAAAACCATCCCAATCCTAGAATGGGTCAAGGGACACAAGATTTAAAGAAGTTACAGGAAGAACTTCTCACTATGCAAACATGGAAACAGGAGCATCAAGCTCAAATAGAACTGTTGTAGGAACGTATAGCAGTAGTATTGGAGAAGGAAAAAGAATTCAGAACACAGTCAACACATACTCAGTTGGAATGTGTTGGACCGATAAGAAAATAAGTATCAGTGCAAATAGTCGATATTGCCAAGGAGAAAACCCCACAGGCACTGACAAAAGAAACAAAATTGTAGGAGAAGTTCCAAATGATCACTAGGGAGATAAAGGAAGCACAGTGCAATTAGGTGACTTGGGACGAGTCACATGTCAGTGTTGGGGGATTTTTGGCACTAAGACAAAGTGGAAATAAGGACTATCATGGGAAATAAAGTGTGTAGGAAACTGAAGTGACAACTGGAAAAAGATAAACACGCACAAATGCAAGAAAGCATGCAAAGAGGGAAGCAACAGCTGGAGGAAGAACAACACGTGCATGGGAGAAAAACCTAGCGTAAGAAGGGTTAGGGTTTTGGTAATATTTTGTAAGTGGATGAAGAGCCTGAAATGTATAAATATAGATACGAAAGTATCATATAGGGTGGTTGGGGTTATGGTTGATTTTATGTTAGTTTTTATAAAGATTGTGATTGTTGTTGAGTGATTTTTCCGAGTATTGTTGTTGGCGATACGTGAGGGGTTTGAATTGTATGAACCAATATTTTTAAGCTATTGAGAAAGAAATATATGAGGGAAGGTAGATATGAGGATTAGACTGTAGGTTGTAGAGCCTGGTGCGATCTAGTTCGCCTCACATAGATCTTACCCACTTTTGTGGAGAACTATAAGTGCGTGGCGCAAGGAGATCAAGATCTACTATAATAAAAGAGCCAAGAGCATAATATTTGTTGATGTATCCTAGGAGGTTTGGACCATGGTAACATCTATGTAATGTGTTGAATGTTTGAATATCTTTAACTTCTTTCAAGAAGTAGATGACTACGATTGATGAATAACCAAAGACATTATTAGAATTTGTTTATATTTTGAGTTATATGCATGCAATTCCTGGGAAAAATTAGATTACAGTAACAGTTCGCAGAACAGGGCCTTAATCAAGAACCCCTTTATCTCCTACTTTGTCCTAGGCTGTAAACACCTTTGTCTTACAGTCATCCTTCCTTAGCTATCTCGGCTGAGACTACGCAGTACCTTCTGGGTGCTGCGTTGCCTTCTAGTTTACTAGGAGGGCCGATAGTTAGAGGATTTGTTGGAACCCTGAATGACATGAAACCTGGTTCAATAACTTAGATAACCTGAGAAGGTAGTCAATGAAACCAAAAAAACGAAAATTGATGGCTAGTCAAATCATCTCGAGACACTTGTGTGGGCACCATTCATCTGTAAGATGCCAAGTAAGAACCGCCAAATAACCGATTTAAAGACTCATTATTTGAAATCCATGGTTGAACATGACAAGCCACTATCCCTGTAAGGACTTTCATCAATATCCCATGATTATCACTCAATGACAAATGTTACTCAAAACATAGGTGAAATTAATCTATTTCGGGTAATTGACATTTTATTCCAGAGCGAGATATTCACAAATTGAACCATCCGTCCAATTCTTGTACTGTTGATATAAATAGGCTCCTTCTTCTGAGAAAACTAGGGGATATGGAGGAGAAATATCCAACGACCTTCAACAAACCGAGAAATTTGAATAGTAGGACACAACTATCAATGAAGAAGAACGGAAGGCTTGTTGTGCAAATACTGGCAAAAAAATTTCACACAAAATCTACAGATGAACCAGGATCAGGTGAATAAATCAGATTGAATCCTATTATGAAGGATTTTATCATTAATGGATATGCAAATGAATGGTACATGCAATATGGAAAGAGTAAAAGAAACAAGCGACGAAAGGAGACTAAAGTTGGAACAGTAGAAGGTACTCGAGAAAACCAACCTGTTTGGCTTGACACTTTAAAGGAAGAGATTGCAAATCTGAAATACATTACAAGCTAAATTAATTAGATTTTAAGGAAACTTGTGTCGATGCAACAAAGTGGCATGTAGGGCAAAGATCTAAATTTTTTGGTTTTTATCTTTATAACATTCCCTAGAAAGTAGGAGTTTGGTTTTGGTGCGATACTGCCTCTGTGACCGATATCTATTTTTGGAATCTTGGAGAAGATGATCCATTTTGAATCTCATATGTAATTTATCTATATATACTGTTAAAAAGATAAATGAATGGTTGGACTTACCAGAGAAGGGTCTTCCCTTGTAGTAGGATAACTTTGTAATTTATTATGAATTTTAATATAAGTAGATAAGGTTTTCTTAAATAGTAGAGATTCATCATGTTGTTGATATTCAGTATGTTTTACTGTCTTTCATATTCATGAATGTGTTTTTGATGCTAGTAGTAATATTTAAGTAATACAAGGAATTCATTTTGCTAGTTCTCCTTCTCACATCGATTATACTTGTTATGTGTTTATTGGTTTCTGGTTCAGAATTCACCCATTATAGGTGCTCGGTTTTCATTAGCCAACCTTTATGTTTCTTCTTCTAATACGATACCAAGAGATTCACCCTCTATTAGATGCCTCTTCCTGGTAGTAATATTTTCTTTATTTTCCTCTCTCATCTCAAATTACTTATTTGGATGAACATCATACCTATTTTTCCTCCCTTCCCTCTGGAATACTAATCTTATAAGTGTTCATTTGTTTTAAATAATTGACCCCATTTCCCAATGGCCCTGCTCTCTTGTTTTGTCCTACCACTTTAAAATTTTACCCCTTGGCAGAATCTGACCTCTCTTGGTGCATTGCCAAATCCTTTGAGTATTTTAAATAGATATATTCCTGAGAGAGCCCTATCTGGTTGGAAGGGTCAGAATCCAACCTAAAGTTGGTTGAAACAGTTACCTATGTCATTTGTTTTATCAGCCAAATTTTTTGATAGAGTGCTAACAAGTTGAAAATTCATCCAACCATCTCACTACATAGAAAAATTTAATGAAATTATTTTTCATGTCAGGAGCATGTCTCCTAACCTGAGTTGATCATATCCTCAATTAATAATAACAAAACATGAAACCAAAGTTTCCATACATTTATTTATGCATCAACATTATATGCATATTCAAGGCCTCTACCTTTACACATCAATTCAAATAGTATAATTTAATTGAGGAAATTATTACCTCAATTCCCTCCATCATTTATGCACCATAAGTAGCCAAGATACATACTTATATGGTTATTATCAATTACTTGATGCTACATGATCGACTGATATTTGTAAAAGATTATAGGATATTGTTACAGGGAAATCCCCCAATGGACAGGTGAATCCCTTCTTGGGATCTAGACTCCTAATACCAAGATAGAAAGGTGCTAACATTGGTCACTCACACCCCTTTAAACCGATCTAAACTAATGTATAGAGAAGAGGAAGAAGATGTACCTTTTTTGATGTTTGTCCTTGCTCGGTCCATGTTGAGCTCTGATCTCTACACTCTTCACAAGTCCTTCAATCCAATCAAAGACAAACCATGCTTCCTATTCTACTATGATGAGCTTCAAACCAGATCTATCTATTAAAGACAAGTTCATGTAAGTAAACATAATCTTGAAGGAAATGGGCCAAGCACGTATATATTAATGAAAATAAGGCAAATTACTTACAACCATAGATGTAGATGCAACAACGTCACCAAGCTCTCTTTGTCCAAACCATTTTCTCAAATGATCCACAAGCATAATGACTATGCTTCTCTAATTATCTTCCTTATGAGATCATAAGTTTGATGCCTTCAATGTCTCTCATTTTCATCATGAAGAGGCCTCCTTATATAGGCTTGGAGAGGCCTAACCACCTTAGAGATTCTTGGTATAGGTTGAGGATCTTTCTTGATTAGTTGTGGATCCTCCCTAAGATCCATCCTTGACCTCATATTTGAATCCAACTAACTCTAGAGATGAGGGGGATTTATCCCTGATTTTCCTCAACAGCCCAAGATTCCCTCAAAGAGGCAAGTGCTCCCTCGAAATGGGGCACAAAGTGTTTCAACGCTCCCCCAAAGGAGGGCATGGAGCACTGGAACTCCATGACATTGGGTAGGGGAGTGTTGGCCTTCAAAAATGACTTTCGAGTGGTTTTTTCCATGGTAAAAGCTTTCTACTCTTTGTCATATGATTTCTCCTTCTTAAACCAGCCTTCGAGGGTACCTTTGAAGTGTCCTTGTGATGTCGTTCGAGACACAACATAGGAAAGATGACTGTATAATTTCTATGACACTTGTGACACTTATGTTTAAAATGTGACACTTGTAACACTTGTAATGATGACAATAGGTCATCATTGAAATGAGTAATTTTGATGTGTAACAGATTGTCCCCCAAAGTGCGAAGTTAGAAGACGTGATGAATGAAGTACTTTGTAGACTTTATCAAGAAAGGGTATGGAATCGGAGAACCTGGTAGAAGTTGCACACAACCATAAAGAAAATATTATAATATGTTTCAAACCTAAGGCAGGAATACCTATGCTTGGGTGATAAAGACTTGCAAGGTATGGCCTCCATAAAACACACTGCAGATCCATAATTGTATTAACAAAAAGGTATAGCCACCCAAGATGCAATGTGGATCTATAATTCCAGGATATGAACTGATCGTAGCCACGGAAAATACACAGTGGATCTATGATAAGACAAGACATAACCACAGACTAATACAAAGTGGATCTATGTGACATTGTATGTGTAAATATTCAAGAGAAACTCCATCACAACCTAGGAAAAGTACATACCAGAGTGATCACCCAACCTAAGGTCTTCTCACCAATCCCGATGCGGTATGAGTATAACCATGTGAATAGATGTCTTGATGTCGAACATGGTAGAAACCACTTGGTTACCGGTCAATGAGGTAAACCATTAACAAGTGCGAGGGAAATCACCATTGATTTCAATGATTCCCAAGGTACCCTAGTACATTCCAATGAATGTGAATAGATGAGTTGAAGTCGAACATTCATGGAATCACCCGATCAAGGGTCAATGATGTAAACCCACTGGCGGAAGCGAGGAGGCCTGCCATTGAGGCATGTGGGTCCCAAGGTACTAACTATTTTCTAACTCTAGTTCCCAAATGATGTGTTGAAGTCAAAAGGAATAGATTAGTCATAGGAGGGCCTTGATGTATCCCCCATCAACGACACAAAATAGACACAGAGATGTAAATTAGTGGATCAAATGAACATGGACTGACATAGGTATTGAAACAGGAAATTTGTGATGGTTGACTCTCGAGGAAGATACTTCCCTTGAACACTGAGGCACAACAACATAAACATGACATGGACCAAAACATGATGATGCAATGGATACTGTGACTTTCGTCAGGTGACCAAACGGAGTAAGGAAACTCAGAGGATTGGTTCAGTGTAGAGGTTCAGTGGATTAAAATGTATTCAAAGAAAAAGTGTCATGTTCAAGGGCGACTATAAGAGTGACTGGTGATGTTTTCAAAAACTGTTTAGCTTTCTTCCTTCAAATGTTTCCCCCATATAGATAGACGAGTACCTCTTTTTGATTTAAAGAGCTCGAGGAGGATAACAAATGTTTGATATAACTCACCTTTGGTAAGTCCCTCTTCCTTTTTAATAAACTGGAAGAAATAAGGGTTCGGTCCCGTATGGGCCCTTGAATGTATGATTGTTTAATGAGTCTAGAGAAGGTAAAATTGGTGATTTTTCATGTTTAGAGAGTCTGAAAATAAATTAATGATGACACCAGGGTTGTCCTTTTTCGTAATGTTAGTCTCGCGAGGTGAAAAAAGAGATAAATTATCACTCGAAAGATGCCCTTTCAAGCCTTTTAAAGAGTGGGAAAGGAAGAAAGATCACTTAGCAAACTTTTCACTTTTAGAGAGTCCGAAAAGAGCTTAAAGACGACTCTAGGGGGTTCATTTTTCGTTTATCCATGTGAGTCCGAAAAAGAGATAAAATGTTACTCAGTGATTTCTCGAGTTTATTCGAGCATGAGAACGAACAAAATACCATGCTTGTTAATGTGACAAGATAAGAAACAAACGAAACTACTCCTAAACCTTCCAATAATGACAAAACGTCCCACCAGGGTATTAATAATGCCTCCAAAATATTTCTCAAAAACCCAAAATAACTATGCTTTCGCAAAAATGAAATTTTATAAAAGGTAATATGGGAAAAAAATTCTTTGACCATTTCATTTGTGCAAAGATTTTAGTAGTGGAGAAATTGAGCTTTGGAGGATGATCCTTGCATTCATCAGTGTCAGATCTATAGTCAACTATTTATGTCACCATATGGATCAGGTTGGTGCTCTTTCGCTTTCCTTCAATTTGCATGATTTACATTTTGTTTTTAGGCAATTATTGGGCTTTAAAAATGATGCCCTGGGAGGTCTCAAGCACCCAAAAGGGCTTGACACTCCTCTAGAATTCTAGGGGGAGTGCTGCCCCATAATTTCAATGCCCCTCCAAGATTGGTAAGAGGATGCTAACACTCTATTGTAGGAGTGATAGGGGAGCTTCCCAAAACACACAAGAAAAATACCAAAAGAATTCCAACACTCCTCCAAAAGGGTAAGGGGAGTGTTATGAAAAATTGATAGCACCCTGGTGAGATTCTTAAGAGAGTGTTGGAACACTGATGTGAGTGTAAAGGGATCATTGACATCAAACGTAGAGAAAAATAATTTTTAAGTTTTTCAATTGCCCAAAAATTGTCAAAGTAGCATGACTAATGACTTTTGCTTGTTGTTGATTGTAGGTAAATTCAACAAAAGTCATGATCGAGTGGAAGGAAAGAGAGCATGAGCTCAATGACATGGTCGTGTTGCAAAGTCCCCAATCAAGGGTCACCTTGAGGAATTTTGGTCTCCTCAAGTTCTTTAAGATCCAAAAGATGAAGAAAGAGGTTCTTCTTCTCGAGTATATGATCGACTTGTGGAACGTCGCGAAGCAGGGGTTCCAAATTGGGACGCAACTTCTTACCATTGAGTTGGAAGATGTGTATTTCCTGTCTGACCTCTCAAAGAGAGGGGCCCCCATTATTTTATACGGAAGGAGGGAACTTGTCGTGCCTGTACAAGAGTACTCGACAAACCATTGTGTCCGAGGATCGAGACTGGTGGGAAGTAGGATCTCTATCAAAGACATCATGGATTGTTACACATGAAATTTTCACACCTAGGTACCTCGCCCTAAGTGTCGTAAAGTGTCGTATAAGTGTCACATACACCTTGACACCATGGAATAACCTATGTCACAATCCCTAGTCAATGTGGAGGAGGGATATATTACATGAAGGCAAAGAAATACTAAGTACACATGAATTATTATTAATATTCATGGAAAATAAATTTATTAAGAGTGAGAATCAAGTGCACATGAATTATTATTAATATTCATGAAAAATAATGTAATTAAGTGTGAGAATCCACCTCACATTTTGTTTCCTATTTTTTAGGGAAGGTGGAGGATCTCATGGATGGTTGAAATATTTCCTCCTTAAAATCCTTGAGAGATATTTCCTC
>JZKD02S1655449.1:445853-460212 GCA_000966675.3 Picea glauca
CATGGTGGTTAAGTCTCCAAATCTTATATAATGAGGGATTTCCATGGAGGAGGGGGAATGGAGATTGAGAATTATACCAAACTTATGATCTCATGAGTGGTATGTTATTTGGAGCGTCAACATTTTGCGTGTGGACTATTTAAGCAACGGTTTGGACAAGGGGAACTCGATGAAGCTACTGCACTCACATTTATGGTTGTAAGTTTTCTTCATTGTTGTTCTCATTAATGTAATATGCTTGGCCCATTTCTTTCAATTATGTGTTTGATCTCACATGAATTTGTCTCTAATAGATAGATCTATTTTAAGCTAATCTTAGTAGAGTAGGAAGTTGTTTGTACTTTTATTTGTCTACAGGGCTTATCGAGGAGTTTAATATTGGATCTCAACTCGGGTCGTGCAGGGACAAACACTGGTAAAAGGTAATTATTTTATCCTTCCTCCTCACAGATTAGTTTATCTAGAACTAAAAGGAAGTCAGTGTTCACGATAAGCATCTTCTGTCTTAAGAGTTAAGAGTCTATCTCTCACGAGGAGATCTACCTGTCCGCAGGGAGATTTTCCTTCAACAGGGATCTACCCCTTCGATCCATTCTATTTTACATTACGAGTATAGCGGGTAGTCCCATCTCACACTTAGTTTCAATATCACTAATGGACTATGGTTTATAGTGTTTGGAGCCAACTCTATTTAAATAGAGTGCAGGATTCCTTCAGAATGTTAAGGAATATATTTTGAGATGCAGAGTAGGGAAAGAGAAGAAGTTAAGATATGGTTCATTTCTGGTTTTTCTCTTCCTCAAATGCATTCCTTAGATGCAACCTCAGATTGCATTAGTAGTACGATAGGTGGGAGAAGAACATATGGAACGTTGGACTATTCTATCTCTGAGGCTATGAACAAAGTCAAAGTTCAGGTTCACTGGTGACTTCTTTGCTTGGCTGAGACGCCAATTGATCATGATAGAAGACTTCCCATATGCCAGAGTGGATTTCTAGTAGAGCATGGACCTAGTCCTTCCATATGGGGTGGACTGGGATGCGTCAGGTAAGAAACCAAAAATAATATTGTCAAGTGTTTTTTTATTTTAAAAATATATTATTTTTTTGGGCACGTAGAAGAGTTTTTTAACAGATGTATCATTTCATCATACAGACAAGGGAGTAACGCACTCGACAAAGACACTGATACTAGGGCATCGTGGAGATTCTCAGATAGAAGTAGATCATGAGGTAGTGGTAAGGGGTCTTCGGGAGGTTGAGACAAACCTCCATGGCCTAATGATGGGTGTCCCTCCTTTTAGGAGGCATGACATACCCATGCATTTGTAGAGACACACGGTGGGAGTCCCTTAGGGTATTAACTCCTTATTGAGACTAGTAGACCATGCGTTAATGTTCTACTTAGAGCTCAATGTAATGCGGGAAGACTAGGACATCTCTGATAGTTTTTGTATAGTCTGTATGACGATGTTATGGGCACGAGGACCCAAGATTTTTCCCTTCTATGTACTTTTTGATGTAATCAAACATTTTCTTTCACGCCGTATATATATACATATACGATGTTTTATGGTGCCAATTGATGTTTTCAAATAATGATGTCTTTTTGTGATGCGTTTAATTTACATGTGATGTATGATTTATTTCCTTTATGAAACCTCATCTATGTGTGAGATATCGATCCATGATGTAATTAGCTAACAAATCCAAAGTTGTATTAAGTCCTTTTGGTATGTGTCTATATTCGATAAAATCAAACATTCTTTCAAGACGATGAACTCCTAGATGGAGGCACAATAGGATTGGATTGAGAATAGCGTAGAATTGATTAAGTTGACAGACCACATGTTGAGAGTCTAGGTTAATGATCATATGAGATATACCTAGGGAGGAGGCTTAGGTTAAAATTTTGATGAAAGCATGATATTATTCCATGTTGTTAGTCTTCCATCTAAGAAAATACCTCCGGAACTCACCAACTCGTCAGAGTGTTTAATGACCCAAGATGTAGAAGAAATATTTTGGGTGTGTCGACTAGTGCCATCCACAAACCCAACAAAGATATGAAAAGAAGATGTCATCTGCGCATGCAAACAAAAGAAAAAGTATAAGTGGCTAAGGAAAAACCTGTTCATGCAAGAGAAAAGACACACCAAACTAAAAATACAATAGTGTACAAAGCATGCATGATAGATGTTCTATGCTTATTACTTCTTATGGTAAAGCTCATTTTGGGGCTCACCCAAGGAGATTTCATCATAGTCAACTACCTCGTATGATCCTCTATGTAAAAAACGTTTCACAATGTAAGGACCATGCCACATAGGTTCTAACTTGCATGTCCCTAACTTATCATGAGCCTGGTCATAAACGAGGACTAGGTCTCCTTCTGCAAAAGTATGAGGATGGATGGATTTGTTGTATTGATTCTTGATTCACTTTTGATACATCTCGTTAACAAGAGAGACATCATGATGTGCTTCATCCAACCTAGTCAAGTGTAAGAAGCGTTCATCTTCGGTATAAGTGTGAGGTAGGATTTCTACTTTGAGTTTCAACGAGGGGATTTCACACTCGATCGGTAAAACAACTTCTCTGCCATATACTAACTAGAAAGGAGTGACTCCAATAGTAGATTTCACTAAGGTACGGTAAGCCCAGAGAGCGGAGAAAAGTTGTAGATGCCAAGATGTATTGTTTTCCCCTACCATATGTTGAATCATTGTTTTAATGACTTTTTTGATAGCTTAAACTTGTCCATTTTCTTGCAGATAGTACGGGGATGAGTTCTCATGGAGAAAACCCAACTTGGCATGCAACTCACTCATCATTTGGTTTTGAAAGTGTGAACCATGATCAATAAAAATGCCTTGTGGAACACCAAAGAGAGTGATGATGTGGTTGAAGAAGAAAAGAGTTGTAGTACGACCATCATTCAGAAAGGTAGGCATAGCCTCATCCCATTTTATGAAGTAATCGATAGCTAGGATGATGTAACCATGCCCCCCAGCTGAGGTAGGCTTACACTGCATGAAATCAATGCCCCATTTAGCAAAGGGGCCGATGTCAATAATGGGATGCAACGGAGCGGGGTGGGTGCATGAATTTTTGTGAAAAACTTGGCAGGGTGGGAATTTTTTGACTGCCTCAATACAATCTTTGAAAATAAAGGGCCAAAAGTAGTTGTCACATTAAATTTTCTAAACTATAGCCATCCCAAAAAGGTGACCGCCACATGCTCCAAGGTGACAGTCATTAAGAATGCGTTGAGCCTCTTCATGATTCAAACATCATTGTAGGATAATATCAATACCACGGCGATACAAAGTGTCACCGAGGATAAGGTAGCAGCGATAATGATGGCGAATATGATGACATTCTTCACGACAAATATCAGGCTGAAAACATTGGATCTAGAGATAAAGAAGGATATATCCATACCAAGGATCAGACGTGCTAATGAGGAGAAAAGTTTCATCAGGGAGAGAATCTATGGGTTCAATATCTTCATCAGCATGGGGAAGATCCCAGATAAGCTCCGCAAACGAAAATGATTTTTTACCCTTGGACTTAGCAAACTTGAGATCGAATTCCTGAAGGATGAAGATCCATTTGAAATATTTTCCCCCAAGAACTTGACGTGTCAGAATGTGATACATGGGGTTAGATTCCGTGATAATTGTGGTGGTTCATAGAAAAATGTAATGATGAAATCTCTGGAAAGCGATGATGACTGTCGGAGCCAACTTTTCAACATGTGAATATTGGAGCTCTGGACGAGATAGACTTTTTCTCAAATAATATATCATGTGTTCCTCACCATTAGGGTCCTCTTGAACTAACACCATATCAATAGTGGAAGTAGAGGCTGCTAAGTAAAGGATATATTCCTTCATATAATTCATAGGATGAAACAGAGGTGCATTGGTCAATGCATGCTTTAGAGAAACAAAAGATCATTGAGCATTGTCATCCTAGATGAAAGGGGTGCCTTTCTGCAACAATCACATAAATCCTTTGGTAATATCAGCATAGCTACAAATGAAATGTAGAAAAAATAATTCTTTCCCCTGCAAACTTTAGAGTTGTGTCAAATTATTATGTGGAGGAAAATTAAGGATAGCCTTAATTTTTAAGGGATCCACCCGAATCTCGTCCTTGGAAACAAAGAAGCTAAGGAGTCGACCTGATTCGACAACAAAGATACACTTGTGTGGGTTCAAACGAATGTGTTAGAACCGTCATCGAAGAAAAATATCCTGTAGATGACCAAAATGGTCTGATCGACTGGATGAATGGAAAGGTAAATCGTCGAGGTAAGGTTCCACAATTTGTTCGATATCGTGGAAATAATATGACATGTCCCACTAGAATGTAGCCCCAACATTTTTTAGGCCAAATGGTAGTTTCCGATAGGAGAAAGTTCCCCATGGGAAGATGAAGGTTGTCTTATGCTGATCGACGGGTAAAATGTCAATCTGGTTGTACCTGAAGAAACCATCCATGAAAGAGAAAATCACACTACCTGCGTAATTATCAATGATCTGGTCGATGAAGGGCGTAGGGTATTTTTCTTTTGGAAAAGCCTTATTGAGGTCCCTATAATCAACACAGACATGAATGGTCCCTTGCTTCTTAGTGACTATAACAATATTTGAAACCCATTTCATCAAAGGGACAGAATAGATGAAGCTAGATTTCAATAATTTCTCAACTTCTGCCTCAATAGCCATGGTCTTCTTACGATGGATCGGGCGGAGTTTCTGTCGAACAGGTTTTACACCTAGCTAAGTTTTAATCTCATGCACAATGATCGAAGGATCGATCCATGAAATTTCTTTGTAGCTCCAAGCGAAGACATCGCAAAATTATTTAAATAAATTGGCATAAGAAACCACTTCCTCGGGCTAACAATTAGCACCAAGATTAATATTTTCCATGACACCATCCTTGATTAAAATGTCTATAATGACCGTAGAGGTAATGTTTCCTAAATTCCCCTCAGAAATAGTATCTTGTGTAAGTATGGGTGATTGTGGAAAGTCAAAAACATCGGGGGGGGGGAAGATAGAGTGTAGATCTCCCTATATTTCTTCAAGAGGTGGAAGAAAATAGGATTGATGATGGTTATCATCCCAAGGTACATTTTCATTGCTAAGCATTTCCATAATAGATTCGTTGGATGGAAATATTTGAGAAATGTAGTTAAAGGAAAACGTCAAGGAATTCAACCAAGATGGCATCGAGTAAGTGTTGGGTGCCATGAGATGTTGGTCATCCGAGGAAGGAGAGGTTGATTGAATAGAAACGTATGAAGCCTTAGCTGGACTAAGTGGAATGGTTTCACCTAGCGCATCAAACTCTAGAGGAGTACCTACAATCTAGGGATTAGATGATTCCAAAGACTGATAAGTCATAGTCAAAATCATATTGGTTGTGGAAATATGATGTGTGGTAGGAGGGATTGGTGTAGGGAAGGTACCCATAAGGGTGGAATATTTTAAAAATCCTACACCAACACTTTCATATGTGATCTTGTGATCTCCCAAGAAAGTAATATTGTTGTTAGCGGGAGTGCGAGCGTTGGGTGTACATAAATCTAACTGATCGATAGTGACAATTTTTCCCTAATGAGGAAATTGTACGCATCGAAACACCGATGAAGAAACGACAGTCATAGCATAAAACCAACTTCTTCCTAGTAATAAGTTGTAATCAAGGGGAGCATCAACCACTTCGACATCAACAAAGATGGTTGTGTGAAAGATAGCCAGCATGGAGTGAAAGATAGTTGGACAAGCCAGCATGAATTTTGAAACACCTTGATATTGTTGCACCAAACATTAATGTGGGAATTTAATGAAGCACACTTTGTATATTGTAATGGACCTTGAGCCTTTAATCTCTCGTCCTTTGGTAGATAGATGGCATTTAATAGATTTAATGCAAGTAGATAGAAATTTAAGTTTAGATTTGATAGCGTAGAGTCCAAGAGGGAAACGAGATATAGACACCCTCTTTTGTACATTGTAACATTATCAAGCATTCAGAAGAGAAAAGAGTAAGAAGAGAATTGTATGAAGGACGCCCATGTACAGACATTGAATTAATAGAAAAGCTTTGATTCAATTCCATGGTTGTGTTACTCTCTGTGTATTGATGATATTATGCTCATGGATGTTTACTCTCTGTCATACATTTGCTTTGACATGCTGTGTATGTGATTTCATGGTTGAATTGAAGTCTGTGAGAACAAGGAGTTAGTTTTAATTGTTTCTCTATCTTGAACCAGAGAATTCCTGCAAGGAGTGCAGTTGAATTTGTCTGCAAGGAGTGCATGACTGCAGGGTTCAATTAGAGAAAGCCATTGTTCTCGTTCATCTCAGAAGTGCAGAGATACGGTGTCGTGCAAGGAGTATGCAGGCCAACAAAGTCTCATAGTTGCGATTCTGAGCAAAGGGATTGAAAGACTATCGCTGCAGGAGTGCGTAGAGTCGAAGCTTCAACACTTAAATGTTAGTGGAGATTTTCCACAAGGAGTGCATGCAAGAAGTTCTCTGAAGGACTTTGAAGAGTCGAGGACAAGATCAGGAGAGGTAGGCCTTCAAATTCGTCGAAGGATTGTACAAGAGAAGTCATGCATCGAAGTGTTCGAGCAAGTGTTAAAGGTTCATGTGTAGGAGAACAAGCCTTCGTGGAGGAAGGACTTGGTTCATTTCGTGGAAGTCCAATTGGAAGCACAGATGGTTGGAACCCTTTGTTGGGGTTTTGTGAAACTCCGAGGATCATCGGATCTCGGAAAGGAACAGGAAAGTTATAGTGTGAGCGTGAAAGGTTCAAAGCTTAGAACAAATCGAGTCCTTGATCTAAGCCAGCTAGGGTCATTGGATCCATCACGAGATCAACTATCGGATCCTTGCGAGAAAGGAGTGGAAGATTTGGCTACAGAAATTACGATAGTGCAAGAAGTGAAGTCCCGATGATTGCATGGATAGTGTGGGCCATAGCAGGTGATGTGGCAGGTGACGCAAGATATCGACGTTTCGGCATCTCGGGCATCGGGAGCTGATGGGGAAATTATTTCACCTCTTGAGCAGCGAATTCACGAGGTAGCGATATTGTGCATATCAGCGTCTTGAGCCTTGGGAGTTGAGGTAGGAGTCATTTAATCTCACGAGTGGCGAAGTCGTGAGGGGGCGAAGTCGCGAGTCTCAGTATTTTGGTGCATCAGATATCGGAGGTTGGAACCTCGAGTGCTTAGTGTCACGAGTAGCAAAGATGCGATAGAGAGAAGTCCTGATAGAGGAGGGATAAGTCAGCATTGACTAGTGCATCGGGTCTCCGGGATTTGAGAGCCCAAAAGATAGACAATGAATTTGCGAGCCGCGAAGTTCCGATCCCCCGATAAATTAAGGAAGGAGGGTCACGTGGAAAGAACTGTGGGTGAAGATTTCCCGATAGGGAAATAGAAGATTCTTGGAGCTCTTTGGGCTGAGAAAAAGAAGGTCCTGAGGAGGGAAGTCATGCTCCGACGAGGAGTGTGGGTGGCCATCATTTTGCCACCCAACTAGACGGATAGGGACTACAAAAGTCCATGAGGATTAAAACCTCGCCCATTGAATGCACGCAACATCATTGGGGATTTGTTAAGTGCGGGTGATTTTAAACCTTTCCAACATGCTAAATACATGACACAAGTAGAGGCTCCCTCATTCAATATGTCCAGTGAATTTGTTGATTGTGAACAACAACATCAATTTGGAAAGAAAGTTGGTGAGAGAGTTGAGACTTAAAATTTTCCAGGTTAAACGTGATATTGTTGGATTCCCCAGGATCAAAAGTGCCAATAGAAGCCAAGAGCATTCTACATTGACTTGGGTAGTGTTGTAGAACTTCTAACACAGACATGGCACAAGGTGCTTGAGCCAAATCTTCAACAATGTTGTAGTTTTGGGCGACACAT
Source organism: Picea glauca (assembly GCA_000966675.3). Classification (NCBI taxonomy): domain Eukaryota; kingdom Viridiplantae; phylum Streptophyta; class Pinopsida; order Pinales; family Pinaceae; genus Picea; species Picea glauca. Next base: position 453,820 of record JZKD02S1655449.1, read on the forward strand.
GAACTAGAATTAAAAGTAGATTTATGGATAGTGCTATTAGGAGGGTGTAATATAGATTTGAATGTAAGTTTCTCGATATGAAGTGATCCAGATGAAGGACTGACAGATGGAGGACTGATGGAGGATGGTGATGGATCCGATAAAATACCATTAGTGAACTTTCCTTTATTAGGTTTAGCCGGCGTGTCATAGGTTGTAGAGTGAGTGGTTAAATAAATCTCGTTAAATAGATAAATATGGTCACCTGTCGAGGCTTCATCATGAGAAGGGTGGTTGGAACTGCCCCTTGGAGAGGGGGTTTGAGAAACCATAGATTGCTACTGAGGAAAAGCCTGAGTAAGCACAACAGGTTGGGAATTCCCCTTAAAACAAAATTCCACTTCATCTAGATGTGGACAGTCTCGAGTGTAGTGATCATCACCACAAATACGACATGTGAATTTTGGCTTCCCCTTTGGTTGATTTTCAGTAGAAGTTGGTGAGTTTTGAGATTTGGGTTGTTCATTGTTATTATTCTACTTGAGTTTTTTATTTTTCCTCTTCTTACCTTTGCATTGTTGTGAAGGGGCAGAGTGAACTGAATTCACCTCATATGTTTGAGTTGGGGGGGAGGTAGAGGAGAGTGCGTTTGAACTGGGAGTGGATGCGGAAGAAGATTGATTTTTCGTTCCAGTTGACTGGGTAGTAGATTGGGTTTTGACAGAGCCGATAACTCCATCCGCATGTGACATGGATGATGATTTAGATGGATCGGTAGTTGGATGGGTACAATTTGGGATCAACTCATACAAAGTACCAGATTGTGAATATACCAAATCTAATTACTGATCCTGAGAAATGACCTCTTCCTTGGTGACTACACCACCAATGGCGACATCACAAGAAATTGGGGGTAACAGTGATTTAGTGAACCATTCCGCCAATAGCCAGTCAGGAATGATTTCTTTGATCAACCTTCATTGTCGTATCCACTCATGAATATGATTAGAGATATGTACTGAGTTAGTCTAATGAAGTGAGGTCAAGAGTTCAGTACTCGTTGCATATCGAATGGGTAGTTGAAAGTGTGTGAGAAAGGACATGGCAAGGGAGATGAAATGTTGGAATGAACCACGTGGAATTTCAATATACCACTTGGATGTTGAGCCCATAATGTTCACTTAAAAATACATAAACATATATAATTGTCCATTAAGGAGTTCGATGAACACAATAAATGGAAATTCATCACAATATTGTTCGGGTATTCTCCAGGTTTACCGTCAAATTTTGGAATATCGTAAGGTAATTTAGCAGGGATCACTGGCCAAAAGGTATAATACAATATATGATCATTGGTCAACCCAGACAAGTTTGGGAGATCCAGAATCATGAGAAATGGTAGTTGTCAGTTATCTTGAGGATGATACTGGTGTGGCATAGGGACACTAGTAGGACCGTAAACTGTGTTAGGTGGATAATTGTATGCAATAGGTCCTCCTACATATGGTTGTTGATGACTAGAATAAATTGGATTCAATGATGGTTGAGAAACATGTGCAAATGGAAGATAACCTGAGGGGTCATGAGGATTATAAGTCGATTGATGGGTTTTCCCATAAGGGGGATAAAAAAAATTTCCACAAGGAGGATAAGTTTGTTGTTGTCCTTCAGGATGTTTACCCCCAGGGAATAGCAGATTTCTCAGAAAAGGAAGGTGCCACGGATTTGATGTCACATTATGTCCATACAACTAGTTATAGAATCCAGTTTGATATTTCCCCCCAAGATGAGATTGTGTCCCCATTTGAGTTTGACTCCCAAATGGAGGTTTCCCCCCAGTGTGAGGTTGAGTGCCCAAAGGGATATGGAAAACAGAAGTGAATGAATGATCGAAGGCTCCAACTAGATTAGATCCACCAAGACTATCTCCTCCAAATAAAGGTGTAGGTATAGAACTTCTAGGTGTAACCTAGGTAGTGTTGGTAATGGAAGGATTCAAAGCTCTGTACCCAAGTGGAACTGACAGATTTGGTCTAAGTGGTGTTACAATTGGATCCTGGGATGGTGTCACATTTTCAATGGGGATTGTAGAAACATGCAGGACCATAGTGGAATGGGCCATTTGGATAGTAGGGTCCGAGTGAGAACCAATCAACAATTGGTTTGCAATGGTGATAACATTACTGGTCATACCAGTAAAGTGGTTTAAAGGTATCGTATAACTAACAGATGTCTCAGGCACTTGTGATGCCATATTTTGATCGGGACTCTCTCCTAGGTTACTGTATAGATCACATACTGTTAAAGGGACATAAACAAAACCAGAGGTTCCAGCAGTATGAGTCGGGGCCCTAAATGGTTCACTTTGGAAAAAAGGATCCTCTACTCTAGATCTTGTGTTAGGTCCAGTGGGTATTTTGGTATCCTCAATAACAACAACCTCTCTAGCCGAGTTCACCTGCAACATATGTGTATCTCACCTAATAATCAAATATGGGTTGATTTGAAAATATTCTAAAGAATCAGAAACAACTCAGAATTGTTCCAAAGAGTCTGTGCTTCCAACCTCAGAACCTAATTCATTATGAGCCTCAGGAGGGCCTTCTGAAGAGTTGGGAAGAAAAGGTAGATAAACTTTTGGATATTCCGGGGGTAACCCTTTTATCCTATGTGAATGAAGAAGGTTGATCTTTCTTGAGCTAAGTAACAAATGAAGTAAGAAATCTATGTCCGAATAACGGAAAGAAACAACATATGCTAAGAAATCTAGGAATCGAACCAAGCAAATGAAACCTTCTCTTGATGATCATACTAGTTGGTGATGAAATCCAACGTCATGTGATCAAGTCAAGAAGGGGATAGGATATGAGCGGGTGGAACAATTATGATGGAAACCTTCTTAATGGACTTACACCTTTGTGCAATCTTCCATGCAGTAATTGTGGATTTACCCTCTAAGGAGGCTGAGTGAGTTTGACCACTGTTTGTTCTAGGTATAGTGAAGACTTCCCTTCAACGTCACCTCGTGTAAAGACCCTAAATATTATGGCTAATAAGGACACCAAATCACAGTCATCCACTGGGTGGGTACAGTCGACAGTCCAGTCTGAACGTATGGGCAGGATAACAAGTCTGAAAACCTTCGAGAGAACTGAGGAAAAGTGGACTGGTAGAAATCTAGAGGACTCCGAACGGATTCAGAATTGATGAAGCACTGAAACTAAATGAAGAAAGTTGAGTCTCAAGAAGAATACACAATATACAATACGACTACTATGAACAGTTGAACCGCGAAGGGATTACATTCGCAACTCTCCCTACCTCGACCTCGTGCGCAACCCCTATGTGAGAGGGGGATCCCAAAAATCTTATATGAGAATTGGATTTTCTCTCCCTATCGTAAGATGCTAATGTTTTTTTTGAATGCTTTGGAGAGTTGTACTCACGGCCTAATCCAAAGCGCTAATCCTAGTCTAGTGCTGGTGGAATATTCTAAAAAACAAAAAGTTCTAGATCAATTTTAATTAGCATTGATTTTGCAGTTGTTCTTTACTCAGGGGTGTATGAGAGTGAAACTAATGATATCATGACTCAATTCCCAAAAAATTAGAAATTTCCTTTCACTATCAAACACTAATATGCAATAACCTCATGCAACTGTTTCTCAATCAACAATCCAATATGATACTAAAATATTCATAAATTCGTTCTAATATCCAAAAACGAATCATGAAAATATATATTTTTGTTTAAATGTGACTGATAATCAGTTTGATGTAAATCTTCCTATGTCATGCAGATTTCAAGATCTATGAGATTTAAGCAATCGGAAGCCAACTTCACATAAACCAAAACACACTCTCATTGTGATCAAACAAGAAACACAAATAAAACCAAATTCAACAAGAAAACCAAAATATCAAAATAGAAGAAAATGCCTGAAAAAATGACCTCAAAGATCAAATGGAATGGTGCACAGATATCTGAATTCCCTTACAACAACTTTCATTCAATCAGATAACTGAAAAAGTAGCGGATCGACTCCAAATCGCAAGAAAAAAGAGTGACTCAAAGTAAGGAAAAAACGTCAAAAATCCAAAAAAAATATAATCAATTCTTAGAAATCAATAGGTTGTTGGACAAAATAGGGACACACTGAGATGGTAGTAATATTGAGTAGGTGAAAACAGAAAAAATGGACTCAAATATCAACTCCCATAAGGGTTTTATAGAAAAAAGATCAGTTCTCTGGCATCAAAGGCACCAGAGCATTGCAACACTCTATGGGAGGTTGCAAGGGAGTGCCAATGCTATGGTAGTAGAGGCAAGGGGGTGTTGGGCTCTCAGAAAGCCAAAACATTGCCCAGAACTTAGAAAAACTTAGGAAATCCAGAAATTGAGTGTGTATGGGATGAAACCAAAAGCCAACAACAAATCTAAGAATTAGAGACACAACATGGATAAGATCTAAAAGTGAGCAAAGGAAAAAACAAGACCAAGGAAGGAAAAAAAAACTGAAAGATTTGTTCCCCAGTGGAGTTGCCAATTTTTGTTACAGGGAAATCCCCCTGCGGATAGGTGAATCCCCTGTTGAGCTCTAGAATCCTAATACCAAGACAAAAATGTGCTAACATTGGTCATTTACATCCATTTAAATTGAGCTAAACTAATGTATAGAGAAGAGGAAGAATATGTACATTTTTTGATGTTTTTCCTCGCTTAGTCTGAGTTGAGCTTTGATCTCTAAGTGATTCACAAGTCCTGCAATCAAATCAAAGACAAAACATGCTTCCTATTCTACTATGATTAGCTTGAAACCAGGTCTATCTTTTAAAGACAAGTTCATGTAAATAAACATAATCTTGAAGGATATAGGCCAAGCACATATATATTAATGAAAACAAAGCAAAGTACTTACAACCATAGATGTAGATGCAGTAGCTTCACCAAGCTCTCTTTGTCGAAACCCTTTGCTCAAATGATCCACAAGCAGAATGACTATTCTTATTTGATTATCTTCCTTATGAGATCATAAGTTTGATTCCTTCAATGTCTCTCATTTTCACCATGAAGAGGCCTCCTTATATAGGCTCAGAGAAGCTTAACCACCTTAGATATTCTTGGGATAGGTTGAGGATCTTTCTCCATCAGTTGTGGATCCTCCCTAAGATCCATCCTTGACCTCAGATTCAAATCCAATTAACTCCATAGATGAAGGGGATTTATTCCTGAATTTCCTTAACAGCCCAAGATTCCCTCAAACAGGTAAGAGATCCCTCAAAATGGGGCACAAAGTGTTGCAACGCTCCCCCAAATGAGGGCAAGGAGCGCTAGCACTCCCTGACAATGGGTAGGGTAGCCTTGACCTTCAAAAATGACTTTTGAGTGGTTTTTTCCATGGTAAAATATTTTTCCTCTTTCTCATATGATTTATCCTTCTTAAACTATCCTTTGAGGGTGTCTTTGAAGTGTCCTTGTCATGTGGTTCGAGACACGACATAGGCAAGATGATTATATAATGTCTGCGACACTTATGGCTAAAATGGGACACTTGTAATGCTTGTAATGACGACAATAGGTCATCATTGAAATGAGTAATTTTGATGTGTAACATATACCTTCACAAACCTCTTGAAATCAACATTCCTACATGTTGGTTGGTATATAGTAGAGGTAAGAGAGACCCATGAGATACATGAAAAAGTATTATCTTTGTAAAGGAAAAATAATTTGTGGAGGTTCTCTCAAGTGTAAGATTGTATATTTATAAAGAATAAAGAAGACAATACCTTCCCATGGATGTTTCCCCATTTTGTGGTTTTACCACATAGATCTGTTGTACTCTCTTTTTTCTCTTGTCTCTTTATTATTTTGATTATATAACATAGTTACCAACTTAATGATAACTCTACAGAGTTCTCATTTTTGGGGGGTTCAAGTTTTTTACCCTGTTTTTAAAAATGGTGCTACCGGTAGGACTCCCCTCCATTTTTAGGTCGTTTTTTGATATTTTAAAATTTCTGATACATAAGGTTTTCACTTTGTTTTTTGAAATGATCGTTTTTTCATTTATTTTCAAATTGATCAATTTTTATTTTATTTTTATTTTTTCTCAACGATGATTTTTCATCTATTTTCAAACTTTTCTATTTTATTTTTATTTTTATTTTTATTCAATCATGTTTTTAAGCATGTTTCCATGCTTCATCCAATGTTACAAATGTTGTACAACATTTGTTTTTTTGAAATTAAGATTTTTCATATAATTATATGTCCTTAATTAAGTTATGGTTCCATACATTTTAAATATAGTGAAAAGAATAATTTTTAACACACTTTTTTTTACCTTACTTCAATACATAGAAAACAATTGTTGTTAAATAACAATATTTTTAAATATTTAGCACAAAA
>JZKD02S1655449.1:461919-473520 GCA_000966675.3 Picea glauca
CATTGCTATATTATAAGAGTGTTATAATATAGCGTTGCTATATTATAAAACTGTTATAATATAGCGTTGCTATATTATAACACGATTATAATATAGCAATGCTATATTATAATGGTGTTATAATATAACAATGCTATATTATAATAGTGTTATAATATAGCAATTGCTATATTATAATAGTGTTATAATATAACAATTGCTATATTATAACATTGCTATATTATAACACTGTTATAATATAGCAATTGCTATATTATAACAGTGTTATAATATAGCAATTGCTATATTATAACACTGTTATAATATATCATTGCTATATTATAACAGTGTTGTAATATAGCAATGCTATATTATAACAATGTTATAATATAGCATTGCTATATTATAACAGTGTTGTAATATAGCAATGCTATATTATAACAATGTTATAATATAACATTGCTATATTATAACACTGTTATAATATAGCAATTGTTATATTATAACACTGTTATAATATAGAATTGCTATAGTATAACATTGTTATAATATAGCATTTCTATATTATAAAACTGTTATAATATAGCAATGCTATATTATAACACTGTTATAATATAGCAGTGTCGCTATATTATAACACTGTTATAATATAGCATTGCTATATTATAACACTACTATAATATAGCAATGTCGTTATATTATAACAAGGTTATAATATAACAATGCTATAATATAGAAATATTATAATATAGCAATGCTACAATATAACATTGTTATAATATAGCAATGCTATATTATAACAGTGTTATAATATAGCAATGCTATATTATAATAATGTTATAATATAACAATTTCTATAATATAGCAATTGCTATAATATAACACTGTTATAATATAGCATTGCTATATTATAACACTGCTCTAATATAGTATTGCTATATTATAACACTGTTGTACTATAGCATTGCTATATTATAACACTGTTGTAATATAGCATAGTTATATTATAACACTGTTGTAATATAGCATTGCTATATTATAACACTGTTGTAATATAGCATTGCTATATTATAACATTGTTATAATATAGCATTGCTATATTATAACAATGTTATATTATAACACTATTATAATATAATAATGTTATAATATAACAATTGCTATAAGATAGCAATTGCTATAATATAACACTGTTATAATATAGCATTGCTATATTATAACACTGTTATAATATAGCATTGTTATATTATAACAGTGTTATAATATAGCATTGCTATATTATAACAATGTCATATTATAACACTATTATAATATAGAATTGCTATATTATAACATTGTTATAGTATAGTGTTGCTATATTATAAAAATGTTATATTATAGCAATTGCTAAATTATATATAATATAACAGTGCTATATTATAATAGTGTTATAATATAACAATTGCTATAATATAGCAATTGTTATAATATAAAACTCTTATAATATAGCATTTCTATATTATAAGAGTGTTATAATATAGCAATCCTATATTATAACACTCTTATAATATAGCATTGTTATATTATAACAACGTTATAATATAGCGTTGCTATATTATAACAGTGTTATGATATAGCAATGCTAAATTATAACTCTGTTATAATATAGCAATGCTATATTATAACTCTGCTATAATATAGCAATGCTATATTATAACACTGGTATATTATAACATTTCTATATTATAACACTATTATAATATATTATAACACTGGTATATTATAACATTTCTATGTTATAACACTATTATAACACTGTTATAATATATCGTTGCTATATTATAACACTCTTATATTATAGCAATTTCTATATTATAACAAAATTAAAACCCCAAATTAAAAAACTTAAAACAATAATTTTAATACAAAATTTAAATAAAAATTAACAAAAATAAATTGAAAAACCTTAAAACTACAACATAAAATTAAAATTTATATCAAAAGCTTAAAAAAATAAAAATTACAGAAACAAAATTCATAAATATCTAAAAACGATAACATAAACATATTGTATAATATAGCATTGCTATAACATAAGACTGTTATAATATAGAAAAGCTATATTACAAAGTGTTATAATATAGCATTCTTATATTATAAGAGTGTTATAATATAGCAATGCTATTTTATAACACTGTTATAATATAGTGTTGTTATATTATAACACTGTTATAATATAGCGTTGCTATATTATAACACTGTTATAATATAGCATTGCTATATTATAACACTGTTATACTGTAGCAATGCTATATTATAAAACTCTTATAATATAGCAATGCTATATTATAAGACTGTTATAATATAACAATAATATATTATAACAGTGTTATAATATAGCAATTGCTATATTATAATAGTGTTATAATATAACAATTTCTATATTATAATATTGATATATTATAACACTGTTATAATATAGCAATTGTTATATTATAACAACGATATAATATAGCAATCCTATATTATAACAATGTTATATTATGGAATTGCAATAATATAACAATGTTGTAATATAACATTGCTATAATATAACATTGTTATAATTTAGCAATGCTATATTATAACAGTGTTATAATATAGCAATGGTATATTATAATAGTGTTATAATATAACAATTGCTATAATATAGCACTCTTATAATATAGCAATGCCATATTATAACACTGTTATACTATAACAATGCTATATTATAATAGTGTTATAATATAGCAATTGCTATATTGTAATAGTGTTATAATATAACAATTGCTATATTATAACATTGATATATTATAACACTGTTATAATATAGCAATTCTTATATTATAGCAGTGTTATAATATAGCAATTGCTATATTATAGCATTGTTATAATATAGAAATGCTATATTATAACAATGTTATAATATATAAATGCTATATTATAACAATGTTATAATATAGCAATGCTATATTATAACAATGTTATAATATAGCAATGCTATAGTATAACAGTGATATAATATAGCAATGCTATATTATAACAGTGATATAATATGACAATGCTATATTAAAACAGTGTTATAATATAGCATTGCTATATTATAACAGTGTTATAATATAGCAATGCTATCTTATAGCAATGCTATATTATAGCAATGCTATAATATAGCAATGCTATAATATAACATTGTTATAATATAGCAACGTGTTATAATATAACAATTGTTATAATATAGCAATTGCTATAATATAACACTGTTATAATATATGATGGCTATATTATAACACTATTATAATATAGCATTGCTATATTATAACACTGTTATAATAGAGCGTTGCTATATTATAACAATGTTATATTCTAACAATTGATATATTATATATAATATAGGAATGCTATATTATAATAGTGTTATAATATAACAATTGCTATAATATAACACTTTTATATTATAAATGTTATAATATAGCAATTGCTATAATATAAACAGTGTTATAATATAACATTGCTATATTATAACACTATTATAATATAGCATTGCTATATTATAACACTCTTATAATATAGCATTGCTATATTATAACATTGTTATAATATAGCATTGCTATATTATAATAGTGTTATAATATAGCAATGTTATAATATATTAGTGTTATAATATAACAATGCTATATTATAACAGTGTTATAATATAATAGTGTTATAATATATCAGTGTTATAATATAGCAATGATATATTATAACAGTGTTATATTATAGCAATTGCTATATTATAGTAATTGTTATATTATAACATTGTTATAATATATCATTTATATATGATAACACTATTATAATATAGCATTGCTATATTATAACAGTGTTATAATATAGCATTGTTGTATTATAAAAGTGTAACTGTTATATTATAGCATTGCTATATTATAGACATGTTATATTGTAACATTGTTATAATATAGCATTGTTATATTAGAACATTGTTATAATATAGCGTTGCTATAATATAACATTGTTATAATATAGCAATGCTATATTATAACAATGTTATAATATAGAAATGCTATCACTGTTATAAAATACCAATGCTATATTATAACAGTGTTATAATATAGCATTGCTATATTATAACAATTGCTATAATATATTATAACAATTGCTATTGCTATTATATTATATAATTGCTATTGCTATAACAATGTTATAATATAGCAATATAATATAGAGTGTGTTTATATTATAGCAATTGTTATAATATATTATAATATAACAATGTTATAATATAGCATTGCTATAATATAACATGTTATAATATAGCAATATTATATTATAACATTGTTATATTATAGCATTGCTATATTATACATTGTTATAATATAGCATTGCTATATTATAACATTGTTATAATATAGCATTGCTATATTATAACATTGTTATAATATAGCATTCTTACATTAGTAATCTATTATAAAAATAAAAATATAAACATTTAAATAAATTTGTAGCTTAGTTAATATTAAGGTTTTTGTTAGTATTTTATATTTTAGATGTTTTTTTTTTTAATATTTTATTGAATTTTGATTATTTTTCAGTTTTATTTTTCTAATTTTATTTTTCTTTTTTTAAGTTTGAAGGGATTTTTTGCTCTTCTTTTTAAGAAAAAAAGCTTAATTTTGTTTTTTAAATGATTGTTTTTCAAGGAAATTTTAAATTTTTTTCATTTCTTTCTAATTTTTCTTTGTTTTTCACAATTTTATTAGCTCATATGTTTTGAATATGGTTAATATAACAATACTTTTAAGAAATTATTTATGTTTCATTCAATGTAACTTGTATTTACTATTTTATTATTAAAACTAAAAAATTATTAAAAAGTGACGTTGAATTGTTAAAGTGTATTGTGATATTTTCATGGCATTATGTATTAGCTTGTGCTTTGCGTGATAATAACATTTAAAAAGTAAACATTTAGGGGTTTCTTTTATGATTTTGTTTACAGTAATGATGAGTTCTTTTACCACATTATAAAAATGTGTCATTTTCATACCCCAATTTTAGAATGGGTTCTACCAGTAGCAGTACTTTTCAATTTGATGGTTGATTTAGAGGTTTTGGTTTTAATGGTACCAAGTGATAACAATACTATTTCAAATGATCTCAAAATTTAACGTTTTGAAAAAAAAAAAAAGTTCTAAAACATCTTATTTGTTTTTAGGTGTTGATTTCAAGGTTTTTTAGAGCTATTGTATAAGTTTTTAAGCCCATGTTTGAAAACTGTTGTAATTTTAACCACGTTTTAAAAAATGGTGTGACCGGTAGCACCACTTTTTGATTTGGGGGTCGATTTTGATGTTTTTTTATGCGAAAATATGGTTTTTTTGGGCCATAGTTCTCGTTTTGAGGTCATAGTTCTCATTAAGCTCGTAACTATGTTATATGTTGTTGTATGGATAGGAGGTTATACTAGTAAGGTTCTATTGTTTAATATCATTGTATGTTTATTCATGTATCTCAATATTCTAACATGGTATCAGAGATGGTTACTATTCTCTACCTCCTTTAGAAATTTTATTTTACACAACAACATTTTCTTCATATTTATTTGGGCTCTCCTTATTTTGTAGTTTTTCCATCAGATCTAGTAGCCATTAAGGTTTCTATTTAGATTTGGAAATTTTACTACAAGATTGAGATTTTTTTTTCTCAAAATGTTAACCCTTATTTTCCAAATTTCTCACATTTATGTGCATTTTGTTTTAAATCTAACCTAACCATTGTCTCCTGAATATAGATTTCAACCAAGTTTGACTATTGATTCATCAAAATTGGCTTCAGTTTTTTCATTTTTAAATTAATTTTCCTAGCTTAGCCTAGGTCATTTCAATTTTTAGTAAATCTATTTTTTTTTGTTAATTTTTAGGTTTGGTGTTTACCAAACCTAGTTTTTTACTAGGTGAGTTTTTTTATCGAACCTAGATTTTCTTTTGAAGCTAATATATTTTGACTCAGGAGGTCATTTGCAGTGGAATTGTTTTGTTGAGTACACTTTTTCACTGGCTAACTAACCATCCAACCTACTCTCCAATCAAAGACCGTATGAATTGTACAAATTATGTGTTTTTGTTGTATGACTTCGTTTTTTGGCATTTTGCAGGACTAATAGGTTGTTTTGTTTGTTCTAAAGGCCAATTGATTGATTGAGTGGGATTATCCAGGTGGTTATTGGTGGCCACCCACCTATTCCAACTAGCTCCTTTTGACAGTTTTAGTTCAACACGTTCTTCTATAATTGTTTGTAATTGTGGGTTCTGCACTTTTAGGGTTGTCTGAAGCCTTACATAGCTACTAGTTGGATATTGGTGGCCACCCACCTAATCCAACTATCTTATTTTAAAAATTCGCATGTCATTACATCTTTCCGTATTTCCAAGGCCGTTTTGGGGCCCTAAGCAGTGATTTTTTGTCTTTCCATAGTCAAACTATAGACATTGTGAGAGTTTGATGGCATAATGTCTATTTATCGAAAAGAAAATTCCAATGAGTTATCACATGCATAAAACAAAGGTCATATGAAAAATTTACGACCCCAGGAAGTTGAGGTACCAACTTACCCATCGGGACCCACATAACTTTTGGTGTTTCATCTCCTAAGGTTAGGTTTTTGGATGTCTAGGGTTTTGACATTCATGACTAATTTTAAAAACACCTCTGGTGCCTCATTATAATCATTCTTCTCAAATGGATGTGTGTATAAGCTACATCTCTTCTCAGATATATCTAGCACCATTCAAGCAAGTTGTTTTCAGTTCTGCAGTTTTACAACTTCAGCCTATTTTATTTATTCAATAGAAGTTATTGTTCACTCGATATATATTTTTGTTCCTTTTATCTATGTCTTATTACATTAAGTTTGTTATTTATTTCATTCCTCTCATAAATATGGATCAATGGTATCAAAGTGATCTTCTCTTCATTTATTTTTCTTCGTGCATGTCCCCGACAAGATCTCGGTACAAGAAGTTGGGACTCGAACCAATTGATTTTTTGCAAGATTGGTTGTGATGAGCCCGATAAAAAATCATGGGGGACGAGAAGAAAGATGATAGAGTAGGATATCCTTTTAAACTATTGCTCGAGGAATCCCTTGTGTGACATAAGAACAAAATCATGGACAAATTTTCACAGATCCTTCAATGATTGTCGATAGGAGATGCATCTTCATCAAGTGTCCATGCAACCACCTTCAATGTCCAAGAAAGTTTTTATATTCCATTTTATTAAGAATTGATAGATGCAGATGTTGTAGATAAATGGTTGAATCTGCTTGAAGGGTACTTTTTGGTCCACAATTTTTCTGATAGGGAAACGATTACTTTTTCACTCCTCAAGGGAGTCCCCCATGTTAAGGACTCGTGGGATACTTTGAGAAAAGGGCCATAGAGAAATCTATAGTATTTTTGGTCGCCCCACATGGGATTCCCTCATGGATTCCATTAAAGAAAAGTACTACCCTATTAGAGGCTACAAGGACCAGTACAAAACATGGACCAAACAATACCATATTTCACCAATATTTTCCATACCCTACGCACCAAATTGGGTATCAAATACTATGAACAACATATGGTGCTCAAATAAAGTGGTTGTCTTCATAGATACATTCAAATAGAAATGGATTTTTTGGACATCACATCATTGGGTATGACTTATAGATATGTTGTCAAGATCAAGAATAAATTTAAGAAGAGGTGAGAGTTTGGATATGAAAACTACTCATAACCAAAGTAGGGAAAAGGTGACCCCAACCCATAAAACAAGGGAAAAAGAAAAGATGGAAACTATGAGGAAAACCATTCAAATCTACAACACAAGAAGGGTAATGAGAAGTCGAATAAGGACATGGGAAGGTAGTGTGAATACCATAAAATCCCTTGGCCCAACATCGAAGAATGTCTCTCTAAGAAGTCACTAGTGGTCGAGTTGAAATATTCCGAGTCAGAGGTAGATTTTGACTCCGAATAAAATCTAGAAGGAGGGAAGTGGATTATCGATGTTGAACCCATCCAACTAGAAGGAATAGAGGAAGGGGAACACTTCTTTCACTCACAGATGTGGGTAAAGGGGGATTTGCTTCATTTGATTGTTGATAGAAGTATTTAGAAGAACTTTATATTAGTAGAGGTCATCAAGTGGCTAGACTTTTCGATGAGACTGCACCCACAACCCTACACCATCAACTAGCTTTTCCAAGGAAGATATCTCCATGTTAGTCAATAATGTCGTCTTCCCTATGAAATCAAGCCCTTCAAAGATGAGGTATTGTGTGATATTCATCCCATTGAATTTTGTGATGTTCTTTTAGGACACCCATATTTATTAAAGTGAGAGGTTGTGTATGATTCTAGACCCCACAATGTTATTATCACTTTGAGTAGACAATTGTACAAGATACTATAAGTAGGTCCACCTACCAATATTTCTCTCATCATTGATAAACAATTAAATAAGCTCATTTAATAGACCAAGAAGTTCATCCTCTTTGTGATCCATGCTCACAGCAAGCAAAAGGTCGTTGCCACATCCGTGACCTCTACGTAGAGCCTCTCTTTGTAGCAGAAGCAAGTGAAAATAATCATGTAAGAATACAGAGACATATTCTCCTCACCCACTGAGGTATTGAAGCATAGCCAAGTCAAGGATCCAATTGATCTAAACCCAGGTGAACCTATGCCTAATGGACTATTTTATCATCTCTCACTGATGGAAAATGATGAAATCAAGTTTTAGATCCAAGAGTTTCTTCAAAAGGGGAAAATTAGACCCAACTCCTCCCCTTGCGGAAGACCAATTTTACTGGTGCAGAAGAAATACGAGACCTGGTGGCTCTGCATTGATTACAAATAATTAAACAAAATCATAGTTAGGAACCGTTACCCAATTCCCGGAATTGATGAGCTTCTTGACCAACTCATGGGGGCCAAGTTCTTCAACAATATTGACCTAAAGTCTATATACCACTAGTTTCCCATCGAACTCACTGATATATGGAATGCAACTTTCAAATCTAAAGAAGGTCTATTTGAATGGTTGGTCGTGCCCTTTGGCCTAACAAATGCACCATCAAATTTCATGAGGTTGATGGATGATGTATTGAGACCCTTCACCAACTCTTTTGTGGTGGTATATTTGGATGACATCCTCATCTTCAGCAGAACCTGGGAGGAGCACATGTAACATATTCAAGAGGTTTTGAGCACTTTGCTATAGCACAAGCTATATGCCAACTTGGAAAAATGCTCCTTTGGCATGAAAAGGGTCCAATACTTGCACTACATTGTTGACGAACATGGGGTACATGTGGATCCCACTAAGATCCAAGCCATCAGTGACTGGCCAACCCTGACCGCACTAACTGCTCTTTAGAGCTTCTTGGGACTTTCCAACTTCTACTAATAGTTCATGTTGGGGTTCTCCTCTATTTCATGGTCCATTATCCAAGTGACCAAGGGTGGTGGGAAGGAAAAGTTTGTGTGGGGGAAGGAACAATATTGAGAATTTGATGATCTGAAGCATCACTTGTGCTCAGCTCCAGTACTCTCCTTACCTAGTCTACAACAACCATTCGATATTGAGACTAATGCAACCGACTATGTTGTAGGTGAAGTTCTCACTGTTATAAATTATTTTCGTCATCCCTATGACCATTAATGATGTAAAACTATCTATTTCCTTCAGAAAGGTCAGTGGCCTAAATTCTTGAAGAAAGAAGGGAGAAGAAGTTTCATTTTCCTTTATAAAACCCTATTAAGGAGGATTTCCACAGGTTGCACTATATGGAGGGTGTGGAAATGCCTGATTTTTGCACCTTTCTCTATAGCTAGGTTGCGAAGTTTTCGTAGGCTCCACTATATCTAGGGTGGAGAAATTCCTGTACGTTGGAAAAACGAGCGTCTTCTCAATGCTTCTAGAAGGAGAAGCTTCTATGGTGAGGTGGCCTCCAAACTATTTGGATCTTCCTCACTTTCATGATTTAGTGGGATCATCCTAACCTCCTCATCTTATCCTCTTCAACTTATAAAAGGAGAGGACCTCTCATGGAGAAAGTTAGATTGGCTTTTTATTGAGTTTTGTAGCTTGGAGTTTCTGGAGATTGTACGTTGGCTTTGAGCTTTTCTTTGTCAAGATAGATTGTGAGTAGCTATCAGATCTACAATCTCATAATCTATGGATTAGAAGTGTGTGGGAAGAAAGGAACTATTGGAAGGAACCTAACAACATCAAGGCATCTTGTTGTATCTTTCTTCCAGATTCTTTAATACAAATATATTTTTATTTCCTATATGAATGTTATTTGTTCATATTGTATGAGTTCTTGATCACGTACATAGTTTCATATCATATAGACTCTGTTGTTCTTGTCTTCGTTGGCTTGTGTTTATTTGTAGATATTTCTCCATAAGCCTCGCAATGGAGCTTGGATTGCATTGGTGAAGTTGGATATTCGATATTTAAAAGGTGTGTTCTAGATCCATTTCTCATTTGATAATTCAAATTAAGGAAAGAGTACTGTACTTTCTTGTTTTGTTCTAGTTTCATAGTGAAATTAGGGGGATTGATTTGTGTCCGCACTTAACAATTAGCCCGATAAAAAAATTGGCGACCATTCTGGCGAACAATTTTTTTTCCTAGTTTGTCTTGCTTTCTTTCTTTGATTGCCTGGGTTCTATTTTCTGAGTCACTGGGAGATATAAATTGACTCTTTGAATGTTTAAGTTCACTAGAAAAACCTTCTTACTTTTTATTTTTTCATTTTTACTTTGATTTCCGCACCCTGCTTTGAGGGACAATGCGACGATATTTTATTTTTGCACCCTACCTTTTTGACACAATTTGGCATTTCCACACTGTATTGGTTCTCTGGCCTGTGGAAATTAGGAATAGATGCACTATGTTAGTCTATAGCCTACGAAAATTGTAATTTTTTTTTATTTTTCATGGTTTTTCCTTACACAGATCTTGGATTTGGTTTTGGGGTGAAGTTTTGGGTTTGATTATGATCAGTTTATAGTCTTCTTGACATCTTTGAAACAACTTTTAGTCATCTTTGCTTTGTTTTCTTTTGAAAGATTTGGTCTCTTTCTTTGAGTGTCTTTCAGTTACAAAGCCTTATTTTTCTTTAGAATTGTTTGGTGAAAGACCTTTTTCTTTTATTGAATAGTTTGTGTTAAAAGAGAAAATTTGTTTGGCTTGCTTTGTTTTATAGACATTTGCTATTGCTTTTAGCTATCTTTGAAACAAAAAAATGATTTCTTTCTTTATATTAGATTGGGGGCATCTTTGCATTTGAAGTAATGAAATTGCATGATTTTTGGCATTTTTTGGTCTTGATTTCTAAAACATTTTCCCCCTCATGGCTGGGGGGGGTAGGAATAGTGTATTTGTGTATAGTCTCGTTTGTTCATTTCTTGAGAATATTGATATTGATGAGTTTAATAAAATTTTGGGAATGATAAACATTTTCTCCTTCTCGTAATATAGCTTTCATCGAAGTGAAATATTTGCATTCTCATTTCTTTGCATTGTTTAGAGTTGGTCAAAACATCATTTAGCCCATGCCTTTTT
>JZKD02S1655449.1:473570-521295 GCA_000966675.3 Picea glauca
ATTGATTAGACATTTTTGTATTTTTTGGTAGCAAACCTACATTAGATTAGTTGTAGGGATTTGGAATAGGTGTGAAAGATAACTTTCCAAAGATGCAAACAAACATAGAATCTTGTGTTAGGGAGTGGTGAAATACACTTGCTACATTTTATCCTGGGAAGCCCTTCTAACACAAGGGTCAATCACAAGGTCGTATTAATATTGGCAGAGTTACTCACCCTGCTTTGCTGGTCTTGGTGTAGAGATTGTGTGTATTATGGGGGTCGCTTGAAAGGTATACCCACAATGATGAGTGTAATCCTTTCGAGTTGGTTTCGGGCTAGATACCCTGCATTTGCACATGGATCAAAGTGTCGATTGTTTCCCCAGGCGTCACTATAGTAGTTGGTAACCTTAGTGGCATATCTCTTTAGGGTCTTTAAATGAGGAGACTGTGGAGGGGAAAGTATTCATGGTACCTGGAATCGACGTTGGCCAAACTCACTCAAGCTCCTTGGAGGGTATACCCACATTTATGTGTGGGATATTTCACCAGGGTGTAAGTCCATTAAGTAGGTCATCAATGTAAATTTTCCACCCGCTCTATCTCAGGCCTTTATTACTTTAATCCTGCGACGTTGGATTTCATCACCAACTAGTGTGTTCATTGTGAGAAGGTTTTGTCTGCTTGCTTTCTTACTAGATTTTTAGTGTATATTGTTTGTTTTCCCTAGAAAAATCTAGGTTGTATATTTATTTAATGGCATTTTTTCCTGAAATGACTAATGAGGGAACCCTTGCTCTAGGGGAACCTTTTGTTTTTCCTTCTTATGGAAACATTGGTCCTCCTCATACCGCTACTTTGAGCCTTCTAGTTCTCACAATTGGATTACTGGTATGGTTGTTTTCCACTCAGGTAATTCTGAATGAAACTAGTGCTTCACTTGTAAGCACTTCCCCCAACAACATCAACCTCATGTTCATCCTTTACCTTCTTCACCAGTAAGATATTCTTCACCTTCTCCACTTGCAAGGTATTGTTCCATTTCATATTCTTCGCTGAGTGAAAGCTATGAAGATAGTAACTCGGTGGATAAGAAGAAGAAGCAAAAGAAGAATAAGAAGAAAAAAATTAAGAAAGCATCCAAAATTCCAACCACTGTCAGACATGTTGGAAAGAAACCAATTACTGTTAATCGTGTTGGGAGTGTTGATGGTGCCAAGATCACCCAAACAACCCGTAAGCCCAAGTAACCTTGCAAGATTTGTAAGGGTAACCATATTCTTAAGGATTTCCTTACATTCCTTTCAAGATTACAGTACAAGTTTGTGGTTGAGATGTTCCTCAGATGCTGATAGATGAAGGTTCATCCATTAGTATTTTTTCCTCCCTTGATTGGAAAGATTTGGGTTATCCTTAGCTTGTGTTAGTTACCCAGACTCGGTTTTCTTTTAACAGAAGAGCCAATCACCCTTTAGGGGTCCTTCATCAATTTCCTATCACTTTGAGAGGGAAAAATGTTGTTATTAACGTCATGGTAGTCGAAGACCCCTTGGATTTCGATTTACTCCTTGGGAGAGATTATTTCTATGCCATGAAAGCTATTTTGTCCACTCTTTTTCATGTGATATCTTTCCCATACAATGGAAGAGTGGTGACTATTGATCAAATTTAGTTTATTGGTCCTGACTTAACTATCAACTAAATGACCTCCCTAAACAGTTCATATATGCAGTCAGTATCACCCCTGCCACAGGTCAATTATGTGGCATTGTCTCCCATACCTTTTGTTTTTGATGAAGATGATTTGGATCTGGTAGTTGATATGGTGATCTCTTCGGTAGTGCTATTGGAGCCTGACCTCCTTACCCCTATCACAACCCTCGACATGTGTTCGTTCCAGAGTGTCTTTCTTCCATCGAGTGAAGATCTCTTGGGTGCCATGACTATTTTTTGTCATTTGAGCATGGTTTTTTGATTTCAAGCTCATTAAAAAATGAAACCAATTGTGAGGATAGTTTTCAGGTCTCTGTAGCAACCTAGTTAAAAAATGAAACAGATATCACGAGCATAGTTCTTCTCCTATGTCAAGTTCATTAAAAAATGAAACAACGATCTAGGGATTGAACCCAGATTCATGAGCATATTTTTTTTTTCTGTGTCAAGCTCGTTAAAAAATGAAACAATGGTCTAGGGATTGAACTCGGATTCATGAGAATATTTTTTATTTCTGTGTCAATCTCGTTAAAAAATTAAATAGATTTTCCCCCTCTTTGCTTGAGTCAAGTACTTTGTTATGTATAGTATTCGATGCTTATTTTCATCCTACTATGTCATTGGATGAATCGAAGATTTGGGGGCAATGATTTTAGCCTCTGGACTTCATGCTGAAGTTGAGCCGCTAGCTTCTTAAGCTAGGGGCTAAGTACCAACAATCCCAGTATAATGCATTGGGAAGTCTCATGCATAGTTTCCTATGCTTCAAGCTTGTGTAAAAATGAAACCACCTACTTCAAGCATAGTTTACTCTGGTTCAAGCTTGTGTAAAAATGAAGCCAGGTCCAAGCATAGTTTTGTTTAGTTTTAAGCTTGTGAAAAAATCAAATCTATCCCAAGCATAGTTTTGTTCTATTTTAAAGCTTGCATAAAAATGAAAACAATCTCAAGCTTAGTCTTTTTTCTTTCTCATGCTCGTAAATACATGAGAATAAGTTATCGAGCTTAGTCTTTGTTCTTTCTCGTGCTCGTAAATACGTGAGAATGTAACCGAGTATACTTTTATCACTTTTTCAGACTCATAATGATATAGATTTTATGAGCAAAACGAAATGAATACAGATTATTAATAGGTGATTAACACAAAATAACAGAGATACAGTAAAAATGGTTTTCTATTCAATAAAGAAATAAGATGGAAACTATAAAATGTAGCGGAAACAAGCTTGCTAGAATGGTGGCGGCTTATCTCTGAGAAGAGATGTGACCGTTGCACTCATTCGCAAGAAGATGATTACAATCAGGCTCTGAAGGCATTTTTACAATAAACAAGAATTGAAAAAAACCCTAGACATCCAAAAACCTAACCCTAGGAGATGAAGCGCCAAAAGTCATGTGGGCTCCGTTTGGGTAAGTCAGTACATCAACTTCCTAGGGTCGTAACTTTTTCATACGATCTTCCTTTTAGGCGTATGATAGCCCATTGGAAATATCTATCCGAGGACTACAAAAGTTGCACAAAATTTCATGGTGAAATCGCAAAATACCCCAAAAACTGTCGTTTAGGGCCTCAAAACGGCTATGAAAGTTCAGGACCCGAAAAACTGCTAAAAACAGTAAATTATCAAAATTGCTAGAAAGTTATTTTGAGCCAGCTGGAAAAGGTGGGTGGCCATCGATATCCACCTAGATCACGTAAAGGTTATATGAGAAAAGAATCCCCTGTAGTTCCCTTTAAGCTCTTTTCAGACTCTCTAAACATGAAAATATTGTCAAGCAATCTTCTTCTTTTCATGCTCGTTAAAGTATTATAAAGCATGTTTGTTGAGTGATAGTTTATCTCTTTTTCAGTCTCATCGGACTACCTTACGAAAAAGGACATTTTGGATTTTTATTTAAGTGTTTTTCAGACTCTCTAAACATGAAAAACCCCTGAGTTTTCTTTCATTGGACTCGTAAAACAAACATTGAAAGGCCCATATGGGACCGAACCATTCCTTCCTAGGGTTCGTTAAACATACTCCGAGGGACTCATCCAAAGGATGAGATTACAGTTCAAGAATATTTCATCCTCCTCAATCTTGTGTAAAAATAAAGAGGTACTCGCCAGAAATGGTGGGGAGAAAATTGGGAAAGAAATGTATCTAAACCTGTTTTCTATGGAAGAGTCACCTTTGAACATGACACTCTTTCACTTGATTTGTGTCTAGGTTGGAAAATCCACTTGTCTCCTGATCATACTCCTTTATAAGATTACAAATTGGCCTCTGATCCTTATTGTTGAGTCAGTTTTTCCAAGACAGTTGTCGTGTCGTCAATATGTTCAAAGAGAAGTTCAACCTGGAAAGAATTATATTGCGTCGACCATTTCTACTGTCCTTAAGCCTTCTATTTCATCAGCCATCCTTGAATCAGTCCTAAATCACTTTTGACTCTGGTCTACCTCAAATATTTTTACCCATTTCATGTCATTGATGGGGGATACATTAAGGCCCTCCTATGACGAGCCTTTTCCTATCGACTTTAACTCATTATCCAGGAATTAGACTTAGAAACTAATTGGTACCTTTCAACTTTCATGCCTCAAAGACAGGTTTCCTCGCTTTTGACAATTGTTTTTCATTATTGACCCTTGATCGAGAGATTCCGTCGAGTGTTCAACTTGAGCTCATTAATTCACATTTGTTGGATTGTACTAGAGTGCCTTGGGAGTCACTGACATTAATGGTGACTTCCCTCACATTTGTTAATGGTATTCATTAATGACCGGTAATCAAGTGGTTTCTACTGTGTTCAACTTCAACACATGTATTCACATGGTTAGATTCGTACTATAGAGTGATGGATATGAAGACCCTGAATATTTTCTAATAGATTCAGGTTGTGTTGGAGTATATTCAGTTTGTATTGCTGCATAGATCCATATTGTATGTCTCGTGGCTATATTAAAATTTGAGTCTTTAACACATAGATCCACAATGTATTTTTGGTGGCTATGTTCAGATTTGAGTCATATTAGCATGGATCCATAATGTATATTTGGTGGCCATGACCTGTCTTACTTGACATGGATCTTTGCATGTCGACATTTATGCTTTGATTCATTATTATTCTGAGTATGGGAATGCCTACCTCAGTGATGATATATTATTTTACAGTATTTCCTTGTTTGTTGGCAAGTTTCCGACCGACATGTTACTTGTTCCCTACACACACTCGACAAATTATTTAAGATATCACTCTGTTCTAAACTTCATACTTTGGGGGGCTCTCTATTAAGCATTATTTTTATCATCCCTATGACCATTAATGATGTAAACCTATATGTTTCCTTTAGAGGGGTCAGTGTCCTGAATTCCTGAAGAAAGAAGGGAGAAGAACTTTACTTGAGAGAAGAAGTTGTATTTTCCTTTGTAAAAACCCTATTGAGGAGGATTTCCACAGGTTGCACTATACATAGGGTGCAAAAATTCCTAATTTCTTCACCTTGCTCTATATCTAGGTTGCAGAGTTTCCACAGGCTGCACTATAGATAAGGTACATAAATTCTTGTACATGGGAAAAACGAGCGTCTTCTCAATGCTTCTAGAAAGAGAAGCTTCTATGGTGAGCTGGCCTCTGAACGGTTTGGATATTAATCACTTTCATGATTTAGTGGGATCATCCTATCCTCCTCACCTTATCCTCTTCATCTTATAAAAGGAGAGGAGCTCTCATGGAGAAAGTTAGATTGGCTTGTTATTGATTTTTGTAGATTGGAGTTTTTGGATCTTGTATGTTGGCTTTGAGCTTCTCTTTGTCAGGATAGATTGTGAGTAGCTATCAGATATACATTCTCAGAATCTATGGATTAGAAGTGTGTGGGAAGAAATAAATTGTTTGAAGGAACCTGACAACATCAAGGCATTTGGTTATATCTTTCTTCATATTGTATGACTCCTTGATCACGTACATAGTTTCATATCAAATAGACTATGTTGTTCTTGTCTTCATTGGCTTGTGTTTGTTTGAAAATATTTATCCATAAGCCTCGTGATGAAGCTTGGATTGCATTGGCAAAGTTGAATCTTCGATATTTAAAAGGTATGTTCTAGATCCATTTCTCATTTGATAATTGAAATTAAGGAAAGAGTAGTATATTGTCTTGTTTTGTTCTAGTTTCATAGTGAAGCTAGGGGGATTGATTTGTGTCCACACTTAACAATTATCCTGATAACAAAATTGGTAGCCCGATAACACTCACTCATCACGGTCATCTAGTAGAATATCATAGTGAGACACGCTCATATACTCTTTGAAAATACCCCACCTATGACAAGGAAATGTATTCCATTGTAAAATCCTTTCGTCAATGGAAAAATTACATTCTAGGAAAGGAGACAATCATTCACATTGATCACAAGACTCTGTAGTTAATACACACACAAGGGAAGTTGTAGAACAACCACCATCATAAGTGATCCACATACCTACAACAGTTCCATCTCAACATCAAGTATAAGACAGGGAGCACAAATCATGTCACTAACTGCCTCAGTCGACCTCCCGTGCTTGGACTCACCACTGTGCTCCATTCATGTGGGCATGTGGCATCTGAGTGGCCCCAACTTTATCAACAATATCCTGAGTTCTCCACCACCTATTAGCTCTTGGGTATAGGCACAAATGTCACCAATTTTCACATTCAAGATGAACTATTATGCCATATGGGCTACCTCCATGTTCCTGCAAGTGAGTGTGCAAAGATGATTTTGGAGGATTACTACAGTCGAATGGCATGACATTTTGGCATGGAAAAAACTATGGTCGTTCTATGGAAACATTTTTATTAGCCTAAACTTCGATACGATGTCAACAAGTATATCATATCTTACATTACTTTTGCCATTTCCAAGCTAGCCATTAAAAATCAAGGCTTATACACCCCTCTTCTTACTTCTGAGAGGCCTTCATAATCCATATCGATGGATTACATGTTTGGCCTTCCATATAGCAAGCAAGGAAATGATTGTGTATTTGTGGTGGTTGATTGGTTTTCAAGGATGTCCATTCTCATAGCCCACAAGAAGAGCATCACAGTGATAGATACTGCCAAGATATTCTTCGAACGAGTGTGGGTCCATTTTTGGATACCAGAGACAATCATCTCCAATCAGGAAATTAGGTTCCTCAACACATTTTGATTGAGTCTCTGGTCATTGTTGGAGACCAAGCCCACTAAATCCACTTCCTTCCACCCTCAAACCGATGGTGAGATAGAGATCGCCAGTCAGATTATTGTGCACATCCTGCACATGTATAACTCTAAGAATCTACGCACATGGGATAAGAGTCTTCCCTATGTGCAACACTACTATAATAGGGCTCTGCATATCTCCACAGGCCATATCCCATTTCAGTTGGGTTTGGGATTCCAACCCTTGAATCCCATTGATGTTGCACTACCTCTTTCAACCACATAGACATAATATTCCCATGTTCAGTCTGAGACTGACAAAGCCACCATATTGATTGAGAGGATTCAACACATCCACCAAGAGGTCCATGATATTTTTCATAAATCTAATTCTAAGTACAAGCAATGCCATGAACAACATCGGGTACCACCCAAGTTTCAGGTGGGAGACCAGGTATGGTTACATTTGTAGAAAGAATGCCTTACAAGGCCCCATCAGAAGCTTCGTCCACTTATCTATGGGCCTTACACTATCACCAAGTCTATGGGAGACAATTATTTTGATCTCAACACTCCCCCCTTCCTTGGCTTGCACCGAGTGTTCAATGTGAACCTCCTCTAGCCACATTTTCCACCATTACTGGACACCTCAGATATCATAGAACAATCGACACTAACAGAGCTCAACCCTGACTACATGGAATAGTAATCCACTAATCATATATTAGACACATAGGTCAAGAGAACTCGCCAATAGAGGATCCAACTTTATCAGTTTGTCAAGGCAGGAAAGCTCCTGCACCAAGGAAAACGACTCACCCAGGGATAAATTCAACATAAATTTCCTCACTTGATGAGGGTACTCAACACAATGGAGACAATTTCTTCCTAAGGGGGGAGGACTGATCCAGGTGGATATTGGTGGCTACCCACCTATTCCAACTGGGTCCTTTTGAAAGTATTAGTTCAACACATTCCTCTGTAATTATTTGTAATTTTGGGTTGTACACTTTTGGGGTTGTCTAAAGCCCTACAGAGCTAGCATGTGGATATTGATGGTCGCCCACCTAATCCAACTGACTTATTTTGGAATTTTTTATTTCATTACATCTTTTTTGTATTTCCGGGGCCGTTTTGGGGCCCTAAACAATGTTTTTTTGGATTTCCACAGTCAAATTGTAGACAAATTTAAAGTTTTCAAGATAATGTGTAGTGCTCAAAAAATACCTTTCCAACGAGCTATCATGCACCAAAAATAAAGGTTGTATGCAAAATGTACTACCCCGGGAAGTTGAGGTACCAACTCACCCATCAGGGCCCACATAATTTTTGTTGTTTCATCTCCTATGGTTAGGTTTTTGGATGTCTAGGATTTTGGCATTCATGAGTAATCTTAAAAACTCCTCTAGAGTCTCATTGTAATCATTATGCTCAGGAAGATGCATGTAGCAGCCACATCTCTTCTCAGAGATAGCTACCACTATTCAAGCAAGTTATTTTCAGTTCTACAGTTTTATAGTTTCATCCTATTTTGTTTATTCAATAGAAGTTATTGTTCATTGGATATTTGTTGTTGTTCTTTGTATCTTTGTGTTATTCTATTCAGTTTGTTATTTAGATCATCCCGCTCATAAATATGGATCATGGGTGTTCTTGAAATTTATAAGTTTGATCTATTGGGTATGTATTATATTCTTTACAATATTGGTCCCATGTAATATACATTGATATGGGAGCCTCTCCCACCCCCCCTAAAAAAAATGGCAGTTTTTTGCATTCTTTTTTTGCATTGTCTCGGCACATGGTTTTCATCAATGGTTTTCTAATTCTGGTTAAGGAATTAGGGTTGTTGAATAATCTTTCTCAATGGAGTATGGGTTTGGATTCCATGGTATCTTATATGTATATTTTATTTTAAACAATGAATATGATGAATAGAATATTAGAGGTGTGACTCTAAACAGGTTACTAGTTTTCCTAGTTTGGGTTTCTAGGGTAAAAATCTTCATGTAATGTGTGTGTTCCATTGTATCTTTTATATTTTTATTAAGAATAAGTTTTCAGTAATTATCTACAAAAGTATTTCCATTGGATGTAGCTTGGTTGGTTGGGTGGTGTGATTGTTACCCTCCCCACCCAAGTTCAACTCCTTGGAAGTGACATATTGTGCCCTTAAATAAGTCTATAATATGCTTTTGCTTTTGAACTCCCAATATTCAAATAAATGCTCGGACACCCAATGTTCACGTGTGGATTTCAGGGATTTTATCAATGGATGTATCAAGCACCAATATCATTTTCCATGAACCACATGAAAAAACTGAAAAATCAATTGTACAAGGTTAAAATCTACATTTCGTATTAGAGAAATTATTAGCTTTAGGGGGATTCCTTTGTGGTCGGGGGTTTGTCTCGGGTCTGTGATAAGCCTTGTTATAGTGGGATATCTATGGTATTTATTCTTTAGGTGAAAATAAATTACAAGCAGATTGAAAATAGAGATCGATAAATTTAATGGGAAACGTTTTGAGTTGTGGAATCTCAAGATGGAATATTTGTTGGTAGACAATGATCAATGGATTGAGATAGATCCAGGTACTACACCTACAAGAATGTTAGGATAATAATGAAAACAAATTGATCGGATGAAAAAGAGAACAATAGTTTGTTCCTCTTGTATTCATTATTATTGAATGTGTTAGGGGAAGTTATAGCCAAGGAATTATGGGATAAGTTGGGGACTTTGTATGAGTCTAAGTCCTTGGTAAATAAATTGATCCTGCAAAAGAAGTTGTATGGCCTAAGGATGAAAGATGTAGACTCGGTGAAAGATTATAGAGCATATGAATGCGATTAATATTGTGGTATGCAATCTATTATATGTTGATATTAATATTTCCGATGAATACAGGTGTATTAGGTTAATGTGCTCTTTACTAGACTCGTGGGATAGTTTGGTTGTGTCCATAACTAGTAATACAACTAGCTTAAGTTTCAATGATGTGGTATAATCCTTATTGTCGTAGCAGATGATGCCCCTAGGAAAGAAAAATATCTAAGTCCTCAAGTAGTATATATAAATATAAGTGAAGATCTCAATCTCCTAGAAATTTTGTAACAATATGCTAGAGATGTGGAAAAGAAGGGCACTATAAGAAGCAATGTAAATCCAAAAGTGTTGAGAGAGGTAATGGATTTGAAGATTCCCCCTCTATAGAATAAAAAACCTCCAAGGAAGAATGAGGGAATGTGTGATTGTATTATTTAATCATAAATTCATATTATTGGGCATGGTCAGTTGACTCAGGAACATCCTTTCATATGACTCCTCATAGAGAGTGGTTTTCTAAATATGAAAGGTATGATGGAGGTGATGTTTTCCTAGGAGATGAAACAATGACCAAACTCATAGGACAAGAAAAATTCAAGTTGAAGCTCATGGATGAAAATATTATAACACTCCCTGATGTTTTTCACATTCCAGGATTGACCAAAAATTTGATTTTTGTAATCAAAATAGATGATCCAGGGGTAAAAATAGTGTTTGAAAAAGAAACCTAGAAGATGGTTCTAGGAGTAATGGTGTTGTTGAAGGGAGTTTAGATTGGAAATATGTATAATTTTTAGGGGATAACTATTAGTGATTGTTTCAATAGCTCCATTTTTCTTGATATTGGAGCTAAAGAGGAAGAAACTCCTACAATTTCTAGAGAAAATACTATGTTGTGGCATCAAAGACTAGGGAATATCAGAGAGAAGGGCCTTCAAAGACTACATGGTAAAGGTATGGTTGAAGGTATGTCTAAATTCTCTATGGATTTTGATTTCTCTCAACATTGTGTATATGGGAATCATAATCAAGTAAGATTCCCCTCTGGTGCAACTAGGGTAGAGGAAATTTTACAATTGGTTCATAGTGATGTGTTTGGACCCATGTAGATTACATCACTAGAAAATTTATGTACCATGTCTCATTTATAGATGAATTATCGAGGAATAAATGGATATGTTTCATCAGGGAAAAATCTAAAGTCTTTGATAGGTTTAAATATTTTAAGGCTCTTGTGGTTAATCAAACACATAAAAGAATTAAGGAAATGAGGATGAATAATGGTGGAGAGCTCTATAGAAATGAATTTGAATAATTCTGTAAGAAGTGTCGTATAGAAAGGAAGAATACTATCGCATATAAACTTCACTAGAATGGAGTTGCAGAAAGAATGAATAAGATGGTAATGGAAAAAGTAAGGTGCATGCTCAGTCGTGCCAGGTTAGGACATGAATTTTGGGAAGAGGTAGTGGGTACTACATGTTACCTAGTCAATCGATCACCCTATTTAGCACTAGATGACAAGACTCCACATGAGGTATGGACTGTGTTGAGTGCTCAACACACCCTAAAAGTTCAGTGACCACTTCCTTTTGGGTACCACCTTGTATTCTACCTTTGATTGTTTTTATCGTGGTTTGAGCCTGATAACCTTCTTATCTGATATGTTTCATATCTAAGTTTCTCTTGAGAATATTAAGAACCATCTTGAGAAAAACCACAACCAATCAAGTAAACAATGAACCAGATTTGTCTCGGCTTACTTGAGAAGTTTGGAATCGGTGAAAGATTAAGGTAGCGAAGATTGTATGGGAAGTCAAAGCAGTTGAGTGCCGAAATTATTCTACGTTGGCCGATAAGAGTATCTCTTCTACGCATATAGTCTCTCAAAATATTTCACTGAACATCGGTCCTTTTGGCCTTGACAGAGAAGTGTAATCATAAGTGTCGCACAAAACAGGTGTTCCACTGCCGACCGTCAATGCCCGAAACACCACCGGTGTTGGGAGTTTTATCAAGAAAATAACAACGTTGATAAACAATCTAAAATAGAAGTTGATCCCCTATCTTTATGAAGGAAAGACGTCATGTGACGTTTAACCCCTAGCTATGTCAAGTACCCTTCATTCAAAGATTTAGTTAATTCGTAGATCGTGCATTAGTAACTAGCTCGTGTGTGAATAAAAAGGGAACCATTAAACTCATTGATACAATGCATCTCCATCCACGCCTCCCTCGTCGACCA
The DNA here is from genome assembly GCA_000966675.3 of Picea glauca. NCBI lineage: Eukaryota > Viridiplantae > Streptophyta > Pinopsida > Pinales > Pinaceae > Picea > Picea glauca. The sequence continues at coordinate 485,518 of JZKD02S1655449.1, forward strand.
GTTAAGTCTCAGTAGCAGAAATCTGATAGTGTTATATTTTGAAATCTGCATTTATGACCCGTACTAATTAATTGATATGACTGGTAATATCTCCCAGTTATATTCTTTTGAGTTCTTTTTGTGTGATCCCACTCTACGCAACAAGGAATTTAGAACTAACAGGAGAACGAAGCCACCAGTCCAGAGGAAGCATCCGAAGTCTAGTGAGTATTAAACAGTTTTCTTAGCAAGAATTACAAGTATGGTTTTTCTTATGGCTCTACATTTCATTTGTATATGTCCTCACCCAATGTTTCTCTGTATATGTGTTTAAAGGGTGATTTTGATTGCAGGGAAAATAAATCCAAAGAATCCATCCACCATGAAATCACCACGAGAACCAAAGTTGTAAAATCAGAAACAGGAGAAGGCTCCTCCCCAGTGGTTGCAAGACAATTAGAGTTCACTCCTAAGCTGGTCATCATCAAGATGATCACCAAGGAGCTCTTTGTCCAGCCCCCATCTTTCAGGGATATAGAGGCAAGGATTGGAGAAAAGACAACTTTTCCTCGCTGGGAAGAAGTTTTCAACAAGATCAAAAAAGAAGAGCCCCTCGAATATACTCCGCAAAACGACCCTAATACAAGGAAGCTCGATGATGAGGTCCTCCCAAACATTCACAAGGCTTATCTGAACATGGTGGTGAGCTAGTCTTCGATTTTCCCTTGTGTTGATCTCTTAAAGTGGCTCATTAATTACACCGATGCACAGAAATGTTTGATTAATGATGACAATGGAAAATGCGTCGGGGTTTTCCTGACATCAGAAGTTCAGAAATACTACAAACTCTATGAGTTCGAAGAAACGTTGAGCATTGATTTCATGGTGAGTTTTTATGCCTCTCACGACACTAGAAAAATCTTGGCATCCTGGTGGAGGGAAGACAAGAAATTCATAAACCAAACTTCTAGTTGGTACTCGATGGTCAATATCAGAGAACCATATGCCTATCTCATAGCCCTTCTCTACAAGTTACATGGGAGAAAAACTGCTCCCGATTTTTGGAAGCTTGGATGCCTCTGTCTGTTACAGTCACCATTTTGGGTACCGGTTTCAATTGGAGTGTTATCATCTCCAAACAGTTGAGCACATGCATAAAACAAGCTTAGGCACCAAAGGAAGGAGATACTCATTCCTTCTACATGGCTTCATATCTACTGGACGTCAGCTATGCTAGGAACACTTTTGTTGTGATGAACTTGAATTGGCACCCTTCGGAGCTCGCAGTCCATCTGTACTACAACATCTTGTGGGAAAATAGGTACAAGAAATCCTATGTTGTTATCTATGATCATTTTATTGCGCCCATTTACTTCTTACTCTTTAAGAGAGAATGCCCTAGATTATTAGACAAAGCAAAGAAGGTCATAGTAAAAATCAATCATTGATATTTAGACGAACGAGAAATCTACATCAAGGTTTTCGGCGCCACAGGGGTGCCACATTTATTACCCCTTTATGTTCCCTACCATCTAGTATTAGGAGAAATATACTATCAAACCATCATACTAGGATACAATGAAACTTTATTGAAAGAAAAGAAGTGGGCTTTCATATCGTATGGATTCCATATCAACTTCTTCATAGTCAAAGACACCGTGCATGCTAAACAGCTTGGGATGGGTCAATTGGAATTTTGGTTCCAAACTAGTCAATTTAACAAACACGATCCCAAGGGATTGGTCCTACAACACGCGTCACAGGTATCATCCTGTTGGCCTTATGCCCATGATCGGTTTGAGGATGAAATATTCACTATGAATGCTCAAGACTGGGATACGGTGGCAGCCAAAAAGGTCGATCCTAGAGGAACCAAGTTTAGAGCTTTGAGGTATGAAGAGCAGGCCACACTATTGGAGCAAGCAAGTCAAATAGTTGCCCAACACCCTGAAGCAACAGTAGCATATGAATTGGAGGAGGAAACAAATAACCGCCAAGAATACATTGAGGTCACAGAGACTCATCATGGATCCCTGGTACAAATCAAAGTTTTTTCTAAAGAACAAATAGCTCAAGAAAGTGGTGCACCTTTATACCAGCAGTCTCATCTACTAATGAAACAGATGCAAGATAACCCACATCTTTCCATAAGTCTCGAAATTTCAGTTACCATCTAGAGAGTTCCAACATAACCTAGCAATCTTGGTCTCATAGCCACCAATGGCACCAATGGGTCGGGTAACCCCGAGTTTGTGATATCACCAATTGATCTCTCAGGAGAAGGAATAGATCAACCAAAGACAGGATGAGTGTCGATAGATACCCAAGCGCCCAACCCCTTGAGCACGCTAATAAATATATACAGCAACGATGAGAGGACAGAGCCTTCTCATGGCACCCCGGTGTACATCTAAGAAAAAGAAGGTCTCGAAAAGACCTTTCCCCCAAGTCTCGAAAAGGTTTCTTCTACTGGGCCTAGGGTTCAGGACCAGGGGATCCCACAAAAGGAAGTTGAAGATGAAGGTAATCTCCACACAGGAAAGTCTGATGAACCAGAAATAGATGTAGGCCCAAGTGACGGGCCTCAGCAGAAGGAAATCGGCAGTTCCATGATCGATGAGAAAGTAAGTGACAATTCCACACAATACACATCTATCCTGCCCAATACTCAGATCCCCGATGAGGAACAATTAGAAGTTAGATCTACAAGGCAGAATGAAGAAGTTTGAGAACCCACTCTCGAACAAATTTACACTGTGGGAAGCTTGGGAAACAATCTCACATGGGGTGATCAACAGATACCAGACCCAGTATATGAGGTCGCAGACATCTATGCGATCTCCTATGATCAAAAGAGAAAGGATATCATTCAGAGGACTACAAAGAAGAGAAGAAGCATCATGGATCAGTCCATCATAGTCTTCATTGAGGATAAGTTGATTGATATAGCAAACGCCCGTACATTTGAGTTGATTGGTGTGGGAAAATCCCTCTCAAGAGCCGCCCAGGACAGAGCCAAGAGAGATGAAAAGGATTTTTCTGTCGTTCCGAAGGAGCTCGAACACTTGCACCATCTTTTCGATTACTATAAGGGTGATACAAAGACAGTTGTGTATTTAAAAGTTGAGTTTGGTAAAGTTTACGATGAGTTCAAGAAGGAAAGATAGATGTTAATCTTGAATATAGATGAATTCCAGGAAGACACTCTCATAGCCCTCGTGACATGTAAGGAAATGGAGCGATGGTATGAGAAGGTGCAATAGGCATTGGAGAGGCCCTATTTTATTGAGGCAGTCCAGAAAGTACGAGAAGAGGAAGACCGTGACATTAGGCTAGTAAGTAAAAGAAGTCTCAATCGCATGAAGCGATCAACCAAATACTGCACCAAAATGTCTCAAATCCCACACTAAGAAATCCAAGAACAATGGGCTAGATTTCAAAAGCATTAGGGTAAAATCAACAATATAATGAAAGACATCAGACTCCCTGAGTATGGTACCCTCGATATGTTTATTGACCTAAACGAAATAATCAAGTTGTGTGTCAAAAAGGATGCGTCATGGGCCGAAGAATGTGCAAAGGATATCAATGCAAAACCTGGGCATGTACAATAGTTCGTAGAACATCCGATCAAATCCAGAGCCATACTTCAAAAGTTGAACTTCAACCTCACAAAATATCATGCACACGCGACAGACATTAGGGGAATCTATGCGACTCTGATGGAACAACAAAGGTTTCCATGGGCCAACACCTGTGAAGAACTCTTTATCAGATGGTTTGATTATGAAAGAGTCCACCCTTTCTAATAAACAACTCAGGTGGACTGTTGAAAGACAATTAGATGATGATGCCACGTGGTGATTTTTGATTAGCTCAAATTGTATTTTACTATTAATTAGTGTTAAGACTTTATATTATAAATAGGAACATCAACCGATGGTCAATGGTCAATGGTTGTTGTAATAGCTCTTTTTCTTTTGGTTGTTGATAATTATTTTGATACTGCTACGAATTAAGAAGTCCTTTTAGACCAGAGACGAACTATTTTCATCAGATGTATGTGATTGGAGTTGGAGAAGAATTACTTCCTTTCCTATTCCATGAATGTTTCAGTAAATGAGTAATATCAATTAATTATGTTGTCAAGTTATTTGGTGCAATGTTTTAATGTTCCTTGCTTTAAATGATGAAAGTAAATCATTGTGCTTCTATGTGATGAATGTCTTGGTAGATGAATTATTTTGCTTACCGTGACATTGATTACAGTTGTATTTCTTTCTCTATGCTAAGTAGTTTACGTCAACTATGTGATGAATGTCTCGGTAGATGAATTATTTTCCATACCCTGATTTTGATCATATATGTGTTTTATTTCTATTAACTAGCTCTCTCAGACAGTAGTTGGATTCTCTTTTGGTTAAAGTATTATTATTAAGCCCCTTTGGCATAGGATCGTTGTCTGGATGTTTGAGTAGCGGGTTATCCCAAGCTTGACCCCTTCCCAATAGTTAAAATGCTTGTCCTATCTTAGTCAAATTGGCTTATACTGGCTTGCACCTCTTGTACCTGCCTCACCTATGAGAAATTACTGAAAAAATTGTATTAACCGAAGGAAGAGTATTCACCATAAAACACAAAATCTCATCAATAATTTGACCAGATTGTAAGATCCAAATAACCATTTAACTCCAAACACTGCAGAGTCTAATTGGGCCTCGGTAGAAATTTTGGTTCCTTCTATTGAATCAGGGGATTTAAGCCCCATAAACAGAATTGATGCTAGAAGGAGGGCCTGAGAATGAATGGCTGAATATGTAAGTTATATGATATTTCTAACAGCCTATAGATTCATAACGACCCACATGCATGGCTAGTCATCCAATAGACATCCCACCTATACCGAGTACTCCCGAAGTGGAGAAATCACCCCACTCTGAGGAAGGAAATATTCACCTTGAAATACCTTACTCCCTCCCTCACGAGGAACTGAACCAGTTCAGAAGGATTACCAGAGCCTACGCCTGAAAAATCAATGTGTTTCCCTTCATCCCCATCCTCCCTCGAAGAAAAAAACAAAGAAAACTAGTAGTCAGTACTCCCGACGAAGTTTTCGTACACCTCGTCGAAGACTTAATAGACTTCATGATCACCAAAATCCAAGAACCTCTTGACCTCCTACCCAAGATGCCAGCTGATGACATCTCCGAACCTGATGATCTTTTAGAAGAGGAAGATCCTGACTTCGACTCTGAAGAAATGGAAAAGAAAAATGATCGAGAAAGAGTGAAGTTCCAGATCAAGACAACCAACCCTGGTTGGTCGAGAATGCCATGGCTATCCCTAGACGAGTACACAATCTTCCTCGGCACCCAGAAAAGTTTCTCCCCAAGTATGATTCTGAAACCTCAGGATCGCCCGAATATCATATCAAGAAGTTCATACTTGTGATCAGGCTTATGAACGTCCAACATGAATATGTGTTAAGCAAACTTTTCCCCTACACATTTGAGAACTCAACTTCCACTTGGTATTTTAACTTGCCAGTAGGATCCATAACTAGCTTGAATAAGTTCCAAAAGGACTTCCTAGACAAATTTTCTGAAGAAACTACCATGGGATCCCTTATGGATGAATTATTCGTAGCCACCATGACCCCAAAGGAAAGGGTCAAAGATTTCAATAAAACATTCATGACTATCCTAAACAAATTCTAGCCCGCAGCGAAACTGGCTCAAGAGTTGCAAATCGAGGTTTATGCCAACATGATTTCGGCCTCTATTTCTATGTTCTTTAAAAGGGCCACTAAGAAAACCCTCACGGAGAATTTTGAAGAGGCCAATATGATAGAGTTCCAGATGAAATGATGTAAATAAAGCTAGGCATCTCTAGCAACAAAAGAAATCCATTCCCTTCCTAGGAGAGGACTCCTCTTGACTAGACCGTCGAGGAAGTCGGTTGAACCAACTCCCGATAAGGGTAATGGAGATATAGAAGACCTTCAACACATGGTCAAGAAACTATAAAATGAGATTATATATATGAAAAGAAATGCGGGTGAGGGAAACCAAGGCCAAAGAACCTATAAGCCTTTCTTTAAAAGAAAGCAGCCTTTCAAAGCAATTGAACCTCCCCCAGCCAACCTAAACATTGACTTAAGGAATGTCGCGTCTGATTATTTCTATATGTACCACCAAGAGAACCACTCAGAAAGGGAATGTCCTCAGTGGGTCCACGCCATGAATTTAATGGCCAATTATTTTCTGGGTGAGGTCTCTCTAACCGAACCATCCAATAGTTCAACCTTTAACATTGTCGATCAGGAAGAGGCTAACCCACCACAAGACACGACCATGATGATATGGGATCCAAACACGATCATGTCTTCGGATGATTTGTTTAAACCTCAAGAACCACCCATAGAGATATCGGTGGAACAGACACGTAGTAAGGGTCAACCCAACCCAAGAGATATCGATGCCACCCATGCCTCACAAAGTAAATTAACTCCTGATCACTCGAGAATGCCTTTTTCTCTCGGTAAAAATCCTATAAGTATACATACTCATGATTCTCCTTAATTAGATTACAATGTAGTAGAAGATTTGAAGAAGTTGAAAGCTAATGTATCAGTTATCAACATATGTAGAATCCCTCAGCAGAAATATCTTTTGTTGCAAGCTCTAAGTTCGGTGGAAAACCCGACCACCAACTATGGTCAGGAGAAGAATATGCCCCCTATAGATTTGGCAAGAAAACCAATGGTAAACACCTACTCAGAAGGCAGGAAGGAGAGGCCTTTTGTACCACCTTTCCTTTTAACATTCGAAGTCTTCAACAAGAATCTCCACAACTGTCTGGTAGATTTCGAGGCATCTTCCAATGTCATTCCCTTGGTCATTTGTAACAAATTAGGTGTTGTCCCTCTAAAAAGCGATAATCATGTCATACAACTAGACATGACCCAAGTCAAAGTCATGGGGAAACTCAAATATGTGATTATCAGGATAGCCACTCATCCTAATTTCGTGCAGGTGATTGACATCATTGTGGTGGATATCCCTAAGGCCTATGGGATATTATGAAGTCAATATTGGTCCAAAAAACTAAACAGATACTTCAGCACAGACTGGGCACACCTTTTGCTACCTCTGAAGGGATACAAGAGCATGATTAGAATCGATAGGGAAAGATACTTGAAACATACGGTCATTGACCTAGAAACCCTGAATGAACTAACCTCTATCGATTTTACCATACTAGGGAATTATTATTACGACTCTCACTTTGGTAATTTTTCTCCTCTCATGTACGATGTTTCACTTACCCAAAGCTCTGAAATGATCTTTGAAGAAGAATTCTCAATGCCAAGGGAAGATTCTCTCTTTTGTCAAGACCTAGTGTTAGGTCTTTCAGAAGAAAAGATCGAAGTGAAAAACTGATTGGAATGGAAATCATCGCTCACAAATTTGGACCCTTTATTTTGATTGATCCAAGTCACAAGAGGGTCTAGGAGCAGGGTGCATCCTCATCGATCAAAAGGGTAAATTCCATTTCTTTTCTTGTAGGCTAGAATTCGAGTGCACCAAAAACAATGCCGAGTATGAAGCCCTGATACAAGGGTTAAAGAAAGACATCGATATTAATGTCAAGGAATTAAAGGTGTTTGGAGACTTGGAAATCATTATTAGACAAGTGAGAAACACTATACACTGAAACTCCCCTCATCTTAAGAACTACCAATAGGAGGTGCAGAGGCTGATAGAATGCTTTGAAGATTTCAATATCACTACAATCCCCAAAGCGAAAAACATCCTTGCTGACTTCTTATCCACCACTACCTCAAGACTCTTTCCTTTAGAATATTACGAAGCTTCCCAATTCACCGTAGAACTTCTCTACAATCCATCGGTACCTAATAATATCTCTAATTGGAAAGTCTTTGAGAGGAATGAATAGATCATAAGCTTCTTGACTAATCAAGACAACTTCAAAGACCTCACTATTGACAATGAAGAGTTCCAAGAGAAACTAACAAAAACCAGTCCTCAGGAGGGTCAACGTGCAGATAAACCAAAGGCTCACACAATTCCAAAGGGATAGCAAATCTAGAAAATTTGTTTGATCTAAAGGAACATTTCAAAGGACCTAAAAACATAAAGACTGGTAGCTCCTACCCCCTCCACAAAACTATAAATCTTGGAACCCCAGAAAACCCAAAGCATGTAAATCTCGACAAAACGATATCTAAATAGGAGAGGAAAGCCTACCTCAAATTATTCAAACAATACCAAGATGTGTTTGCCTAGTCCTATAAAGATTTGAAAACGTATGATACCTGCATCATTCAACACACTATCCCATTGAAACTCGAAGTCAAACCTTTTCAACAGAATATCTGAAAGTACCACCCATCCTTAGAACCCCTAATGTATCAAGAGTTAAGGAATCTTTTAGATGCGAAGATAATTTTCCAAGTTAGACATTCTACATGGGTAGCAAACCTTGTTCTAGTAAGGAAAAAGTCAGGAGAAATTAAAATATGCGTAGACTTTCAGAATATCAATAGAGCTTCAGAAAAGGACAATTATCCCATCCCACTGATGGAGAAACTCCTACAGACCGTGTCGGGCTCATAAATTTTATCCCTTCTAGATGGTTTCTCAGGATACAACCAAGTGTTGGTTTCAGAGGAGGACTGATTAAAAACTAGATTCTGGACCAAATGGGGAACCTTCTCTTATAAACGCATGCCTTTCATCTTGATTAACGCAGGAGAAACCTTTCAAAGGGAAATGGACATGGCGTTTTGGGGGCTTATAGGTAAGTGTGTGGTAGAGTATTTAGATGACGTAATGGTGTATTCGAATAATAGAGGGGAACACATCCAACACTTAACTCAAATTTTTGAAAGATGTTGAAAATACGGTATATCACTCAATCCTAAGAAAACTATCTTCGGTGTTTAAGAAGGTAAGTTGTTAGTTCATATTATATCTTAAGCGGGAATTCGCATAGACCCCAAAAGGATTAAATCCATATCTCAACTTCTGCTACACCATAACAAGAAGGCTATGGAGTCTTTTTTCGGGAAAACTAATTTTGTAAGGAAATTCACCCCTAACTTCACTGAAATCATCAAACCCTTACAAAAAATGATTTGCAAAGATTCTGAGTTTAAGTGGGATGATGAATGAAAAGATGCTTTCAACAATATCAAGGCTGCCATATCCCGAGCCACGGTATTGTGAAGTCTCGATTTCAATAGAGACTTTAACCTTTATACTTTCACCTCTGACCAATCACTAGTTGCGGTTTTAACTCAGAAGGACGAAAGCAACAATGAAGCCCGGGTGTCATTCATGAGCACCAACCTTCAAGGAGCTGAGCTCAATTACCCCGCCATAGACAAGTAGGCCTACGCGATCTATAAAGAAGTAAATAATTTTAGGTCGTACATCCTCAAGAATCACACTAAGGTGATTGTGACACACCCCGCAGTCTGATCCTTGTTTACCCAATAAGAAATGGGAGAAAGAAAAGGGAATTGGATGGCAATAGTCCAGGAATTTGACCTAGATATAAATCCCACCAAGTTAGTAAAAGGACAAGGTTTGTGCAAACTCGCAACTGAAGCTCAAGATCAGGCAAACCAAGATCCAGGGTGGGATAATGAAATAGCACTATGGTGTGGTGAAGTAACATACATTTTACCAGGAACAGACTCCTGGTACAAGGATTTGACTCATCTATTACATTATGAGACTTGTCCCAAAAATCTCAACCCCAGAGAAAGGAGAGCCCTCCGATTAAAATACACACAATATCACCTCATAAATTCAGTACTCTTCTGGATCAACTATGATGGGGTATTACTGAGATGTATCAAACACGAGGATGCCGATAAAGTGCTAAAATAACTCCACGATGGCCTCGCTGGGGGAAATTTTACAGGAAACACCACCACTCATAAGGTTCTAAGAGCTGACTATTTCTAGCCCACTTTGTTCAAAGACGTTGATGCTTATGCCAGGAATTGTAAGATTTGTCAAATAAGTGATGTCAAGGAGAAAAGGGCAGCAATCCCACTTCATCCTGTAACCGTCTCTAGACCATTTGAGCAGTGGGGGCTGGACATCATAGGAGAAATTACGCCCAATTATTTGAAATTGCATTAGTATATTCTTATTTCCACCGACTATTTCACAAAGTGGGCATAGGCCATCCCTCTGACCCATGTAAATGAGAAAATAGTCATCCAATTTATAGAACAACAAATAATTACAAGGTTTGGTGTTCCTTCCATTCTAGTCTTTGATAATGCAACCTACTTCTCCTCTACCCTATTGACATAGTTCGCTCTAGACAAAGGAATCATAATCAAGTACTCTACAAATTATTACCCTTAGGGAAACGATGTGGCAGAGTCAACCAATAATAATATGGTGAGGATACTAAAGAAGAAGGTTGTGGACAACCATAGAAATTGGCATAACCAACTCCATAATTCCCTATGGGCTGACAGGGTCACACCCAAAGAGGCTATAGGGAATTCCCCATACTTCCTTATCTACGAACAAGAAGCCATTCTCCCAAATGGGCTTTATCTTCCATCTCTCCAATTGGCCCAATATTCTAACGACGATAAATCCTCAACCATTCAGCAAAGAATCAACACTTTGTTCATGCTGGAGGAAGAGAGGGAAAAGGCTAAGTCTAAATTTTTATCCCATCAGGGGATAGTGAAAATATGGTTCGATAAGCACAAGGCTAAAGAAATGAATTTTGAAATAGGATACTTAGTTCTAAAGTGGGATAAGGTAAATGAACCCAAAGGGAAGCATTCCAAGTTTCAGAGCCTATGGCTAGGTCCTTTTCAGGTGGCTCAGAAGATCGGGGTAGGTACTTATCGTTTGCAAAATCTGAGAGGGGAACCTGATGCCCTCCTGGTAAATGGCCAAGCCCTAAAGAAATACTTCCAATAATAACAACATTAATATATATATATATATATATATAAGAAAATATATAATGCGTATATATTTCCATTTGGCACAATTAAAATAAGGACTGGAGATATCTATTTTATGGGATAGAGATTCTACGTTCGCCCAGTGAATCACCATTTATTGAGTGCTCAACACACCCTAAAAGTTCTGTGACCACTTCCTTTTGGGTACCACCTTGTCTTCTACCTTCGATTGTTCTCACCGTGGTTTGAGCCAAATAACATTCTTATCTGATATGTTTCATATCCAAGTTTCTCTTTAGCATATTAAGAACCATCTTGAGAAATTCCACAACTGATCAAGGAACTGGCGACCCATATTTCTCCCAGCTTACTTGAGAAGTTTGGCATCAGTGAAATATTGAGGTAGTGAAGATTTTATGGGAATTCAAAGCAGCCAAGTGCTGACATTCTTTAGCATCGGTCGATAAGAGTATCTCTTTTATGCATATAGTCTCTCAAAATATTTCGTCGAATGCTAGTCCTTTCGGCTTCGGTAGACAAGTGTAATCATAAGTGTCACACAAAAGAGGAGTTCCACCACTGATCAATGAATCCCAAAACACCACCAGTGTCAAGAGTTTTATCAAGAAAAAAACAACGTTGATAAACAATCTAAAATAGTAGTTGATCCCTGATCTTTATGAAGGAAAGACGTGATGTGATGTTTAACCCCTAGTTGTTTCAAGTACCCCACATTCAAATATTTAGTTAATTCATAGATCGTGCATTAGTTACTAGCTCATGCGCGAATCAAAAGAGAACTGTTAAACTCTCTAATACAATGCATCTCCATCCACACCTCCGTCGTCGACTAGTTAAGTTTCAATGGCAGAAATTCGATAGTGTTATATTTTGAAATATGCATTTATCACCTGTATTAACTAATTGATACGACTGGTAATATCTCCAAGTTATGTTCTTTCGAGTCCTTTTTGTGTGATCCCTCTCTACACGACAAGAAATTTAGAACCAACAGGAGAACGAATCCACTAGTCCAGAGGAAGCATCCAAAGTCCAGTGAGTATTAAACAATTTTCTTAGCAAGCATTATAGGTATGGGTTTGCTTATGGATTTAGATTTCATTTGTACATGTCCTCACCCAATGTTTCTCTGTATATGTGTTTAAAGGGTGGTTTTTATTGCAAGGACAATGCCTCCAAAGAAGCCATCCACTAGGAAATCACCATGAGCACCAAAGCTGCAAGAATCAGAAATAGGAGAAGGCTCCTCCCCAGCGGTTGCAAGACAAATAGAGTTCACTCCTAAGTTGGTGTCTATATCAAGGCCATCACCAAGGAGCCCTTTTTGCAGCCCCCATCTTTTGGGGATACATAGGCAAGCATTGGAGCAAAGATGACTTTCCCTCGTTGGGAAGAAGTTTTCAAGAAGTACAAGAAAGAAGAGCCCCTCAAATATACTCCGCACAACAACCCTGATACAAGGAAGATCGATGACGAGGTCCTCCCAAACATTCACAAGGCTTATCAAGACATGGTGGCGAGTCGGTCTCCAATTTTCCCTTGCGTTGAGCTCTTAAAGTGGCTCATTGATCACACCGATGCACATAAATGTTTGATTAATGATGAAAATGGCGAATGCATTGGGGTTTTCCTACCATCAGAAGTTTAGAAATACTACAAACTCAATGAGTCCAAAGAAAATTTGAGCACTGATTTCATGGTGAGCTTCTATGCCTCTCACGGCATTAGCAAAATCTTGGCATCCTGGTGGAGTGAAGATGAGAAATTCATAAACTGAACTTTTGGTTGGTACCCAATGGTCAATCTCAGAGAACCATATGCCTATATCATGGCCCTTCTCTACATATTACATGGGGAGAAAGACTACTCCCAGTTTTCAGAAGCTTAAATGCCTTTGGGTTTTATAGTCATCGTTTCTGGTACCAGTTTCAATTGTAGTTCTATCATCTCCAAATAATTGAGCACATGAATAAAACAAGCTCGGGCACCAAAGGAAGGAGATAGTCCTGCCTTCTACATGGCTTCATATCTACTGGACATCATCTGCGGTAGGAATGCTTTTGCTGGGATGAACTTGAATTGGTGCCCTTCGGAGCTCGCAGTCCATGTGTACTACAACATCTTGTGGGAAAACAGGTACAAGAAATCCCATGCTGTTATCTATTTTCAATTTATTGCACCCATTTACTTCTTACTCTTTAAGAGAGAATTCCCTAGATTATCAAACAAAGTAAAGAAGGTCATAGTCAAAATCGATCACTATTATTTAGACGAACAAGAAACCTACATCAGGGTTTTCGGTGGCACAGGAGCACCACATTTATTACCCTTTTATGTTCCTAGCCAGCTAGTATTAGGATAAATCTTCTATCAAAACATCATACAAGGATACAATGCAACTTCAGTGAGGGAAAATAAGCGGGCTTTCATACTGTATGGATTCCATATCAACTTCTGCATGGTCAAAGACACCATGCATGATAAACAAATTGTGCTGGGTCAATTGTAATTTCGGTTCCAAACTAGCTGATTTCACAAACACGATCCCAAGGGATTGGTCCTACAACACGTGTCATAGATATCATCCTGTTGGCCTTATTCCCACGATCAGTTTGAGGATGAAATATTCATCGAGAATGCTCAAGACTGGGATATGGTGGCAGCTAGAAAGGTTGATCCTAGAGGAACCAGGTTTAGAGCTTTGTGCTATGAAGAGAAGGACATGTATTGGATGAAGCAATTCAAAGATTTGGCCAACACCCTGAAGCAGCAGCAACATATGAATTGGAGGAAGAAACAAATAACCCCCAAGAATACATTGAGGTCATAGAGACTCATCGGGGATCCCCGGTACAAATCAGATTTTTCCCTGAAGATCAAATAGATCAAGAAAGTGGCGCACTTTTATACCAACAATCTCAGCTACTAATGAAACTTATGCAGGATAACCCACATCTTTCCATAAGTCCTGAAATTTTAGTTACCTTCCAGAGAGTTCCAACAGAACCTAGCAATCTTAGTCTCATAGCCGCTGATGGCACCAATGGGTCGGGTAATCCCGAGTCTGCGATATGTCCAATTGGTCTCTCGAGAGAAGGAACAACCCAACTAGAGACGGGCCGAGTGTTGATAGAGACCCAAGCACCCAACCCCTTGATCACGCTAATACATATATATAACGACGATGAGAGAACAAAGCCTTCTCATGGCACCCCGGTGCGCATCCAAGAAGAATAAGGTCCCGAAAAGACCTTTTCCCCAAGTACCAAAAAGGTCTCTTCTATTGGGCTCGGGGTTCAGGACCAGGGAATCCCACAAAAGGAAGCTGAAGCTTAAGGTAATCTCCACACAGGAAAGTACGATGAATCGAAAATAGATGCAGACCCAAGTGACGAGCCTCTGCAGTAGGAAATCAACAGTTCCATGATCGATGAGCAAGTAAGTGACAAGTCCATACAAGACACCTCTATCTTTCCCAATACTCAGATCCATGGTGAGCAACAAGTAGAGGTTATATCTAAAAGGTAGAACGAAGAAGTTTGAGAGCCCACTCTCGAACAAATTTACACTGCAGGAAGCTTGGGAAACAATCTCACATGGGGTGATCAGCAAAAACCAGACCCGGTAGATGAGGTCGCAGACATCTATGTGATCTCCTACGATCAAAAGAGAAAGGCTATCATTCAGAGGACTACAAATAAGAGAAGAATAACTCTGGATTAGTCCATCATAGTCATCACTGAGAAGAAGTTAATTGATATAGCAGACGCCCGTACATCTGAGCTGATTAGTGTGGGAAAATCCCTCTCAGAGGCCGCATAGGACAGAGCTAGGAGAGATGAAAAGGATCTTGCCTCCGCCCTGAAGGAGCTGTAACACTTGTACCATCTTGTCGATTACTATAAGGGTGCTACATAGATAGTTGTGTATTTAAAAGACGAGTTTGGTAAATTTTATGATGAGTTCAAGAAGGAAAGACGGATGCTAATCTCGAATATAGCCGATTTCCAAGAAGACACTCTCATGTCCCTCGCGACATGTAAGGAAATGGAGAGATGGTCTGAGAATGTGCAGCAGGCAGTGGAGAGGCTTAATTTTATTGAGGCAATCCAAAAAGGTTGAGCAAAGGAAGACCACGGTATTCGGCAAGTAAGTAAAAGAAGTCTCAATCGAATGAAGTGATCGGCCGAATACTGGGCCAAAATGTCTCGAATCCCACACGAATAAATCCAAGAACAATGGGCCAGATGTCAAAAGAACTAGGATCAAATCAACAATATAATGAAAGACAACGGACCCCCTGAGTATGGTACCCCCGATATGTTTATTGGCCTAAACAGAATAATCAAGTTGTGTGTCGAGCAGGATACATCATGAGATGAACAATGTTAAAAGGTTACCGATGCAAAACCTAGGCAAGTGCAACAATTCATAGAACATCCAATCAAAGCCAAATCCATACTTCATAAATTGAACTTCAGCCTCGCAAAATAACGGGCGCACACGACAGACATCAGGGGAATCTATGTGGATCCAATGGAACAACACAGGTTTCCACGGGCCAGCACCTATGAAGAACTATTTATCAAATGGTATGATTATGAAAGAGTCCACCCTTTCCAAGAAACAACTCGGGTGTACTGTTGAAAGATGGTTAGATGATGAAGCCACATGGCGATCTTTGATTAGCTCGAATTGTATTTTACCATTAATTACTGTTAAGACTTTATATTATAAATAGGAACATCGATTGATGGTCAATGGTATATGGTTGTTGTAAGAACTCTTTTTCTTTTGGTTGTTGATAATTATTTTGAGACTGCTACGAATTAAGAAGTCCTTCTAGACCAGAGACAAACTATTTTCATCAGATGTATGTGATTGGAGTTGGAGAAGAATTACTTCCTTTCATGTTCCATGAATGTTGCAGTAAATGAGTTATAGAAATTAATTTTGTTTTCAAGTTATCTGGTGCAATTTTTTAATGTTCCTTGCTTTAAATGATGAAAGTAAATCATTGTTCTTCTATGTGATGAATGTCTTGGTAGATAAACTATTTTTCTTATTGTGACATTGATTACAGATGTATTTCTTTCTCTATGCTAAGTAGTTTACCTCAGCTATGTGATCAATGTCTCAGTAGATGAATTATTTTGCTTACCCTGATCTTGATCATATATGTGTTTTCTTTCTGTTAAGTAGCTTTCTCAGACAATAGTGGGATGCTCTTTCAGTTAAAGTATTATTACTAAGACCCTTTGGCATAGGATTGTTGTCTTCATGTTCAAGTAGCGGGTTATCCCAAGCTCGAACCCTTCCCAATAGCTAAAACTCTATTCCATCTTATTCAAGTTGGTTTATACTGGCTTGCACCTCTTGTACCTGCCCCACCTAAGAGAAATTATTGAAAAAACTGTCATAACCGAAGGAAGAGAATTCACCAGAAAACACAAAATCTCATCGATAATTTGGCCGGATATTAAGATCCAGAGAACCATTCCACTCCAAACGCTACAGAGTTTAATTGGGCTTTGGTGGTGGGTTTGGCTCCTGCTGTTGAAGTAGGAAATTTAAGCCCAATCAATAGACTGGTAAGAAACCCTCTATCACACATATCATGGTATTTTGTTGTGATTTCTATGTACACGTTCCAAAGGAAAACAAGAGTAGGCTAGATAAAAGGGATGAAAAGTATATCTTTATTAGGTATAAATATGGTCTAAAAGGTTATAAAAATTAGAATCCAGATACTAAGAAGATAGTGTATATCCAAGATGTGGTATTTAGATAAATCAAATATGTTTTCAAAAAGGAAGTCTTACCAAGGAATAAAGAACCGAAAAAAATAGAGTTTAAGTTGAAGGATGATTAACCAAAATCTACAAAAGAAGAAGAATAATAAGAATAATATCTGCATACTCTAGTATTGAGGAGATTGGTTTGGGTAATCAAACAACTAGAAAGGTATACGCCACCTCATTTCCATTCAATTTTTTCTTTGTCTATGACTGTTGATGGTCCTAGAACTGTTAGGGAGGAAGTGGATTTAGAAGATGGAAAACTATGGAAAAGGGCCATTGTTGGCACAAGGGCAGACCCAGGGTTCAACTCTCAAGAGCGCACAAACAAAGCCCTAACTACTGGCCCTTTCGGCAACACCTGTGAAGCAGATGAAGTCTCACCCAAGGTAGAGGCAAGGGTTGTTGCAGGACTCAGTTGTCTGCAACCTTAGCTGGGACATAGATCTATGATTATCTTGCTTACATCGCACTTAGCATTAGTTATTTCCTAACATACATTCATTAATACACTTCATAGAAAGCACAGAGCACTACAGTAATTATTCAGATCTATCACTTGGCAATGATAAATAGGTTATACTCAATATATTAAGCACTTAGCGTCTTATGTATCATAGCTAGCATGCATTCATATCTCATAAGAAAAAAGCATCAATAAATCTATCTAAACATATCAGAGCACTTAGCAAGAGAGAGACAAACACATCAACACATTACACAGAGTTACCGTGGTTCACCCCCACCCTGGGGATACATCCACAAAGTCTTCTTTATATTATCTTGGTCAAGAAGTTACAACACAGAGCTTCAATGAACCTTACCCCACACAAGACAAGAGATCTACGCAGCTTGCTAGATCCTCTTTCCCTGGGTAGATCCAAGCACTAAGCCTTCTCACACTCTGTGCACTCAGCACTATTACAACATGCACAAATCTCTTACAGTCACATAGACTTCTGATCACATAGATCTAACTTATGCACTAAGCCATTGACTAGAAAGGGCCTCCTTTCTTACATAGCCTAGACCTCTATTTATACATAGAAAAAGGCCTAAACAAGGGCCGACATCCATTTCCCATTACGATATTCACAAATAAACCCAAAAAGGTTACACAAAAGGTGGCGATATCCTGTGATCTCTGCTTCACTATGCGCTCTATCTTCGATAGGCAGTCGAAGTACCAAACGATCAACTATGACCAAGTATTCCTCAAAACTTGGTCGAGGGACAACAGGCCCCCAACACTCACCTGTGACTCATCCCAAGTCACTCTCCTCTGAGTAACTCTACCTTGAAGGCTTCAAGCTTCGCTCGAGATGCTTCGACCTGTTGCTTCGCTACTGCTTCTTGCTCGACAAACTCCTGAATGAGTGTGTTACTAACTAGTCCTTCTAAGCGTTTCTCTACTATGTTCACGGCCTATTCCAGGTCTATCCCTTGGCTCTCAATCTCTAAGAATAGTTGACATGCCCTATCCTGCAAAGGTTTAAGTTGTTGCATCACTTCCATGACCTTGTTCTAGATCATATGAATCTACTGCTGCACGATGCGTTGTTCGTGGTCCCTCTTCATTTTCTCTATGGTCGGTAGGGCCTTCAGCTGTACCTGTAACTTCTCATCTTGGTACTTCATCTCCTGGAGTTGTGACTCCAATTTATGCAATTCAGGGTTCTCGGATAAGTTTTCATGTATCTACACACTTCTACTACTTAATTTCTTACATTCTTTAGTGAGTGCCTTAATCCTTTCTACTGTACTTCAGGCATTCACTTCTCATTGGTCACATTCTTCTTATGGAGTACTCGGTATAGCTTGGATCTCTAGTTCTATTACTCTTTGTTGTAGTTGTTCAATGACTTCAACAAGCTTCATTACTTGGTGTTCTATCGATTCTTCTGCCTTCTATTCTAAGCCATTCATAGAGCGAAATGCTATGTTGACAGCTTCTTCGATCCTGATTTTCTTCGCGAGAAGTTTCTCCTTCTCATTTTGGATATTTGTGTGTTCTTTATAAAAATTCTCTTGGATGGCTTCCTTCTCTTGATGTGCATCTTGGCGCTACTCTATGATTTCCTCGTGTGTGTTCTTTAGGGCCTAGGTGGCCTGTCCTGATACTTCTTTTCCTTTCTGAAGGTGTACTTCGATGGGGTTGGCAATCCAACGAAGTTGAACTGACTCGTCTCTTGCTTCGGGTGTTCCATCTGGCATAGGTGCAGTGGAGACTACGCGGTTAGACTAGAGGGCTCACTGTACTCCTTGGAGATCAACTTCGATTATGTCGTACATCATCTATTTCTTGGCCTCCTTCTTTTCTTTAATCTCTTCTATAGCTTCATTCAAAGTCGTGAGGAGAAATTTGAAGTCATCTGGATTGAGCATGGTCTTCATCTTGGTCATGGTCACTTTAGCTTTCTTCTTAATGGAAGACTTCGAAGGTGACCCTTTTCTTTTCTTTAGATCTTCGACTTCATCTTCTGGTTGTTGTTCAACTTCTTCTACGTCTTCGTCGTTACCTTCTTCATCTGGTGTGACAGAAGCTGTCCTTACAGAGCGGCTATCCACATCTTGAACCTCTTCAATTTTCTTCGTCTCCTTTGTCTTCTTCATCTTCTTTGTCTTTTGTGTCTTATTGGGCCCAGGTGTGTCCTACACATCTTTTGGGCTGATGATATCTGAAATATCCATTGGATTTGCTACAACGAGGAGGTCCACCGACCATTCCTTGGTAATCTCTTCAAGGTCTTCTTCTGTCAATTTATAATAGGATTGCAGTTGTTCCTAGTGCTCATCGGTGCGTGAATTTAGGTATATGAAGTGGCGGTTTGTGCTGAACTTCATTAAGGGTCTGAATATGTGGAGTGTGTTCGGAGTAATGTGAGGTGTGGCTTGTATCACGGTATTCAACTGGATGTAGTATCTGTGAAAGAGGGTATTTGACTTCCATTCCCTGCTCATATCTGTCGTGTACCATAATGTACTGAAATTCACAACCAATGGTTCAAACGATAGGGTTTCATGAAAAACAACATCCTCCAACATCTCCTATGCTATGAAGGCGATCAATATGAGAAGCCAGCTAAAGTGGAACTCATATCCTTGGTCTTGCGCTTCTTTGCAATCTAATTCGAGTTGATATGCTAAGTACTTCGACCAGTTCATTTGGACTCCTTTTACACATTTTCCTACAAGATCAACTACAAACCTAGATACTTGCGTCAGTCTATTCTTATGGACTAACTTTCCTTCAATCATTTGATAGGCGAGGCGCACTATGCCACTATCAATAGAGGTTACCTTGTAAACTCGTGCACCTTTTTCAACATTTCCATATGCCTCTTTAATATTCTATGAAAGAGCGCAATCCGCGGTCTTTCTAGGGTAATAGTCTTGCGGGTCAGGGACCTACATGCTCATCCTGGTGATTTGATTGATTAGCATCGGATCAATCGTTATACATCGATTCAACCAAAGATATCCTCCATGGTAGCTCGCCAATAGCAATTTTACGCAAGTGTTCACCTCCTGGTGCTTGCCAAAGTGTGGAATCTTCATTACATTATGTAAGGTGGACTGTGAGAGGTTCATCGTCCATTTCTAAGGGACGATCTTGGAATTATTCCCCTTTGTCATCATCAGATACTTGTGCGGGGAAATCATACTGTAGGCTTTTCGGTCACCAAGGTTGAAGTCACAAAACTTCAATGCTACGAGCTTGGTCTGCTCAGTGAAAATTTCACGCACACCCTTCGGTAGGTATGTAGTGATCATAGGATAGTCGTAATATTGGGGCACACTGTCACAGTTGATTTCACCTTTCATAGGAGGTATGTAAGAGGGAAGGATGCTCAGGATCAATTTGTCATTCACGATGTCATCTCTATGTTTAGTACATTTCTCGATGGTCTATCGAGATGGTCCAGCTTGAGCAGTGGATGGAGAAGTTGTTGCTCCTATTGACGATGAGGCTTGGACTTCCGTGGACATTCCTCTTTCCGACATAACTCTTTTTGTTCTTAAGCTAGCGATTACTTCTCTCACTGATACTTCTACTGCACTAAGCTCATCGGACATGTAATCTCAGGATTACTTTCTCAGGTTGTCAATGGGATGATGGTACCATAATCAAGTAGAGAGAAAGGCGGGGTAGTCACTATTCCACAATGTGGGTATTTTATGAGCTCAAGATGTCAATTAGAAAAAGTGTCTTCCGAGCATGGCGCGATGGGATAAGTAAGTAAAGTTGTAACAGACTACTTGCAATGGATAGGAGGGTCCATTAACTCTTGATCTATCTATTATGGCGTAGTATAACGGTCAGGTAACAAGTCATAACTTTATTTCAAGCCATTAAAGCCATCAACAGAATGAGTATATCGTATTCTAACAGATATATTACTTTGACATGGTGAAGTTCCATATTTTGTTGTTCTTCTATCCCGGTGAAGCTCAAATTTTGCGTGTTTTCCTTCTACGGTGTTTCTTCTAGAATGTTCTGTAATTTCTCAAACTTCTCTATCTTTTTCATGAGTTTTCTAGCCTTCTTCCCAGTGAGATTCATCTCGGTCATCCTTTTTTCATTCTGATTCTTTTCTTCTCTTAGTATGGTAACTTCGTAGTGCTGAGATTCTTTCTTCAGATCCACGGGTATTGCTTGTCCAACATATTTTTCAGTCCTCTATGGTTCTTCTAGCGTTCTGTCAACTTCGTCATCCAAGTTCCTAGGGTCAAGAACCCTTGATCTATTCTCCCATTCTTCAATCAACTACATGATCCTTCTAGTCAGAAAGTCTCTTAACTCTTGTTTCTATTGTTCTAGGTCCTTTTCTACTTCTTATTTTTTGGCTTGATATTTCTCAATCCAAAGTTTACCAAGTAACATAGTAAATGTGGCGCTATCCTCCATGAACTTAACAATATCAAAATCTTCTTCTGTCGAAGCTCCATGAGCATTCATAGATATCTGAGTGAGCTTTCCACATAGGTTTACTGTCTTTCCTCTAAATAACTCTATTCCTCCTAATGAAGGGGTTATATAAGGTCTTCCTATAGCATTCCAGGTTCTTTCTGTCATAATGTTCACGTGTGTTTCTTCATCCAAAACACAATCAATGTCTAAGTCTCCTATTCTCACTTCGATCTGTTCTTTCTTCTTGAAGATCTTTGATATCCTAACATGTCAGTGGTCATTAAAGGTATCTCTCATCTGTAGCAATATTTTTTCTGATTCTTTTTAGGTTTCTGCTATAACCTTGGTCTCTTGATATCCTACTTTCTCTATATTCAACTTTTCAATCATAGCAATCATTCTAGGGCAATCCAATACTTCATCGTCCATAGCCTTACAAAAAAGACAATTGGGTCTTCCCCTAGGGCATTCCTTAGCAAGATGTTTGGGCCTTCTATAATTGTAACAAAGAGTTAATCCTCTCTTTCTCTTCAATGATCCCCAACTTTTGAGGTACTGTGTGCTAGGACCATAACTGTTAGCCTACAAAAATTTCTTTCTAGGATTCTACATCCATTGGTTAGTCCCAAAATTCTTTCTATGCATAGGTATAACGTATCTATCACTATACTTATGAGATCTATTCATATCAAACTTTATTTCATCTATTAATGCCCTAGTTTTGAATCTAGGATAGAATCTATCAAACATACCTAGATCCTTTCTTTAGAAACAAAAAAAAAATCACTTATCTTACTTCTATAGAGCCCAAAACTTCCAGATCTAAAAATTTTAACTATTCATAACTTTATCAAAGAACAAAGCTTATAGATATTACCTTTTTCTTGCAGATATGACCTCTTTCTTCACAGATCTGACTTCTTTTTCTTCGGATCTGACCTCTCTTCTTTAGATCTGACCTTTCTTTCTCGTCACAAAGATTCACAGGTCAAACATAATACTGCACACTAGGGCAACAGATCTACGCACAGAGCTTATTTCACACAAAGCTTCTTCTTCTTCATTTCCTAGCAATCACAGTTCCAGGTCCCTGCAACGGAACCATTTTTTGGCATAGGGGCAGACCTAGGGTTCAATGCTCAAGAGTGCACCAACAAATCCTTAACTATGGGTACTTTCGGCAACACCTGCGAAGCAGATGAAGTATCACCCGAGGTAGATGCAAGGGTGGTTGGAGGACTCAGGTTTCTGCAACCTTAGCTGGGACACAGATCTGTGATTATCTTTCTTACAACACACTTAGCATTAGTTATGTCCTAACATACATTCATTAATGCACTTCGTAGAAAGAACAGAGCACTACAGTAATTACTCAGATCTAGCACTTAGCAATGATAAACAGGTCATACTCAATAGATTAAGCACTTAACATCTTATGTATTATATCTAGCATGCATTCATATCTCATAAGCACAAAGCATCAATAAATCTATTTAAACATATTAGAGCACTTATCAAGAGAGATACAAACACATCAGCATAGTACACAAACTTACCGTGGTTCAGCCCCACCATGTGGCTACATCCACAAAGTCTTCTTTATATTATCTTGGTCAAGCAGTTACATCACGGAGCTTCAATGACCCTTACCCCTCACAAGACAAGAGATCCATGTTGCTCACTAGATCCTCTTTCCCTATGTAGATCCAAGCACTAAGCCTTCTCACACTATGTGTACTTAGCATTATTATAGCATGCACAAAGCTCTTACAGTCACATAGAATTCTGATCACATAGATCCAACTTATGCACTAAGAGATCGACTAGACAGGGCCTCCTTTCTTACATGGCCTAGACCTCTATTTATACATATAAAAAGGCCTAAACAAGGGCCGGCATCCCTTTCCTGTTACAATATTCCCAAAAAAACCCAAAAATGTTCCACAAAAGGTGGCGAGATCTCGTGATCTCCGCTTCGCTATGCGCTCTGTCTTTGACAAGCAGTCGATGTACCAAACGGTCAACTATGACCAAGTATTCCTCAAAACTTGGTCGAGGTTCAACAACCATGGTTGAAGAAATGACAACCTTGGATAAGAATAAGGCTTGGGATCTAGTGGTGTTTCCAATGAAAAAAAATCCCATTGAAAGAAAATGGGTGTTTGAGAAGAAGTTGAATGCATAAGGAAATGCAGAGAAATACAAATCTGGGTTAGTAGAAAAAGGTTATTCCTGGGTAGAGGGAAATGACTTTGGTTATATTTTTTCTATAGTTTCCAAGTTAACGCCAATTAGATTTCTTTTATCTATTACTGTTGTGTTTGATTTTGAATTAGAATAGATGGATCTGAAGACATCATTCCTATATGGTGATATGGAAGAATAAATCTGCATGAGTCATTTATAATGATTTGTTGTGAATGGAAAGAAAGAAAGGGTATGAAAGTTGAATAAGTCCATGTATGGGTTAAATAAATCACCGAGGATGTGTTATAAAAAAATTGATACTTATATGTTGGGACCTTGCTTCACAAGGATAGAATGAGATCACTGTGTGTATTTCAAATTAATTAGTGATCATCTTATTTATTTGGTCTTGTATGCGGATGATATATTAGTAATAGGAAATGGAAAGAAGATTATATAGGATGTGAAAGATTATTTGTCCTCTAAATTTGACATCAAGGATATTAGAGGTGCAAATTTCATTCTGGGCATGGAAATCAAAAAGATCAAGAAAACAAGAAACCCTGGTTAAATTAAAGGAAACATGTTGAGACAAAATTACAGAGGTTTAATATGCAAGAATGTAAATCAGTTAGGGTTCCTATTCTTGTAGGTGTAAATTTGTCTATATATAAATGTCCCAAGACACAAGAAAAGGAATAGGAAATGTCTCATGTTCCATATGCTAGTGTAGTAGGAAGTTTGATGTATGCAATGGTTTGCACTAGAATGGACATTGCACATGCAGTGGGAGTTTTGAGCAGTTATATGTCAAAACTAGGCAAGGAACATTGGGAAACGTTAAAGGAAGTTTTTTGATATTTGTATGGAACTAATAGTTATGTTTTTTCTACCAAATAATACCAGGATTGGATAGAGTTTTGGACGTTCCTATCTTTTTGGATGAAAATTGGGCTAGAGATATGGATCGTTGAAGATGTACAAGTGGGTATGTGTTTAACATGTTTGGAGGAGCATTCAGTTGGCTGAGAAGAAGATAGTTTGTAGTGGCACTCTCAGCTACATAAGTTGAATACATGGCAGCCACTCATGCAAGGAAGGAAGCAACATGGTTCCAAATATTTTTTTAAGGTATTGGATTGGTACAACAAGCTATAAAGATAAATTGTGATAGTCATAGTGCAATCTTCCTGACAAAGAACTTGACTTGTCATTCAAAGAATAAACATATTG
Source organism: Picea glauca (assembly GCA_000966675.3). Taxonomy (NCBI): domain Eukaryota; kingdom Viridiplantae; phylum Streptophyta; class Pinopsida; order Pinales; family Pinaceae; genus Picea; species Picea glauca. Next base: position 510,620 of record JZKD02S1655449.1, read on the forward strand.
ATGTTTAGTATCACTTTGTGAGAGGCATGGTTGAAGACAAGAAGGTGTTATTGATGAAGGTGGAAACTTTGGAGAATGTTATAGATTCATTAATAAATTCTATGAGTGTTGAGAATTTCTCCTGGTGTAGAGGATCTATGGAATTTTATGCCCTGTATTTTTTACTATGTAATCCTACAACCCCATGCATGCAAATAAAACAAGAAGTGGGATAATTTTGTGTGTGTTATATTAATTGCAATATTTCCCCTAATTGTTTTTTTGGGTGGTTTTTTGTATTGTTTCGACACATGGTTTTCACTAATGGTTTTCTAATTATGGTTAAGGAATTCAGATTTTTGACTAATACAGGCCCATGGATTAGGGTTTTGGATTCCACAAGATGAGATATGTATATTGTACTATAAATAGTGAAGATGATAAATAGAATATTAGAGGTGTGACTCAAAACATGCTATTGATTTTCTCGGTTTGGGTTCTTAGGGTAAAAATATATGTGTAATGTGTGTCTAATTGTACCTTTTTTTATTATTAAGAATATATTTGCAATAATTAATTTTACAAGGTTAAAATATACACATTATACCTATTTTATGGTTCAGTTTGCATCTTTGGGGTGTCGATTTGTCTAATTGAGGAATGATGTTTCTATTGAAAAAATGATTTTATTGAAATTGCAATTGTTGAAGGTTGAGTTAATCATTTGAGAGGTTGATTTCTTCTTTTGAGGTCATACTTCCATGGATAAGAGGGTTTTATCGATTTCTTTCACTCACTCCATGTACAATTGTGCCCATATGGCCACAACTCATCTTCCTCAAACATTGAACATACGTGTTTTCACTTGGGGGATATTTTTTCTGCGCTTTCCATGACCTCATCCCTAATTCATCTTGCAAATCTGATTTCATAGAAGTCAATTTCTCTCTTGCATATATAGTTTCATTTTATCTGATTTCTCACTCTTTGCTCAAATCTAGGGTAAGTTCCTTATGGGTAAGAAAAAAATTCAGTCTATTCATCTTTTCTTCTAGCTTCTTGTCTTTACTTGCATTAGTGTTTCATTTTTTTTCATCATAATGACTTCATAATTAGATTCTATTCTTGTGTTAGTTGGTCCTAACTATATTCCATCTTAGATAAAGTTGAATGATATTCTCAAGAGTAATAATTTATGGAAATTATTTAACGGTGAACAAAAGAAACCTACCGATTCTAAAGACTTGGTTACACGGGAAGAATTATTTGATCAAGAAAGAGGACTCATTGGTCAAATGGTTTCATATATTCTTCAAGTACATATTGAGGCTAAAGATAGCATGTTGAGGTATGAAAAAATTTATCGTATTCATTTGATAAATATGATGATGTATCTTCTTACTACCTTGAAACGAAAATCCATGAGTTAGATCCTAAATATTCTGAAAGGATGAAATCATTTCTTTCTTAAATGAAAAATCTAAATGAAAAATTAAATAATTGTGGAAAATATTACGAGAAAATTGTTACATCCCTATTCATTCTTCTAGAATAAAATTTTTCTTCTTCTTTTAATATCTTCATACAAAATAGGAATAGAGCAATCAAAATGTCTAAAGGATCTATCAAAACTAACTTTGAATATTTTTATAAAGGTTTTATTAATGAGAAAGAAAGGTTGATTACTTTAAGTCAATTAAATCCTAATAAATCTCTAATGATACATAGCAAAAATGATCCTAATAATTTTTTTCATAAACATCCAAAATCACATTCTAAAGAATCTTCCCAACACTCTTCTAATGATTCTTGTGTTGATTCTAGTAGAAATAAAGTGTTTAATCCTTGTAAGTATTTTGGAAAAATCAACCACCCTAAAAATGTTTTCTTTAAATGGAATGTGAACTTGCTAAAGCCAAGAACAAATCCTCTACAGAAGAAGAAGTTTCTCTTTCTTCCTATTCAGATCAACTAGGTAAATTACTTCTTCTTCTGTGGAATGGATTATGATTTTGGTGCTTCTAAACATGTGTATAGTACTGCTTCATTGTTTTCTTATTATGACGCTCACAAGCACACATCATAGAAATTTTCTGTTGATTATGGTAAACAAATTTCAGTAGTAGGTTCTCATAATGCTAAAGTTCCTAATGGTAGATTGGAAGATGTTTTTCATGTTCAAGGAATTCCCATTAATTTTCTTTCTATTTATCATGCATGTCAAAAATGTTATAATTTTGAAGCATGTTCAGACAAATGTGTTCTTAAAGATATCAAAAATAAATTCAAAGTACTTTCTTCTAGTAATTTTGATCATGATTTTGGTTTATATAAATTTATTGGTTTCCATTCAACTAAAAATCAACCATTTTATTCCTATGTTGCTCATGTTGATGAACAAAATAGATTATGGCATGAAATATGAGGTCACTTGAATTATGGTAAATTGAAAATTTTATCTAAAATGGTACTTGGATTACCTTCCATTTATTCCACTAAAGGTTTGTGTGAAGGTTGTATTCTTGGTAAACATCATATGTAAATGTTTGAAAAAGGTAAAATTCAGTGTGCTAAATAACAACTAAAATTAATTTATAGTGATATATGTGGTCCTCTTGAAACTCACTCTTTGTTCATGTTGTATATTTTCTTACTTCTATCGATGACTATAGTAGAAAACCTTGAGTTTATTTTTTGAAACATAAAAGTGAAACCTTTGGTAAATTTTAGGAATTTAAATCCATAGTTGAAAATGAATCTGGTAAAAGTATTAAGACATTGAGAACTGATAATGGGGGGGAATTCACTAAAAATGAATTTACTGCATATTTATCTAAGCATAGTATTCAACATCAAAAGAGTGTTCCTTATACACCTCAACAAAATGGGGTAGCTGAAAGGAAAAATATAACTTTGGTTGAACTGACTAGATGTATGATTTACCCTAAATCATTAAATAAAAGGTTTTGGGATGAATCCATTTATTGTGATAACTATATTTTAGATCTAGTTCCTACTAAGTCATTTTTACAGGTTACTACGGAAGAAAAATGGAATGGAAGAAAGCCCGATATAAGTAACTTTAATATATTTGAAAATGAATGTCGAGCCCATATTCCCAATGTAAAACATAAAAAGTTAGAGCCCAAGTATTAGAAATGTATTTTTATTAGTTATATTGAGGATTATAAAGCTTATATTTTATTTTATCCATATACCCAAGATGTTATCATTCAACGATATGTTCAATTTAATGAAGTCTCTCCTTCCCTCAAGTTTCTTGAACCTCAGGTTACCTTGAATTTTCCTTCATCTCCTATTACTCCCATCTCAATTACCCCTTCTTCTAGATATGTTATTAATATTGATCTTAGTTCACATACTTATTCAAGTTATCCTCCTAAGTGTTTCAAATATAATAGAGTGGTTCCTGCCAGTACCCCTCTTCCTGTTTAGGCCCAAAAAACTCTTAACTCCACATGTTCCGAGATTAGTATTCCTTTCAATACTCATTGAAATAGATATGACTTTCCTATTATGAATAAGGCTTTGGCTATATATGATCCTTATACCTATGCTCAAGCTAAGTACAAATCATGGGAAAAATCTACGACTGCAATGTATGACTCATTAATGAAGAACAAGACTTGGACTCTTGTTCCCCTTCCTCCTGGAAAGAATTTAGTTGGTTGTAAATGGACATATAAAACAAATTTTAGTGAAAAAGGATAAATTGAAAAATATAAAGTCTCTCTAATAAAAAACGTTTTTTATCAACAACAAGGTACTGATTATAATGAAACTTTTTCTTCAGTTGCTAAAATGAACACTATAAGAATTTTTGATTAAATGTTGTTGTATGGATAGGAAGCTAAACTAGTAAGGATATTTTGTTTAATATTTTTGTATGTTTATTAATATGTATCAATATTCTAATGATAGCATATTACTAAGACTCATATGGATGGATTTCGTTGGAAAAAATAGCTTCATTAGCCTCTTCAACCATGTTATGCACATTTATTGGATACAAGATCCATCAGAAATCATATTTAGTTAGCATATAAACATTATCTCATACACATATTTTTTTTTATCAAAATCACTTAGATTCTATAATTATTTTCATTTCTAACCCACACACCTTGTTTACTACCAGAATCACATAGGTATTCAATCATAATAAAAATATATCATAAAGATATAAAACATACCTGAAAGAACTTTTACCTAATTCCCTTCAGGTCAAATGCTACATAGGCATGATAAATATTATATTTATCTATTTTCCAACAACATGTATGATAATAACTCATAAATTGATGCTTTATGGGAAATCACACAATACCTTCATCAATATTTCATCAACAACCCTCTTGTCTTTGTCCTTTGTATGAGTTTTTCCATAATTGGTAGATACCTTCTTCAATAGCTCCAATCTCTCTCGTACCAAAAAAAACATAACCATAATTTTATCGACTATCTTTTTAATTCAGAATGCAAGTTCTCTAGCACTTTTTAAACCAATCAATATTTTTCATATATGGTCTAGCATATCTATCTAGAATCTACCAAATTTTCCTCAATGTGTTCATAAATGAAAAAACAATAATATTTCAATTGTTTCTACAACCATCAAAATTATCATGCTTCGCATAATCACACTTATCATTTTTATGAATACTTTAGATAAACACAAATATATTATCAATAAGAGAGTCAAGGAATTCTCCCTTCCAATTCATCTGCACAATATGGAACTTTTCATCATAGCTAATTTATTTCCATGAATTTTCTTCCATTTGCGTACTATGGATTTAACTAGGTTATTAATTCAAACATCCACCTTGATTCTTAGTCTATACTTTCTCCTTTAAAAGAATACAACTCTTCTAAACAACTGAAGTTATGGAGTGAGAATAAAACTTTTCCCTTTTATCCATATTATTTATGCATTTCCCCCCCTTTTTGGGCCTTCCTGCTCCATTTTCTTTTGAGTAGTCTCACTCAAGTTCCACTTGAAATTTCCCCTCTCAGAGAGTCCTCCTTCCTTGAATGAAACATCACATTAACATATCAAGATCTTATTTCAAATTCAATTTCATTAAAGTGCATCTCTGCACGTTAACCATATAATATTCAAAATGACTAATAATTTGATTTGCATGTTGTCCACACATGCATTATATTTAAAATGTAATCCATGATTCTTATATATGTAGACTTATACAAACCACTGCCAATTTTCACATAGCCATAAGTTCTATGGCTCTATTCTCTTGAAAAATTATTTCCACAGTCCACCCACATGGGATTTCTTAAACATGAAACTTCCCTATTGAAATATTCATCAAACTATGAAATGATCTCATTTATGAGCGTTAGTAATAATTCTATCATTTTTAGTAACTCTCCCAACATTTAAGATGAAATAAAAACATGAATTTCCATTATCCATCATGTTATCACACAAATTGTAGGTTGGGAAAATCCCATTGTCACCTTAGGCACGGAATATACCCACTGTCACCTTAGGCAGGTGTCCCTGTCACTTTAGAGGTGAGGCACTCACTTCAAGAGGGGGATCCCAGTGACCCTGGGGGAAAATGAGATGGAAAATGGTAAGTATGAATGGATTTCCCTAGAGGTCAATTCTAAATGGTATGGAGAGCATGGGAAAGAGTTTTGAGAAGGTTCAAGGGTTTCCAAATTAGTTGAGTAACTTTCTAAGTGTGAATACCTACCCGAGACACAAAGAAAACCAAGAATATAATGTAATATGTTAGTTGGAAAATCAAGTTTATCTTGTTGTCCCTAATTGAAGAAAAATTAAATGATATATATCATCTCAATGATGTAGGAGCATCGTAGGCAAGTCAACAAAGAAAGCGCAAAAGCCGACAAAGATGGAAATGCACCAACGCACATTTTGAGAATGTTTTGAATTTAAATCGTATAACATTTAATGTAATATCTAGGGGGATGTATTTTCATTTATGTTTGAAATATTGTAAACAAATCTTGAGAATTGCTCTTATCTTTCGGATATGGAGGCATTTAATTGTAATGAATGTAAAGTAGGTAGCTTTTAATTCTGATTAGATAGCTTGTAAGGTAGGAGAAAAAAATCTAAGAAAGCTCCCTCACATGCATTGAAGTAAGTAGAGATTGTAATTTGTAAGTTGTAGAGAAAGGGAGAGCATAGAAGAATAGAGATTGTGGGAGATTGTATAAGAATATAGTTGTTGCTACATAACCCATGTACAGAAACCCTTGGATTAATATAAAATAGCTTTGACCCAATTTCATGGTGTTGTGATGAATATTGTTTGCATCTATTGAATGGTATGTTTACAGTTGGGTTACATTCTCTAAAATGCATTTGTTTCAATGTTGTGTGTATGTATGCTCTTGAGTTCATGTTGAATATATGAAGTTTGGGAGGAGAAAAGTATAAACTTCAATTGTTTCTCTTCCTTATAATTCCTGCAAGGAGTGCAGTGGAGGTCCGTAAGGGTTGCGTTGACAAGATTATGAGTTTTACCTCAAAGAAAATCAAGAGGGATACTATTGTTCTTATACCCACATAAGTGCATGTATAGAAAAAATATGAGTCAGGAGTGTGCAGGCCAGTTGAAGTCTTGGATTCACCAACAAAGGAAGGTGGTCGAAGAACTATTGTTGTAGGGAAGTGCATAGAGTTGGAGGTTTTAAATAACCAGAGGTTATTGTGAATGCCACAAGGAGTGCTCGCAAAGAGGATTCAAAAATACTTGAGTTGTAGCACAAAGGAAGCTTAGGAGGGATAGATACTTAGAATAATTCAAGGGAAGAACAAGGTCTGAAGTTACCTTGCAGACTCTAAGTTCAGAAGGGAAAAGATGCCAAGTATTTGGCAAGAGTCCTTGAAAATTCTGAATGGAGAGTTGAAATTCTCAGAGGGAGAATCACCGAAGTTCCATGGCCCGTCAGATTGTGGAATTCCAGAACCATTGATTGTGGAAAGGAGTTATTGTGGTCTTGGATATTGGGCGAGGGGAGCTATTGCATTGTGAATCACCGATACGCAAAATCCCAAGGTGCTGAAACATTTGGGCCCCGACTATGGGTGAAGGTCACATCAGGAAAAGTTAAGGGAGGAGTCAAAGACCTGTTCACCCTTTTCGGGTTTTGGGGGATTGAACGAGTTAGAAAAAGGTTCACATCAGGGATCGCAAAGTCATGAAACTCGAAATACCTTTTCGGGTGAATATTGTGGTCATGTGGGTAACAGTTGGCACTTAGTGCCTATTCACACAGGCATAACTCCCAAAGAGAACCTATGGAAACACTTGTGTGTTGAAGATTCCTGTGGGGAATTAAAGTGTCAGTCAGATTCAAGGAGGATATTTAGAATGATCCTTAGACTATGAGGTCGTGTAGAACGTGTTGTGGTAGGGGGGATGCGTAAGGTGGTATCATAGCTTAGTTTACAATTGTTTTTTCTGTAAGCAGGAGGAAGACAAGAGGCAAGTTGTGATTTAAATTTTGTGTGGAACAGACTTGAAAAATTCCACCCATAAGATGTCAAGATAGACTAGTGCATGATCTAGCTATGGAAAGGGAAATGAGAGAACTTTGTGCTTGATTATATGCTATGGAAACAATGCATAGATGAGCTATTGATACTAGAGATGTCAGTGAATCCGAAAGTGAAAATGAGGTTGGAGATGGAGAAGAAGTTGTAGCCAAAGATGCTACAGAAGAATGTCTATTCAGAGTTGTTGCAAGAATAGGGGCCAGAGAAAAAATGTACATCCCAATGTATGAAGTAAACTTAGAAGTTGAAGAGCTGGTAGATTTTTTTAGAGCCCTGGACAAGTACTTCAACTATGAGGATGTCGAGGAATATAGGAAATTCAAACATGTTGTCACTAGACTTAAATGGCATGCAACACTATGGTGGGACAAACTACAGGTTGACAGGCATTGCAAAGAAAATCAAAGAATCAAAAGTTGGAATAGGATGGTCGCCAAGATGAAAGAAAAATTCATAGCCAAAGACTACCCAATTATTCTATTTCAGAGAATGAAGAATTTGAGACAGAAAGGGATGACCGTGAAAGAATACACTGAGGAATTTTACCGACTCAATATTAGTGCAGGTCATCACGAGAGTGATGATGAAAAATTCACTAGATACATGAATGGTCTGAGATATGACATTCAAGATGATATTAACATGGTGACAATCAGGAATGTAGAAGATTCTTATCAAAATGCTCTGAGGGAAGAAGAAAAATTGGCCAGAAATCAAGTTCAAAGACGTAGAGGTAGAAGTGAGAGAAGAGGCAAAACAATTGCCCAAGACAGAGTAACAAATCCCAAGGATGAAGAAAAGAAACCTCACACTCACACAGAAAGAGGAGGAAGTTCACATGGAATACAATATGACGACAGGAATACTTTTCCACGAGACAGAGGAAGAGGACGAGGCAGAGGAGGTGAGATAAAGTGTTTTGTCTGTGGAAATATTGGACATAAATATTTTGAATGTCCTGATAGAAAGAGAGAGGGAGGAGGTGAAGTTCACATTTCAGAAGAACAAAGGAGAAATGTTGAGGCAGAATATGCATAAGGTGGAAGATCCTTAATGATGAGGAAAATTCTCTTGAAGCCAGAGAAGGAGATGGAGAATCCAGTCCAAAGAAACTATTTGTTTAGAAATTCTTGCAAGACCAAGGATAGGGTATGCAAGGTAATAGTGGACAGTGGAAGTACAGATAATCTAGTATCCACAAAAATGGTGGAGAAGTTGGAATTGGAGACAGTTGCACATCTGAGCCCATATAAAGTCTCGTGGTTACAAAAAGGACATTAGGTAACAGTCACTAAACAATGTTTAGTTGAATTTAAGATAGGGGGTTATAGAGATGAAATCTTGTGTGATGTTATTCCCATGGATGTCTGTCATATTTTTTGGGGGATACCATGGCAATATGATAGAAATGTTGTTCATGATGGAAGAAAGAACACATACATATTAGAGAAGAATGGTAGAACACATTGTTGATGCCAATTGAAGACAATAAGGTGAAAGAAGAAGAAAGAAACACTATACTTCTCATGAGTGGGAAGGAACTTCTGGAGGAAGTCAAGAAAGATGAATATTTGTAGTTTTCTATGGTGAGAAAACCTAGAGTGATATTGATCAATACTTCGATAGATGATCTACCAGAGGAAATTTAGGAACTGCTGGAGAATTTTGTTGATATCATGGTAGATGATTTACCTTGTTCATTGTCACCCATCAAAAGTATAAACCATCACATTGACCTTATACCAGAATCAAGTTTTCCAAACAAAGCAGTGTACAAATTGACATTGCAGGAGAATGAAGAGGTCAAGAAGCAAGTCCAAGATTTGATGGACAAAGGATTGGTTCAAGAAATCTTGATTCCATGTGTTGTACCAACAATGTGAAGTCTGGAGAAGGATGGTTGATGGAGGATGTGTACAGACTCGAGGGCGATAAACAAAATCACCATCAGGTATAGATTTCCTTTATCATGGATGGATGACTTGATGAATTGCTTGAGTGGAGAAAAGTTTTTTTCAAAAAATGATTTGAAAAGAAGTTACCATCAGATTAGAATGAGGGAAGGTGATGAATGGAAGACAACATTCAAGATGAATGAAGGATTGTATGAATGGATTTTCATGCCATTTGGTTTGATGAATGCACCAAGTACTTTCATGATATTGATGAACGAAGTCTTGAAGGATTTCATTGGTAAGTTTGTAATTGTATATCTTGATGATATCCTGATCTTCAGTAAAACTATGGAAGAAAACTTGAGACACCTAAATCTAGTAATGAGGAGGTTACAACAATAGAATTTGTTGATAAATTTGAAGAAGTCATCTTTCATGAAGAAAGAACTCATTTATTCCGGGTTTTTAATCTCTTCGAATGAGTTGAAGATGGATCCTGAGAAGGTAAAAACGATCAAAGAATGGTCATCACCAAAGAATATCTTTGAAGTTAGAAGCTTCCATGGATTAGCTAGTTTCTACAGGAAGTTCATCATAAATTTTTGTGGACTTTCTGCACCAATGATGGACACAATTGTAACAACCTCCTAGTTAAGGACAACTACTCTGTCAACAGGTGAATTTTTTTTTTTGTTCTAAGAGTGTGTGCGCACGTGTAGAAGAAACAACCCCCTCGAATATACGTCACCACTCGAACCCACAAGACACAAGTAAGACAACACAAACATAACGACCCGACCTATCACTGTGGCAACAAGAAATAAACGCCCCTGTACATAAGGCGTGCCACTAGCTACTGTAAGAAGAAAAAGACACCGGGGGTTAGGTACAGTACTATCACCGAATGAAGGAATCCAACAGTAGAGTCGCAGTAGTGGAACTGTGCCTTTAAACATTCCGAGACTACTGATACGGCTCAGAGTGTGTCGCAAGAGTGGAACTGTGCCTTTAAATAGCCCAAGACTCTTGATACGGCACTAGATTCCTTCCACCGGAATTACACACAGACATAAATACTAATGCTACAAGGGGGGTATCGACCTTCCGCCTGACACAAGCAGACCAAGCACACTGAAGGTTTACCCACCCAGTAGCACATGAACTTTAAGAGCAACCCCCTTCCTTTACTAACTCCGACTAATTCTATTGTGCTTAAATCGAGA
>JZKD02S1655449.1:521305-531856 GCA_000966675.3 Picea glauca
ATATATATATTCATTTTTCTATTAATAAACATGCATTCATCATTTAATTTACCATTAATATATCTGTATATTTAGGATTACTGAGAGATTAAGGCGATGGCAAACCAGTATAGGGGAAAATTAAATGTTTTACGAAAGCGAATAAAGAGGATTTACGAGGAGGGATGGCGATATAGTATTGCGAACTAGACAAGTAAAGGGAGATGGATACTGGAAGATCTACGCATTGGAGGAGAGTTTTATTAAGTAGACAAGGATAAAGAGAGGGTGATGGTCTGAGCTTTTTTTGTATTTTTGTTTTTTTTGAATTTACATTTGTTAAGGCCACACTAAAATTCCCACCCCCTCCCCGGTTTCTAGAAGGTCTTAGGCTTAGGGTTTATATTCTGAGCTAGGCGACGATTGGTTAAGGGTAATGCTGAAGGTTTTATTGAGGTGCTGAAGACTTAGGGATAATTAGGCTGACTCCATCAACCACCTTTACTGCGACGTGCCCTTCAGGTCGCAACACGTGCGCCAAGGGTGCCACTCGCCTCTGGAATTTCTTTTAGCGACGTGCCCTTCAGGATGCACCACGTGCTCCAAGGGTGCCACTCGCCGACTGAGGTTCTTCTGTGCGACGTGTCCTTCAGGATGCACCACGTGCTCCAAGGGTGCCAATCGCCAACTGAACTGATTGGTAGACCTCTATAACCCCTGGAGTAAACACTCCACCAGGTGAACTAGTAGGAGACTAAGGGCTCTAAGGAATAAGGCCCCCGCCTTATTGCGCGCCCCTTAGAATCATCGTGAGCGAATGTCACAGTCGGACCTCACGACATCGTGGGTCCTCTCGAACTAGGTAATCGTTAACCTACAGTTCAAGCCACGGCGGGAGTGCTAGTAGGCGGTGGCAGGGATGCTGTCCACCCCTCTCCCTCAACCTCTCTGCAATCGTGTGTGGCCCCTTTACTCCATATGTGAGTCAAGTCGGCAAGCTATCGTCAGCCTGCAACACCAATCATCATGTCAGTAATGTCGACATCAAATCATCAAATCAAATGAAACATCATAATAAACATATCAACCCAAAAGCACACTCCCTGACTCAGTCCGGAGTCCAAGGGGGTTCTACCGATGCCCCTGCATCCTCAAAGTCAAAAACCCTGCACACTCAATCAAACTAAGTCAATAGCACCCGTCTACATCAAATAGTAACACATCATGTCATCTGTCAATCACATCATAATCAAATATAATATGTCTAACATCAAAAAGGGTCCAGATCACTTGCGAGCAAGTGTCCACAAATAATAAGTGTTCTCAGTGCGCCAGAGAGGGATGTTACAACAATCAAGAAAAAACATAAATATTTTCATTGGACAGAGGAAGGAAAGAAAAGTTTCAAGTTGCTAAAGGAGAACATAATTGGACAACCAGTTTTGGTTCTGCTAGATTTCAGTAAAACATTTCAAGTGAGATGTGACGCAAGTGGATTTGCGATTGGATAAGTCTTGAGTCAAGACAATAGGCCAATTGCATACTTCTGTGAGAAGTTGAACGATGCAAAGAAAAATTATTCTACCTATGATAAAGAGTTTTATGCAATCATGCAAGCATTGAAGAAATGGAGACATTGCTTGGTTCTGAAATAGTTTGTCTTGTATAGCGATAATCATGCTTTACAATTCATAACTCGATAGGAGAAATTGAACCAGAAACATGAAAAATGGGTTGAATTTATGCAGAACTTTACTTTTGTTATGAAGCACATTTATGGAACTGCTAACAAGGTTGTTGATGCATTGAGCAGGAAATGTTTGATTGTGCAGGAGTTTCGTGTCATGACCTTAGGTTTTGATAGCCTTAAGGATATGTATAGAGATGATACAAATTTTAAAGATGCTTATGAAGCATGTGAGAATCATGTTCTAAGAGACAAAATCCAATGGATTGAATATGCAGTTCAGGATGGACTATTATTCAAAGGAAATCAGTTGTGTATTCGGAGGAGTTCTATAAGAGGGAATCGTCTTAAGGAAAAACATAGTGGGGGATTGGTTGGACATTTTGGCCATGAAAAAACATTCACGTAGCTAAACAGTTTATATTATTGGTCAGGGATGAGGACCGATGTCAAGAAGTTTGTCAACAAATGTAGAATTTTCTAGCACACAAAAGGAAAAAGACAGAATACAGGACTATATCAACCATTGTCGGTACTAGAGAGGTCGTGGGATGCAGTAAGCATGCATTTTTTATTAGGACTACCGAGGAAATAGAGGGGTTGTGATTCCATATTCGTGGTAGTCGATAGATTTCCAAAATGGCACGTTTCATCCCATTTTAGAAAACCAGTGGTGCAACTCACATTGCATACTTGTTTTTCAAATAAGTTGTTTGACTTCATGGCTTACCCAAGAGTATTGTTTCAAACTGGGATACCAAATTTGTTGTTCATTTCTGGAGGACATTATGGAAGAAGATGGGAACAAATTTATATTTTAGCTCAACATATCACCCTCAGACAGATGGATATACTGAGATAGTAAATCGAAGTTTAGGGGACTTGTTGAGGAGTTTAATAACTGAACATCATAGTCAGTGGGATCAAATTCTAACACAAGTGGAATTTGCATATAATGACTCACCAAATAGAAGCACTTGATAGAGACCATTTCAGATAATGTATGGAATGCATCCAAGAGGAGTATCTGAGTTGAGAGAATTAGAGAAGAGTGAATTCAGAAGTGTTGGAGTAGAATATTTTGTAGCAGATATGCAAGAGCTCCACAGTAAAATCAGAGAGCAGTTAAAGAATTCCAACCAGGAACATAAATGCAGAGTAGATCAACATAGAAGAAAAATTCAGTTTGAAGTGGGATAATTAGTATTAGCTCACCTAAGGAAGGAAATATTCCCAGGGGGAACATATAATAAGTTGAAGATGAAAAATATAGGGTCGTGAAAAATTCTGAGAAAAATTGAGGCAAATGCTTATAGCAGATTTGTATCCTTATAGAACAGATGAAATAGGAGAATAAAAAACTCAAAAAGAAGTTCAGTGGGTTAAAAAACTTCTTGTAGCTGAAAATCCGCAGATGGAAAAGATCATTGATCAAAGAGTCAACAAGAAGACTTGGAGGAAGACATATTTTGAATATTTGGTCAAATGGAGAGGACACCCAATTGAAGATGCCAGTTGGGAAAGTGAAGAAAGTATCCAAAACCATGGACAAACGATGCAGGAGCTCATGAATAGGGTTTCATGAATTTTTTATCCATATGAGTATGATGCAGGAGAATCGTAGGCAAGCCGACAAAGCAAGCACAAAAGTGGAGAAAAACTGGAAATGCACTAGTGCACATTTTGAGAATGTTTTGAATTTGAATGGTAGAACATTAAATGTAATATCTAGGGGGATGTATTTTCATTTATGTTTGAAATATTGTAAACAAATATTGAGCGTTGCTCTCATCTTTCGGATATGGAGACATTTAATTTTAATGAATTTAAAGTAGGTAGATTTTAATTCCGATTAGATATCTTGTAAGGTAGGAGAAAAAACTCTAAGAAATCTCCCTCGCATGTATTGAGGTAAGTAGAGATTGTAATTTGTAATTTGTAGAGCAAGGGAGAGCTTAGAAGAACAAATATTGTGGGATATTGTATAAGCAGATAGTTTTTTCTACAGAACCCATGTACAGAAACCCTTGGATTAATATAAAAGTGCTTTGATCCAATTTCATGGTGTTGTGATGAATATTGTTTGCATATATTGAATGGTATGTTTACAGTTGGGTTACATTCTCTGTTATGCATTTGTTTCGATGTTGTGTGTATGTATGCTCTTGATTTCATGTTGAATATATGAAGTTGGTGAGGAGAAAAGTATAAGTTTTAATTGTTTCTCTTCCTGAGATTTCTTGCAAGGAGTGCAGTGGAGGTCCGCAAGGGTTGCATTGACAAGATTCTGAGTTTTTCCTCAAAGAAGACCAGGAGAGATATCATTGTTCTTATACCCACAAAAGTGTAGGTATAGCACAAAGTCGATTCAGGAGTGCACAGGCTGGTTGAAGTCTTGGATTTACCAACCAAGGAAGGTGGTCGAAGAACTGTTGTTGCAGGGAAGTGCACAAAGTTGGAGATTTTAAATAACCAGAGGTTATTGTGAATGCCTCAAGCAGTGCGTGCAAAGAGGCTTCAAAAATCCTTGAGTTGTAGCACATAGGAAGCTCAGGAAGGATAGATACTTAGAATAATTCAAGGGAAGAATGAGGTCTAAAGTTACCTCGCAGACGCTAAGTTTGGAAGGGAAAAGATGCCAAGTATTTGGCCGGAGTCCTTGAGAAGACTAAAAGGACGGTTGAAATTCTCAAAGGGAGAATCACCGAAGTTCCATGGACCATTATATCGTAGAAGTACAAAACTATTGATTGTGGCTAGGAGTTATCATGGTCTCGACTATTAAGTGAGGGGATATATTGCATTGTGAATTGCCAATACACGAAATCCTGAGGTGCTGAAACATTTGGGCCCCGGCTATGGTCGAAGGTTGCATCAGGAAAAGTTAAGGGAGGAGTCAAAGACTTGTTGAC
Organism: Picea glauca; assembly: GCA_000966675.3. Lineage (NCBI taxonomy): Eukaryota > Viridiplantae > Streptophyta > Pinopsida > Pinales > Pinaceae > Picea > Picea glauca. The sequence continues at coordinate 525,884 of JZKD02S1655449.1, forward strand.
CCTTTTGAGGGTTTCTAGGATTGAACGAGTCAAAGAAAGTTCCACATCTGGGATCGCGAAGTCATGAAACCCAAAATACCTTTTCGGGTGAATATTGTGGTCATGTGGGTAAGATTTGGTGCTTAGTTCTTATTTTCACAAGCATAACTCCCAAAGAGGACCTGTGGAAACACTTGTGTGTTGGATATTTTTGCGGGGAATCAAAGGGTTAGTTAGACTCAAGGAGGATATTTAGAACAATCCTTAGACTGGGAGGTCACGCAGAACCTTATGAGGTATGGGGGCTATGTCACTCAATAATGATAACAAAGGCTGCAATATGATCATTAATTATATGATAAATAAACAAGATACAAATCTAGTGAAAGCTAGCTCAAATCACCAATGATTAAGCAATAAATTTAGCACAAAATGCAAGGTTGAAACAAAAGGTTTCTGCAGTGATATTATCGTCCTTATGACCATAGAAAAACAATCTTAACATCATAAAAATCAGCCACTAGAAACCACCTCTAACTATCCCAACAGGTGTGTTAGGCTTAGTAGAGAGTTAGGGTGAAGTTAAGGTTAAATCCTAGGGTTAGTTTATGAGTTATTAAACATTAGAGAGTTAGTTTTATGCAGCCCTAATGGATGTATATTAGTTTTGTAACACAAGCAATAAGGTTTGTTTGAAATGGGATGCCTCAATGAGGCAAGGGATCCAAAGACTCAATTACCAAAGAGACAACTTTAAAACTTGAAAATTTCACGTTTACCAAGGAAACAATTTATTTCTCCATTGCAACAAGTAAATGACTAGTGCCTTAAAAAAATGGGCTAATGGAGTTTATAAAAGAAATATCTAGAGGTATTTCCTCCTTGGGGGTGTAAATCCTTTTATACCCCAAGCCAAGCATCTCTAGCTAGGGTTTGGGATACGAGGGTGTATTCCCTTATACTTCTCTTAGAAAACCCTTGTTAAAACAATAAAATGTAATCATAACGTAATGGATGCTATGGTGGGGGTGTAGTCCCTTATAATTCCCACCTAGCTCTATCAAATTAACCTTGAAGTGAATAAAAAGCAATAGCACAATATAAAAAAGCTTACCAATTTAAGGAAAAAGCTATGGAAAACCACCACAATAGCTAGAGAAAAGCCTTCCAAGGCTAGCACATCAATTCCATCAACCAATAATCCAAGAGATAGCCATAAAAAATATCACAAGAGAGAGAGATATCCAAAGAGATTGAAAATTTCAGTCCAATGGTTCTCCAAATGGGAGAATTATATTTAAAATGAGATGTTATGATCTCTATTTATAAAAAATGTCACTAACATAGTTTTTCCACATAATATTAGGGTAAACCACCCGACTATGGGTGAACAACCCTAATATTTCCCCTTTACAAAAATAATATTAAATAATTCACTTTAAATTCTACTTTTTGCGCAAATGAAAACCTTAAGAGTGACCTCACTCATTGAGGGCCATTTTAGCACTTTTAGGCCAAACATTGAGTTGGAGATGGTAGAGTTGGGCTTCCAAATGCCATGTTTCTCCAATGAAACCTTTGTTCTCATGATCCAAGGGTTTCTTCCTTCAAAACATGTCATGTGTAGCCATCACCACCTCAATCCCCTCAAGCATGACGTCATGCCCCCAAAAGATAATGTTTTTCCTCTTTTGGGAAAAACATTTGGCATGTGAGGGATAGCTCATGTCTGTCAATTCATAATCTAGGCTTCCAAAGGGACATTCTTCTCATATATCATGTGGGCCCTTGGCATCCAACTCGTGGGATTCAAGCCCCATGGACTCCCAAGCTAGGCTTGTTCCTCCAAAACTATCCACCAACTAGGTCCTTCAAAGACAAATAATAACAACATCCAAGGCTCTCAAGTCAAAATATCATGATAAGTAAATCAAACCAATAAATGAGCCACCTAAGCATGTGCATCGAATATTTCCCTTTCAAACAAGCAAGTGCTCAAATACATTATATGACTTTCCAAGCTTGGATATGGGAGGGTTGACGAGGTGTCCTATTGGGTGAATATTTCCTATGTCGATGAGTGTTTCCCAAGTGATCCCTCTCTAAGCCATGTAAAATGGATGAAGTGGTTAAGGATAAAGAACCAATGGGCATAGGGTTCATGAGATACAAGCAGTTATAGTGTCTCCTTCATGGGTTTCTTTGTAGAGGGTGTGTGGCACCTTCATTTGCGATGCAATTTTTCCAAGCCCATCACTTTTCCATTCTTTGTTTCTTTCAAAATTGAAGGACAAGTTGAAGGCCATTGTCCTAGCGTGGTGTATATAAAATGATAGTGTCACACACAAATAGCTAGAGAAAATGAGAAGGTTAGATCGTGATGAGACCCCCTTTCTCTCAGCCATGCAATTGAGAGCCATGACCCTGACTTGGTGACCAGATGATGGTAATTTTATATCACTATATATCCATGATCATGATAGGCCTTCTTGTGATGATACCTCCTATCCTCCAAAAATCCTATTAAGAATTAATAATCATTATTCTTGTGGGTCCACCTTTTATTATAGATAACTGTTTCATTTATTTCTTGGGTGTTCTCTGGGTGAAGCATCTAAATTTTTTATAAATAGGATTTTATTTTTTATGAAACAATAATCCCTTTGGGACTTCATCCCTTTCTTCCCATAGAATGACAGACAACCCCTTCTTGGGTCAATACACCCTAAAATACCAATATATAAGGAAATGGGGGCGGGGGGTGGGGGCGTTAATGATGAAAAATTACAAGTATGATCGAGAATGGTATGATGGATATTCAAGGGAGTTCCCAGTATACCCATCCCGAGAAAATATCACTTACTAGGGAACAATGTCAACCGCCAAGTTGAAACAGGGAAAAAGGCATAATGTCCAAGCATATGTCATGAAATCTAAAGCAGTCTAAGATACAACATACTCAAATTTATCAAATATTGAAATGACACTCACCATAATACCTAACTTGTACCTCATGATGTAGGGGCCATTTCCTTCTAGATGCCAATGGTTATGGTGGATTCCATCCTAAAAATCCTAACCTCTGTGGTGGTGATAAAGGGTCTCCATCTATGAAAGTGGATACTATTCGTCGTGTAGTCTCTCGACACTCCATACCTACAACTTGAGGGACTCAAGACATAATTTCCTTTGTTATCCCACAAAATGGGGATAACATCTCGCTTCTACTTGGGGACATGTGCTCGTTGTAGAGTGCATGAGAACCACAACATCTCTTGGTATACCTATGCCTTCCAAAACGTAGATAAAAGCATCATAGCATCTAGGGTGATGTTATTACCCTTTATCCATACACATAAAATAAAAAAATAAAAACTAATCTAGAAAATAATAATTTTTTACATTTTTTCAAAAATCTCTAATCGATGCATGAAATCAATATGCAAGTAGATCAAAATGAAAATGAAATGCATCTAAACTAATATAAACAATCAAGATGAAAATGTAGGGAAATAAATATGACCTACCTATTTACCTGGGGCACAGGCCCTGAAAAAGTAATGTGAACTAAACATAAGGTCGTAGAAGAGATCCAACCACTAGTAATGGCATCTTTCTCCCATCCAAGTCTATGAGATAGTACATTTATTTATCGGACTTATTATTAATAATGTAAGGTTCAAGCCATGAGATTTTATCTCTTTGGTCATACCTGGGATTGCCTTTTCTTTTGTCCCACATGAGTGCAAAACTTCCTTCATTGAAATTGATGAAAGGTGTACTCTCAATGTGTGAATATGAACGAGGATTTGTGATGACCATCCATTTGAATATTTCCTTTCATTCTTCATATTATTTCTTCAAAATATGGATAGAATCTTACTCTTTCCCTTGGTAATCTATAAGTTTCTCTTTTTACTCATATATCCACGAGAGAAACATCTCTATGGAGTCTTCCTATATTAAATGAAACTCATACGCATCATACTCAATAATATATGGAGGCACATCACAATCACATTCATGGTCATTAAGATCCATGACATGTTTATTATTCTTCTCCCTGCTGTGCAATATCTCATAGGTATTGTTGGTGAAAAATTGATCTGACTAGGGTCCTTCTCAAGTTACCAACAAAAGGTACGAAAGTAGTCTACAATAATGGAATTTTCATCTTCCTGGGAGGGAAGAAGTCTCACCCGAAGCACAACTGAGACAAGAAAGAGAGGGAAGGGTAAGGAGAATACTTAGACAAATATTTGAGGTATCAAGATTCATGTTAGTATTGCACAAGATAGATTAAAACTGTAGCATATATGAACATTCCTAACCGAGAATGAAGAAAATAGAGTTGTGATGATATTCATAAGTAAGCTATAACCAATTAATCATATCAAACATAAAGATAACAGACCATTCGATACAATCAGAAGACTAAATGCACATGATATATATATTCAAAATTATTTGAGTCTCCGACTATATTATCATATAACATGTTTCCTTTCAAAATACAAGATCATAATGAGTTACAGATACAATTTGGTCATGCCAAAGCTAATAGCAAATGCTTTGTACTATTGAGAGACAAGGTTGTCTCAAGACCTTTTTCTTTCAATACTACAACATGACATGACTCCATTACATTCTTTGTCGGGTTTCAAAATCAGAATCCTGAACTTTAGCTAAACAATATGGATGATAAATATAGTGACTCTAGCATCAACAACAATCCCAATGCAACATTAATAATAACAACTGTAGTAACAACAACAACAAAAACAATAAAAGAAACAACAAAAACAAAACCAACAATAACCTTTTACACTCCTATTAGTCTGATATATATAATCTAATCTTGAGTTTTCTAGTTGAGAACCCCAAGAGTTCTCTCTTCTTCTTGATCTTTTTGCAACTTCTTTTGTAATGTCCCCCACGTCTTAGAGAGGTGATGTAGTGTCCCCAAGGATGAGCCCCGTTACAGATCATGTTATATGCAAGGAATTGTAAATATGTTCTATAGGCTGGTGAGCCAAGTTTTGTATAAGCTGTAGGCTTATGAGTTTGGTTAGGCCAGGGAGCCTAAGTGTTGAAGGCCAAGAGCCTGTGATATACTTGTATGTATGCAGGTCAATTAATAAAATATAAATACCGCCAGTGCAGACCGACCACGATGAAAGAGTGATGGGGGACTGAGCGTCCACAAAAGGGGCAAGGAACTAAGGGGTGGAAGGTGGGAAAGGGGCTGAGTAAGGAGCCTAGGGGCTAAGCCTAGGGGGCTTAGGCCTGGAATAATATTTTATTATTGTTCCTAAACATCCATGTGCACATTCTTTTATCCTAAGTCTTTTTTTGGAAGGACCCGTGAGTTCCCAAGTGGTGGGAGGAAGGTGTACGGATGGAATGCATGCAGTTCCCAGGGTGACAAGTGTCAACCCTGGTGCATGCAAATAAAACAGAGAAAGTAAGTTGAGAGGTGGGCGCTCCTCCATTCGAAACCAAACCTCTGTGCGTGGAACCAGTATGACCTCTACCAGATATCCTAATTCATCACTGAGACTGTTAAGCCTATGTTTTGCGTGGAAGATCGGGGTACAACCTATGTTGGGAGTCGTGGAGTCTGTGTCTGTTTCTGAGATAACCTGTGAGAGTAATTCCCAGATCACGAGAATCCTGTGAGGATTTCGGGAAGGAATCTTGTAGTTCGGGAAAGCCGAGTTAGCCTGTGTGTGAAGTCCCCGTTCCAAAATTATTGCTGTGAGATCATCCAGTGACTGTTGAACCGATTTGGGGAAACCTGTGTCTATGTTTCCGGTGGATTGTTGTGACCACGCAGTGCTGGACTGCGTGAGGCTTGTTGGCCTGTGAGCGACTCCTCCAGGTGAGAGAGTGCGCAGAGTGAGAAGAGGACTCCTGGAAGGAACCCCTGTAGCTGCCATAGAGCCCAGAGAATTCCGGTCCGGTCTGTTCCTGTAACCCAAGGTAAGGGAGACT
>JZKD02S1655449.1:539769-563727 GCA_000966675.3 Picea glauca
CTGGTTTTGGATTAGCATTTTCTATTGCTCTTGAGCATTCAGTTTGGGGGTTTGTTGTACAAACCCTTGTGAGCAACTCAGTGGTGAAATATCCACTCACCTTGTTCCGCAGCTTAGTCTCGGGGATGAAAGACTCCTCCACACCATTCTAGTCTCATCCCATATCCATATAGTTCTTCAGAAGGGGTAGGACCATCAATTTGAGGGATTTTCTGGAGGGTTATCATCATTCTACATTTGTCTGCAGATTCAGACATCTTGGAGCCATAGGGGGCGTCCTGTAATTCAGTAAAAATCAGATCTCAGGAGATCTGCTTGAGATCTGAGTTCGAAAATTCGCCCACAGGATTATCATAGCCTGATCTATATTCTTGGAGAGTTTCAGAGAATTTGGAAGCCTCCTTCATCAGGGTCAAACCAGCTAGGGTTTCAGTCATCTAGTGGGGCACCCCATTCAGTGGGAAATTCAGATCTACAAAGATTGAGAGGGATATTGGAGATTCAAGCACCTGGGTTATTCTTACCATCGCCTGATGTATATTCTTGGAGAGTTTCAGAGCATTTGGATGCCTCCTTCATCAGGGCTGAATTAACCAGGGTTTTAGTCATCCAGTGGGGCACCCCATTTAGTGGGAAATTCAGATCTATGGAGATTGAGAGGGATCTTGGAGATTCAGGCACCTGGGTTATTCTTACCATCATCCGATCTATCAATTGGCATATTTCTTAGGTTGATTGGACACTTTTGGCAGCAGGGCCGAGTTATTGAGGGTTTCAACCTTCTATTAGAGCGTGGCATTCTTCAGCTGGAGAGTTTGGCATTCAGATATGCTTGTATTGATATTCATTTCTTATTCATCCTTTGGAGGAATTATTTTGTATTAGCGGGAGCATTTTGTAGCAGCTCATATCTATTTCTTGTATGGCCATATGAGGTTTATGCCAGATCGACCATCTATTGTATTGATCTTACATTACTCATAATAAAAAGGTTAGATATTTGCTTGTGCTTCTACATCTTGAATATATTGTGATCTCCATGTGTTGATGAATATTGTATGCACTTAATAACTCAATAAATTAGTAGTAGTTAGTGATTCAAAGAAATAATTTGGCTTGGGATCATTAAATCTTTCCTAAAAAATGATGTTGCGTTGTCCTTCCAACCACTTTTTGTTTCTTCCCTTTAGTCTATTATCCATCTCCTCAACAACTTGCACAAATTTTGTTCACCAAAATGAAGTTGAAATATAACATGCACAACTTCTATTCATCAAAACGAAGGGCCCAACAGGTTGTGACCACAATCCTTGACCCGTCCCAAGTCAAGTCCTCAGATCCTTCATGGTCTATGGGTTATCTTGTTGTTCTTCCCTTCCTTCTGGTTCCAGGTTGCTTCTATTTACAACTTGGACTTTTTTTTCTTTATCTTCTTCAAACTAAGGGCCCAACTCAGCTCCTAGTTCTAGGGACCTTTTCCTGACTCCTTGGAACTTGTCCACTTTGTCCTCCCACTTTCTAGAAAGTAGTGAACCTTCAACAACAAACTCTTGGGTGGTGTCTGTAATGCATTCTTTTTTATTGGACACAACTAGAGAGTTCCATTCAGAGTTAGCCATGTCGTCCACTTGAGGCATGTGTAGTTAAAGTGTCTATACTATAGGTTGAAACTATTATAGTTCTTTCTTAGCCATATTTTGGGCTTCAAATAGTGCATTGAGATCATTGTCCACTTGTTGTTTCTTTTCAAATTTCTCTTGTTGTTCCAGTGGATCTAGGGTGTTGGTTCCTTATTCATTGAGAGATTGGATCTGCAAGAACAGGTCTTCCAATGTTTGGTTTCACCTCGAAATGATTCCCATCCAATCACTAACCTATTTGAAAATGGTCGTGGACTCTGTAGTCCTTTTATGCAAGGTGACTCTTGCGTTGTTTCCTTCAAAAACCACTTTTTCCAGTTGTGTTTGTAGCTTCCTGGGTTGTATCTCAGCTTCTTGCTTATTGTCCCACAAATATACCTAGAGATATTTTTCTTGTTCTACCAACTCAGACCAGGCTACCTGAGGTAATTCATTCTTCCCCATAGGATTGCTTGTTGCATTGGATTCTAGAATCAATGGCGTTGTCTTTCTTATCATTGTCCAAGACTCTATTAATGTTTCCTTAAGCTTCTCAAATTTATGCTCATCCTGAATATTTAAGTATTCATGTTTTGTTCTTCTTGTCTGTTCCAGGAGTCCTTCTTTCTTCCAGAAGTCAAATTCTCATTTGAACTGCTATATCCTTTTCTCCAACTTCTCAGTTGAGGCTCTGATTATCCCCACTAGCTGCGCTATTGGAAATTGAGCGAGGTCGCCAGATGAAGTATTGGAGTCCAAGGGTAATTGAACTTGTAGTGGTAGTCCACTAGCCATCGAATGTTCAAAGGGCGTCTACACCTCTTCATCCCCTAGGGATATACCTTATAGTTAATGTAAAAGTATCGTCTTCAAAGTCGTTGGAAGTAGAGGGAGAACCTATGTCTTAACCAAGAAAAGATTCAACAATTTTGCACATTTTTGTGGATTCTGGAGTACTGGCTCCATCTGATCTTTCAAAGATGTTGTTCTCTTCCTTGATGTTGTTTGGGGTTCTTTTTGAATTAGTTGTGCTCCTTCCTTGGTATGTAACAAAACTTCTAGAGTCTCGCTTCTAGTTATAGGAATATCGACATTGACTATTGAGAGAGGGCTCTAGGTGCCTAAAACTTGTGGTATTGGAGTAAGTGGTGGGATTTCAAGTTGTTGGCTTTCTGCCAAGGGAAGAGTGATCTGAATAGGTACTGACAGAGAAACTAGATAGCTCAAGGCTTTGTTGATTAGAGTAGTGGTTTCTTCTACCTTATCAGAAGGATCAAGGAGATCCAATTGCATGGACGCATGAGAATTGGGTTGGGAAGGAATGGTGGTGTCTTGCGGTGGCGACGAGGCTACTGGTGGTGATGGGGATTTCTCAGTGATGAAGGTTGTGTAGGTAGTGGTTTCTAGCTTGGGATCATATGTGATGTTAATCACAGTCTAGGAATCACGAGTGGGGGCCTTGGTGCAAGGTAGAGACAAGGATATCGATTTTAGATTTATCACTTTTTCTAGGGAAACCCCTACTCGATGTTTAACTACCGAGACATCTCATATAAATGTAGCGGTAAGGATTTTTTTCAAATTCTCACCTGTCATCACGACCTGTTCTAGAAGCTACAGAAATACAGGAAATCTCCTCTTCTTCCACTCTAGAGATTCCTCATTCTCTTCTTCTTCTGAGTCTATCGACATTTGGACCTTCTAATTCTTTGTTGTTGGGATAGAAATTTACTGTAATCCTTATTATTGCCCCTTTTTCTTCAGGATCTCGGGTGGAAAGAGGAAATTCATACTAGACTTGTGTGGGTTGCACTTAACACATGGCCATGGCATGACTTCCTTATTGAAGTCTTCTTTGTCTAGATAGAAGGGTAACGACCTCGTGTGGAAGTCCTTAGAATTCGCATGCCTTGGCCAAACAAAAGCGTAGTGGTGATTTATCCCACATGTGATTTTTCACGTATTGATATTCAATAGTTCATGTGGTATGCACAAACGTTGAGTTGCGTCGATGAGTTGGTTGTACAACTTCAAGAACACTGTATTGTTGAAATCCATATTCTCTTAGTCCAACCTTCAGAGCCAGGGATCGAACATAGTCGATAGACAATTATCCAGGTGGATATCAGTGGCCACCCACCTTTTCCAACTCGCTCAAAACAATTTTCTGGCAATTTTGGCAATTTGCTATTTTAAAAAAAAATTAACTTCCAGGGCCATTTTGAGGGCCTAAATGAAGGTTTTTCGGGATTCAGCTTCCCAATTACCACCAATGGATCTTACTGAGCCCCCAAAATGAATCTCCTCAAAGATACCTTTCCAACAGGCTAGCATGCGCCTAAAATGGAGATTGTATGCAAAAGTTACAACCTTGGGAAGTTGATGTACTAACTTACCCAAACGGGGCCCACGTGAATTTTGGCACTTCATCTCCTAGGGTTAGGTTTTTGGATGTCTAGGGTTTTTTAAATTCTTTTTTATTATAAAAATTACTTCAACACCTCATTTTAATCATCTTCTTTCGAATGACTGCAGTCATCACATCTCTTCTGAAAGATAATCCACCACCATTCCCACAAGCTTGTTTTCCACTGCATTTTACAGTTTCAACTTATTTCCTTATTGAATAGAAAACCAATTTTACTGTATCTCTGTTATTATATGTTAAGAATATTTTAATAATATGTATTCATTTCATTATACTCATAAAATGTGGATTAGTGGTCTCAAAGCGTTCTTGTCCTTGTCTTCTTAATGCATGTCCCCAACAAGGTCAGGGTACAAAGAATTAGGTCTCGAGATTGTTTCTCTTGAGGAGAAAATCTCTTGCACACCCAAGTGACCTCTCATGGAAGGAGAAAACAAAGATGAAAGGACAAGAGATCATTTCAAAAAAATTCTTGAGGAATCCCTCATGCAACAAAGGAACGAGATGATGGATAGTTTCGCACAAATCCCCAAGCTGCTACAAATAGGTGATGCATCTTCCTTGAGCGGAGGTGTCGCCCCCTTCAAGGTAAAAATCAACTTCGATATTCCTATATTTGAAGGTCATATAAATAAAATTTTTGTAGAGAAGTGGTTTAATCTACTAGAAGGGTATTTTTTTGTCCATAACTTTGCAAATAAAGAAAAGATTAATTTTGCACTCCCTAAAGTCGTTCCCCGTGTCAAAGATTGGTGGGAAACTTTATGTGAGAAAAAGGAAACAGAGGAAACCTCATTATTTATAGTCGCGACCATCTAGGAATCCTTTAGGGATGCTATTAAGGAACAACAATACCTTGTCAGAAGTTATAATGACTTGTATACCAAATGGACCACACTGCGGAAAGAAAGAGACCAAGCAGTGCTAGAGTTCACAAATATATTACATACCTTGTGCACCAAGATGGGTATCAAAGATTCAAAGCGACATCTGGTGCTCAAGTATCATGGTTCTCTTCATAGATACATCTATACTAAAATGGATTTTTTGTACATATCGTCCTTGGGCATGACCTACCGATATGTCGTCAAAATTGAGTAGAAGATAAAAAAAAAGACATAGAAATTTGGGCCTAGGAACCGTTCACAACAAAATCTAGGAAAGGGTAGCCCCAACCCATAGAAAAAAGGAAAGATAAAAGATGAACCACCTTAGGACAAACAGTCTAGGTTGCAAGTAAATAAGGATACCAAAAATGCAAGGAAAGATACTGGGAATTGTTGCGACTTCCATAAGATCCCCTGGCATAACACTGTTGATTGTCGCTCAAAGCAGTCGCTGCTGGATGAGGTGAAATCCTCTGAATCAAATGCAGGTTTTGACTCTAAGTCAGAACCTGGAGGTCTCATCCTTGGGTGTGGCCTACCGATATGCCATCAAAATTTAGAGGAAGCTCAAACAAAAGACGCGACAATTTGGGCCTAGGAACCCCTCATAGCAAAATCTAGGAAGGGGTGGCCCCAACCCACTAAATAAAGGACAGAGAAAAGATGGAAAATATCAGGACAAATATCCCATGCCGCAAGTAATTAAGGACACCATAAATACAAAGAAAGATACTGGGAAGTGATGTGAATTCCATAAGAGCCCTTGGCATAACATTGTCGACTGCCGCTCAAGGTAGTCGCTGGTGGCCGAAGTGAAAGCCTTTGAATTAGATGTGGGTTCTAAATCTGATTCAAAGCCAGAAAGGGGAAGAAAGATCATTGATTTGGAACCCAGTGCCACTGTTTCTACCACCAAGCTCCACCTTCATGAACTAGAAGAGCCATAAGAAGGCGAGTGTCTCTTCCATTCACAGATGTGGGTAAATGGCACCCCGCTACACTTCATTATTGATAGCAATAGCCAGAAGAACCTCATCTGAGAATAGGTCATCAAGCAGTTTTCCCTATCGACAATGTCGTGCCCACAACCCTACACCATTGGATGTCTCTTCCAAGGAAGCGATCTTTGCGTCAACCAACAGTGTTGAATGTCATATGACATCAATCCCTTCAAAGATGAGGTATTGTGTGATGTATCTCCTATCGAAGTTTGTAATGTTCTTTTGGGCCAACCTTATATATGGAAATGTCATGTTGTATATGATTCTAGACCTCATAGTGTTATTATTACTTTAAATAGGAAATTGTATAAGATACCCGAGGCAGTCCATCCTAGTGTTATTTCCTTGATCTTTGCCAAGCAATGAAGGAAGGTCATCTCTAAGACTAGGAATTTTTTCTTCTTCATGATTCACTCTCAGAGTGAGTGAAATATCACAGCCATATCCAAGGCCTATATAAATATTTCCACACAACAAAAGAAAGTGAATAAGGTCATGGAAGAATACTTAGATATCTTCTCCTCTCCTACCGGGGTACCTATACACTATGAGGTCAAGCATCCCATCAATATGACCCCATGAGAACTGCTACCCAATGGGCCAATATACCACCTCTCTCTGTTAAAAAATGAGGAGATCAAGAGGTATATCCAAGAATTTCTCCACAAGGGGAACATATGTCCCAGCTCATTGCCTTATGGGATCCCAATCGTGTTCGTGTAGAATAAACATGGGACCTGGAAACTCTGCATTGATTACCAGGCCCTGAATAAAATCATAGTCTGAAACTGATACTCGATTCCCTGAATTGACAACCTCCTTGATCATATCACAGGGGACTAATACTTCAGTAATATTGATCTGAAGTCTCACTACCACCAGGTCCCAATAGATCAAATATATGTATGGAAGACTGCCTTCAAGTCAAAATAAGGTATTTTTGAATGGTTGGTCATGCCCTTTGGTTTGAAAAATGCTCCAACAAATTTTATGAGGATGATGGACGATATCCTATGACCTTTCACCAATAATTTTGTAGTGGTGTATCTGGATGACATCCTCATCTACAACAAGTCTTGGGTAGAACACTTGCATCATATTCAGCAGGTTCTGTACACCCTGCGATAACACAAACTAGATGCAAACTTGGAAAAGTTCTCCTTTGGCATGAACATGGTCCATTAATTTGGATACACCATTGATCAACATGGTGTGCATGTCGATCCTGCCAAGATCCAGGTCATCCATGACTGGCCAACCCCAACCACACTCACTGAACTTCAAAGCTTCTTTGGCATCTTCAATTTCTATTGCAAGTTTGTGTTGGGATTCTCTCATATCGCATGGGCCATCAGCCTAGTAACCAAGGGTGGGGGTAAGGAAATATTTGTATGGGGCTTGTCCCAAAAACAAGCCTTCAATGAATTGAACAAGAATTTGTGCTTATCTCCAGTACTTTCATTACCGGACCTGCAACATCCCTTTGAGATCAGGACATATGCTTCAAACTATGTTGTGGGAATTGTTCTCACTCAACACAGCCACCCCATGGCATATCATAGTGAGACAATATCAGATGTTGTCCATAAATACCCTACTTATGAAAAATAAATGTACTCCATTTTGTAATCATGCCGCCAGTGGAGAAATTGCATTCTTGGGAAGGAGACAATCATCCACACTGATCACAAGCCACTATAGTTCATGCAGACCCAAGGAAAATTGTAGAATGATTTCCATAAGAAGTGGTCCACATACTTACGACAGTTCCACCTCAAAATTAACTATAAAACAAGAAGTACCAACTAATTTGTTGATTTCCTCAGTCGACCTCCAGTTGCAAAACTCACCACAATGATAGACTCTTGAAACCAAGAGACCTTTGGATGGCCCCACCTCTATGAGACAGACCCTGACCTCTCCACCACCTACCAAATGTTGGGCACCAACTCAGTGTTATCTAATTTCCATATTCAATACGAGTTGTTGTGCGATATGGGCCATCTTTGTGTTCGATCAAGCAAGCGCACGAAGTTGATTTAGGAAGCTAACTATAGTCAGGTGGCAGGACACTTTAGCATCGAAAAGTTAGTGGTAGTGTTGTAGAGACATTTCTACTAGCCTAAAATTCGATAGGATGTAGGAAAGTATATAAGTTCCTACATTGCATGAACTATTTCCAAACCGACCACTAAGAAATAAGGCATGTACACCCCTCTTCCTACTGCTTACAGGCCATGGGAATCCATATCAATGGAATACATGTTGGGTCTCCCATCCATGAAGAGGGGAAATGACTATCTTTTTGTGGTTCTTGATCGCTTTTCCAGGATGGTGATTCTAGTCACCTGCAAGAAGAACATCACATCAGAATCCATTGCCAAGATCTTATTTGAACGAGTATGGGTACATTTTGGGATCCTACAGACAATTATCTTATACCATGATGATCGGTTCCTCAACACATTCTGGTCGATCCTCTGGTCATTGCTAGAAACCAAGCTCACCAAATTCACTTCCTTCCTGGCACTGACACACTCCCCTTATCTCCTTTAGGGCTAGGTGACCTCCCGGTCTAGGATCATTCAAACACCCGAGTTGAATTGACTCTTCGGATCCCTGCTAGGACCCAATATACTTTATCAAAGGTCATTCTTTCTCCAAAGTGCGGGTCCTCTTAAACCCGCGACTCTCTTATTGACCCTTCGAAGAAAGTTATCAGTGACATTATCTCTCTGTGCCAGACCCTTTTCTATCATGTGACCTCGGGTTGTGTCCCAGGGCTAAACAATGAAAATCACTTCGAGCTTCAAGCTTCGTCTTGTTACACGAAAACCAACTCCTATGTTCCCGAACATCGAATCAATGAACTCAACTGATGTGAGGATCAACAGTCCCTATCCCTCCTTCAGATCCATGGTTGTGGTCTATTTAGACTTCAGCCTTCGAGAGTCTCTCACTATCCTCCTCTGATATCTCCCAAAGTACTACTCCTACGACATGTGTGGATCACTTATATGCGTCCTTTCCATATCCAATGATTTGGATTCAAACCGCTCTTCACGACTTCACGACGACATATGTTTTCTCTTAGAAAATCTCCCAGACCTCCAACTCCTGGATCTCCTAATCTCTTGCCACCTGTCTCCTCCCAATGATGGAAAATTCAGCTGCCTTCAGGACTTCAGCACATCCTCTCTCCCCTTGTTCACTTAACACTTTTTATGCCCAAGACTTAGACTCTTCTCAGCTCTTATTCTGCACTCCCTATAGATTTCTACACTAGTTCTTCTGATATTTTTCTCGTCTTGAACCCTTCGAGGTTCTTAGTTCTCCTATGTCCCTATGTATAATTTCCAATTCTCTCCTGGAAACTCCACACTCTTTCTCCTGATCTTGTAAGATGAACTTACTTTGTCCTTGAATCACTCCTTGAGCTCATTTAAACCTTCTGATGGCTTCTCCCTGAACCCTTCCAGAAGTATCTTCTAGCGGGAAAACCCCCCTATGGCTACATTAGGGATTA
The DNA here is from genome assembly GCA_000966675.3 of Picea glauca. Taxonomy (NCBI): domain Eukaryota; kingdom Viridiplantae; phylum Streptophyta; class Pinopsida; order Pinales; family Pinaceae; genus Picea; species Picea glauca. The sequence goes on from JZKD02S1655449.1 coordinate 549,231, forward strand.
GAATGTAGGAAAATCATAACCGTATAAAATTCTCCTACTTTTATAACTACCCCAAACGTAACCCAGACTCATACATGAAAGACAAAGTGAGAAGGATCAGGTAACTATACCTTTTACTCAAGGTTCGGTGTCGATCCTCTCATGGTTGATAGCTCTACTGACTGCAAACCTCCTCCCAAGGCTGGCCTGCATTCACAAACAGATAAACAAGAAACTAAAAACATGCATTTCATATATAAATCATGAGTTAGATATTAGAATAAAACATAAATCAAATGAAAACATTTGACACATCATATTTTGGGACATGAAAAGTATTTCTTTTATTGATATCATAATGTTTACTTACAATAAGGTCAACTACTGCTCCACGGACCTGGTCCAGGATCCTCTTTACCAAGCTCCAAGTGCACCTCCACGTATATTTCTCCTCTCAACCTTCTTATTGGAAATGGAATGGGCTTCTGAAGGAGGAAAAAGGGAAAAATGGGGAATTCTAATGTAATTCTCACAACAAGGTTGCAAATACTTGGGGCAAGGAGGGGATGTGAAATGGGAAGATTTTCACTTTTCTTATTCTTAGCTTATGAGTGAGACCCCAACACCTCCTTTTATATGAGAAAATGATGGTTATTCGGTTGGGTTATGGGATATAGGTGGTGGATTAGTTGGGAAACTACCCAATAGCCTGTAATCTCAATGAATTCCTTGCAACTTTTTAATTTTTCCAACTTTTTCAAGTATACGCAGGTTGTAATGGTGCAACTAGCATATGTACGCGGGTTGTATTGGTGCAGCAGGTGTGTGTACATTGGAAGTAATGGTGCAGGGTGTGTATATCTTCAAAAATAATGCTTTTAAGAAGAGAAATGTAGTGATGGCTTGGAAAAAATAGCAAGTAAGAGGGCCAAATGCCAAGTATGCATGTATGAAGAAATTTAGGGTTATAAAAGTATTAAGGCATATTCTTTCCTCAGACAAGGCACACTTGCAAATTATTCTTTCCTCAAAATATCTAGTAAACTTGGGATACTCACAGTGTCTCCAACACTTCAGAACGTGTTTCTCCTGTGCACACTCGCACTTACTCAATGACCTCCTAACAGATTCTTACAGAGTATTCAATAACTTTGTGCTGATCTTTCTACCACAAAGACTTTATTTCCAAGGTATTCAAAAACCTTGAATTTCACTTTCAAGTCTATGAATTATCCTGGTGTGCCCTCTTGGCATCTTCTCTTCTGAGTCAACTGATTTTAGACACACACTCTTTGCATTGGCTCAGAGAGTCTCAACTCTCTCTCGCGCACTCCTTGGACTTAGACTAGAGAACCAAAACTAATTCAACACACCTAGATATAGAAGATTATAATTCTATCCATGCGGATCATTTCTAACACAAATCTATACTATAAACGCATACGAATTACATTCAAAACTAAACATCCATTATATAGAAATTGATAAACAAAAAAATCTATAACTTCCTATTAATGGTAGAATGTCCATTATAATACATGAGTCCAGACTTCAATTGAGTCTCGACTATGAACCTTTCTCTGGGATACAATGATATTTCATTAAAATCTATCAGCCTCTCAACAACCTCTACTGGCATACAATACAAATATTTATACAAGAGGGGTTCGATGAGCTCCCCTCCAAACTAAGCTAGTGGTGTCTAATCACCATTGAAAACACCTGACTAATGAGGCAGATTAAAATGATGGAAATATGATTTGAATTGGATGCATATCCCTCCTACTGTCATCTACTTAATGGTGACCTCATCTACAACTTGTGCGAGAGCACAACTTGGCTCTACCAGCCTGACAACATTAATTTCCTTAATCATGATTTATATTTTCAAAGGAAAAATGAGAGGGAGGCACCTCTCCCTTCCTTGAATGTGCACCAATTGTGATAATCAGTTGGGACGTGCTAAGGTGGAGTGATTCTCCTACATCATACTCCACGTATACAAAAATTCATGAGCTCCTCGTCATCAGCTTCCCATCTCTATTGAAATCCTCCTAGATCCCAAACTTTCTCCTAGAGATGTTCTATTGTTCCTCTACTTCCCTACTGCTGCCTCTTCTTCTGCATATTCCCTATTATGCGTGAAGGTTCTTCTCTATCCATATTTTCCTTCCTGATCGTTTCTTCCACTAACTTCACCATCAACTCCCTTATGTCCTATATCACCTCTTCCAACTGCTTCATCGACTGGTTTTCCTTATGCAGTCTGCTTGACTGCAGCTCTTCATGTTTCTCTATGGGTAGATCATCCTGACCTCTGAAACTGATTTCATATTCCATGGTGTTGAATGGCCACACTGTTGCAGACTCTAATTCCACAGTCTCACCACTGAACTACTTTTCAGCTATCTCTCTTGACACACTAGTTCCTGTCATCTCTTCTTGCGTTGGTTCGACTCCATCCTCCTCCAACTGCAAATCGTGTTGGTATGTTTCCTATGACATGGATATCTCATGGAAGCCACCTTTTGGTTCCAGACTGCTCAACCAATCCTCCATCATATTCAACTCCATCTCCCACTGAGTGAGTGACTCAACTGGGTGCTCCTCTTCTATCGGGATAGACTTCAACATATTCTCCTTCTCCTCCATGAAAATCTTATCTTTTTTTCCTTTTGTTGCATCTGCAACACCTGTGCTAGCCTCTTCTTGGCTGCTTGGAAGGAATATTTAGATTCCCCTAATGATCAGAAAACTCCTCCAACCTTTCTCCTTGGTGACAAAAGTTTTCAACTTGTCATCATCTTCATTCACGTGACTTGCAGCTCTACATGAATCTTCATATGGATGAGGCCTTCCTTCTACCTCCTCTCCATATGTCAACACCCCTTGCTGAAGTGAAATCTTATATGATCTCATATCTTCTCCCTTTCCCACCTACAAAATTGGGATGTCTCCTCTGCCCTCCTGAAATTTTACGAGATCAATTGATCCCTCCTCATTGCCTACCTGGATATCCAAAGGACTTCTATGAGATATCTTCCCCTCGCCACTGAGGTTTTTGACATATCTCAACCACCTTTTTAACACCTATTGCTTCCTCCTATACAATAAATTCTGAACAAGACACCTAGATTTCCTTTTCAAAGGCCACTCGTATATCCAATGTACCTTTGCCTCCTATTGCATTTTCAATGCAAGCCTCTCCATCTCCATTCAAATTTCACTGAGCTCCTTGCCCATGTCTTCTTTTCTTCTCTACAGGCAGTGTTCTCCTCTACCATGATTATGACCTCCAATGACCATATTGTTGTACCTATAGCCCACCTACCTATCCACTATCTGTAGCACACCCCGCAACAGTTTCCACAGAGCATCCCGTCCTGTCTCTCTTATCTTCAAATATTAATTATGTGCTCTGACACCACTTGGTATCAGAGTATGTATTTATCTCCTTCTTCCCACCAAAGAATAAAATCAGACTCAGATACTACTCTGGCACAGACCCCCCTCCCCTTCTCTCCTTCAGGGTTGTGCGACCTCTCAGTTTAGGATCGTTTGAACGCTTGCGTCAAATTGAATCTTCGTCTCCCTCCTGGGACCCAATATACTTTATAACATGTCCTTATTTCTCTAAAGAGTGAGACCTCTTAATCCTGTGGTTCTCTTCTCGGCTCTTCAAAGAAAGTTAGCGGCGACACTAGCTCTTTGTGCCAGGCCCTTCTTGATCATGTGACCTCGGGGTGTGTCTTGAGGATAAAACACAAAAAGTTCTTTGGGCTTTGGGCTTCAACTTGTTCCATGAAAGCAAACTCCTACGTTCCCGAGCTTCGAATCGGTGAACTCAATTGGAGCAAGGATCAATGGTCCTCGTCCCTCCTTCAGATCCACAGCTATGGTCTATTTTTACTATGAACTTTGGGAGTCTCTCGATATCCTCCTCTGATATCTTCTAGATTACCACTCCTCTAAATCATGCAGATTTCTTCAACACGTCCCTTCCATATCCAACAGTCTGGATTCAAACTGCTCTTCACAACTTCGCAAAGATGCATGTTTTCTCTTGGAAAACCTCCCAGAGCTCCAACTCCTAGATCTTGTGATATTTCTCCACTTGTCTCCTCCTGACGATGGATGATTCAACTTCCTTCAGGACTTTGACGTGTCCTCCCTCCCCTTGCTGACTTAACACTTTTTTTTCCTGAGACTTAGAATGTTCTCAACTCTTCTTCTACACTCCTTGCAGAGTTCTGCACTAGTTCTTATGATATTTTGCTCAGCTTGAACCCTTCGAGGTTCTCAGTTCTCCTATGTCCTTCTGTGGACTTTACAGTCCTCTCCTAGTAACTCCACACTCTTCCTCCTGAGATTGTAATATCGATTTACTTTGTCCTTGGCGCACTCCTTGCGCTCGTTTAAACCTTCTAATGTCTTTTGCTTGAACCCTTCAAGAAGTATTAATACATCTCCTTTCCTCAGACGACACACACTTACAAACCCTTCCTTCATCAGAGTATTGAGTAACCCTGGTATTCTCTCAGTGTCTCCAACACGTGATAATGTGTTTCTCCTATGTGCACTCACACTTAATCAATGCCCTCATGGAAGACTCTTATAGAGTATTTAGTAACTCTGCATTGCTCTTTCTCCCACACATCCTTTCTTTCCAATGTATTCAACAACCTTTAATTTCCCTTCCAATTCTATGAATTATCCTGGTGTTCCCTCCTAGAAGATTTTCTTCTGACTCAACTGAGTTAAGACATGCACTTCTTGCATTGGCTCATAGAGCCTCAACTCTCTACTACGCACTCCTTGAACTTATCCTAGAGAACCAAAACTAATTCAACACACTCACATATAGAAGATTATAATTCTATCCCTCCAGATGATTTCTAATACACATCTAAAGTATAAATGCATATGAATGACATTCAAAACTAAACATCCATTATACATAAATTGATAAATAGAAAAATCTGTAACTTCCTATTAAAGGTAGAATGTCCATTACAATACGTGAGTCCGAACTGCAACCGAGTCTCATCTCTCAACCCTCCTCTAGGATACAATAATCTGTCATGAAACTCTAGTAGTCTCTCAACAACCTCTATTGGCATACAATACAAAGATTTATACAAGAGGGGCTCGATGTGATTCCCTCCAAACTAAGATAGTGTTGTCTAATCACCATTCAAAATGCATGACTAATGAAGAATATTACAATGATGGAAATCTTATACGAATAGGATGAAGATCCCTCCTACGGTCAACCACTTAATGGTGATCTCATATAAAACTTGTGCGAGAGAACAACTTGTCTCTACCAGCTTGAAAACATTAATTTTCTTAATGATGATTTAGATTTTCGAAGGAAAAATGAGAGGGTGATGCCTCTCCCTTCCTTGAATGTGCACCAATCATGCTAATTAGCTGGTGCATGATGAGATGGGGTCATTCTCCCGCATCATACACCATGGCTATGAAAATTCATGAGCTCCTACTCATGAGCTTCCCAACTCTATTGAAATCCTCCTAGATCCAAAAATTTCTCATGGAGCTATTCTCCTACTCCTCTTCTTCGTTGTTGTTGCATCTTCTGCATCTTTTTTGTTGTTCATGAAGGTTATTCTCTATCCAAATTTTCCTTGTTGGCTGCTTCTTTCGCTGAATTCACCATCAGCTCCCTTATCTCCTATATCACATCTTCCAACTGCTTCGTCGGCTAGTTTTCCTTATGCAGTCTGCTCGGTTGCAACTATTCATGTTTCTTTATGGGTACCTCATCCTAACCTCCCATGCTTCTTTCATATTCCATGGTGCTGACTGGCCACCCTACTATAGACTCCAATTACAAAGTCTCAACAATGAACTATTGTTCAACTATATCTCTTGACAGATTAGTTCCTATCGACTCTTCTTGTGCTAGTTCGATTCCAGACTCCTCCAACTGTAACTCATGTTGGTATGTTTCCTCTAGCATGGATATCTCATGGCAGCCACCTTCTAGTTCCAGACTACTCAACCAATCCTCCAACATCTTCAACTCCATCTCCCTCTAAGTGAGTGACTCAACTGGGTGCTCCTCTTCTATGGGGACAGACTTCATCATCTTCTCCTTCTGCTCCATGACAATATTAGCTTGATGTCCCTCTGTTTCATCTGCAACACCTGTGCTAGAATATTCTCATCTTCTTGGAAGGAATATCTAGATTCTCCCAATAATCAGAAAACTCCTTTGACCTTTCTCCTCAGTGACAGAAGTTTTCAACTTGTCGTCATCTTCATTCACGCGGCTTGCAGCTCTGCATGAATATTCATATGGATGAGGCCTTCCTTCCACCTCCTCTCCATATGTCAACACCCCTTACTGACATGAACTATTGGCTGATCTCATCTATTCTCCCTTTCCCACCTGTAAAATAGAGATGTCTCCTCTGCCCTCCTGGAAGTTTACAAGATCAACTGATCCCTCATCATTTCCTACCTATAAATTCACAGGACCTCTACCAGATATCTTTCCCTCGCCACTGAGGTGTTCAACATATCTCAATGACCTTTTTAAGACCTGTTGTTTCCTCCTGGACAACAACTTCTAAACAGGACACCCAACTGTCCTTTTTAAAGGCCACTCATATCTCCATTGTACCTTTTCCTACTATTGCATTTTCAATGCGAGCCTATCCATATTCGCTCATATTTCATTGAGATCCTTTCCCATCTCCTCTTTTCTTCTTTGTGGGAAGTCTTCTCCTATACCACGCTTATGACCTCCAATGACCATCTTGTTGTACTTCCATCCCACCTGGCTTTCCACTATCTGCAACACACCACACAATAGTTTCCACAGAGCATCTTTCCCTATCTCTCTTGTCTTAAGAAATTAATTTTGTGCTCTAACACCACATGGTATCAGATTATCTCTTTATATCCTTCTTCCTACCTAAGAATATAATCAAGGTCTGATACCAATCTAGCACATACCCCCCTCCTGTTTTCCCCTTCGGGGTTACACAACCTCCCAGTCTAGGATTGTTTGAACACCTCAGTAAAAATGAATCTTCATCTCCCTACTAGGACCCAATATACTTTATCACAGGTCCTTCTTTCTCCAAAGTGCAGGTCCTCTTAACCCTATGGCTTTGTTCTTGGCCCTTCGGAGAAATTTAGTAGTGGAACTAGCTCTCCGTGCCAGGCCCTTTTCTATCATGTTACCTCGGGCTATGTCCTGGGGCTAAAACATGAAAAAAGTTATTTGGGCTTCGACCTTCATCTTGTTCCATGACAACCAACTCCTACATTCCTGAACACTGAATCGACGAACTAAACTAGCGTGAGGATCAACAGTCCCAGTCCCTCCTTTAGATCCATGACTGTTGTTTATTCAGACAACGACCTTCAGGAGTCTCTCTCTATCCCCCTTCGATATCTCCTAAATTACTACTCCTCTGAATCGTGTGAATCGCTTCTATGTGTCCCTTCCAGATACAATGGTCTACATTCAAAGAAATTTTTGTGACTTCACAAAGATAGGTTTTTTCTCTTGGAAAACCTCCCGGAGATCCAACTCCCGGATCTCTTGATATTTCACCACCTGTATCCTCCTGATGACGGAAAACTCAGGTACCTTTAGGACTTCAACACATCCTCTCTCCCCTTGCTAACTTAACACTTTTTCTTCCCAAGACTTAGACTGTTCTCGGCTCTTCTTCTGCACTCCTTCTAGAGTTATGCACTAGTTCTTCTGAGATTTTTCTCGACTTGAAACCTTCGAGGTTTTCATTTCTCCTATGTCCTTCTGCATATTTTTGAGTTCTCTCCTGGAAAATCCATCCTCTTCCTCTTGATCTTGTAAGATGAACTTACTTTTTCCTTGGCTCACTCCTTGCGCTCGTTTAAACCTTCTAACGGCTTCTCCCTGAACCCTTCCATAAGTATTAAGGCATCTTCTTTCCTCAGATGATGCACACATACAAATCCTTCCTTCCTCAGAGTATTTAGTAACCATGGGATTCTCTCAGTGTCTCCAACACCTCAGAATGTGTTTCTCTTGTGTGCACTCTCACTTACTCAATGCCCTCCTAAAAGAGTCTTACAAAGTATTCAATAACAATGCACTGTGATTTCTCCCACACAACCTTTCTTTCCAAGGTATTCAACAACATTTTATTTCCCTTCCGAGTCTATGAATTATCCTGTTGTGCCCTCCTGGCAGCTTCTCTTCTAACTCAGCTGAGTTCAGACACGCACTCCTTGAGTTGGCTCACAGAGTCTCAACTCTTTGTTGTGCACTCCTTGCACTTATCCTAGAGAACCAAAACTAATTCAACACCCTCACAAATAGAATATTATAATTCTATCCCTGAACACGATTTCTAACACACATATACAATATAAATGCATATGAATGACATTCAAAACTAAACATCCATTATACGAAAATTGATAAACCAGAAAATCTGTAACTTCCTATTAATGGTAGAATTTCCATTACAATACATGATTCTAGACTACAACTGACTCTCGACTCTGAACCCTCATCTAGGATACAATGATCTTTCAACAAACTCTAGTAGCCTCTCAACAACCTCTACTAGCATACAATATGAAGATTTATACAAGAGGGGCTTGATGAGCTTCCCTCCAAACAAAGCTAGTCGTGTGTAATCCCCATTCAAAATGCCTGACTAATCAGGTATATTACAATGATGGAAATCTAATCCGAATCGGATGCATATCCCTCCTACCATCAACCACTTAATGGTGATCTCATTTACAACTTGTATGAGAGAACACCTTGGCTCTACCAACCTGACAGCATTAATTTCCTTAATCATGATTTAGATTTTCGAAGGAAAATGAGAGGGAGACGCCTCTCCCTTACTTGAATGTGCACCAATAGTGCTAATAAGTTGGCACGTGTTGAGGTGTAGTGATTCTTTTGCATCACTTCCACCCCCATAAAGATGGACAAATTGAGGTCATCAATCAGATGATCATGCATATCTTGTGCATGTACAATTCAAAACACCCTCCCACATGGGAAGTGAGTCTTCCTTATGTACAACATAGCTATAACCAATCCCAGCATATCTCAATTGGCCAAAACCCCTTTCAAGTGGGGTTGGGATTCCAAGCATTGGTCCCCATGGATGTTTCACTACCCGTGGTGACCACCTCAGTTGACTAGTCCCCTACTTCACTAGAAGATGACAAAGCCACACGGTTCATTGAGTGGATCGAACTTATCCTCAAATAGGTTTAGGATATTCTATAGAAGTCTAATGCCAAGTAAAATAAGCACCATGATCAACTTTGGGTGCCACACAAGTTTCATGTGGGAGACAATGTTTGGTTTCACTTGTAGAAAGAACGCCTTACAAAACCTCATCGAAAGCTTCTCCCAATCCATTATGGGTCGTACACCATCACCAAGGCTGTGGGTGAAAATTATTTAGAGCTCAACATTCCCCCTTTCCTTGGTCTACACCCAATGTTCAACATGGCTCTCCTTCTGTAATATACTAGATATAAAATGTATGTAGAACTGAAATAAAATGCTAGTAATGGCAAAATAACAACAATATAACCAAAACATTCACCACAATAACATTGAAATGATATAAGAATAACAATAGAAATAACACTTTGAATCTGAAAGCAATGTTCATGGGCCTCTTTGAGGGGAAAACCTCCACTTGAGAAGAGCTCTATTACAATAATATTCAAGCTAGGGTTCTCATACCCTCGATTCCTATTTATACTAAAAAGAAGCATCTAGAGGAAGATCCTTCTTGAAGTGGGAGCTTCTATTAGGTCTTCTTACATCCGCCTTATTCTATTTTATTGAAAGGACTTATTAATATCGACATTTATTGCATCTGAATATATTGTTCTACCTATGTGTGGGTTAGGACCCTAACATGTCTTCCCCCTTAAAAGAAGCCTTGTCCTCAAGGCTTGAGATGAGGAAATTGCTGCAGAATGGTAGCTCGTTCCCAAGTGGCGTCTATTGGAGTTGTATCTTTCCATTGTACTAGCACTTCCTTGATGGTTCTCTGATGTAGGTGACACTCACACTGGTCCAAAACTATTTCTGGCTATAGCCAAATGGATCCTTCTTCAGCTAACTCTGGAAGGTTGGTTTGAATTTGTCACTTAGCTCCAATCACCTTCTTTAAGCATGAAACATGAAAAACAGGATGTAGCTTCAAATTGTTGGGTAAAGATAATTGATAGCTGACTTGTCCCACATGCTTGAGTACAGTATAAGGACCATAAAATTTGGGCGCTAGCTTCTGACAATGCTCACCCTTCAGGAAAGTTTTCTTGTAAGGTTTTCATTGAAGAAACACTTGATCCCCTTCTACAAATTGACGTTCAGAGTGACCTTGATCTTCTTATTTCTTCATGTGATTATGTGCCATGACCAAATTCTCTTTGAGGGTACGGAGAATAGCCTCTCGAGATTTTAGTGTTAGGTCAACCGCCTGGACCTTCGAGGCACCCGGTAAGTATGAGAGAACTAAAGGTGGCTTTTGTCAATATACCGCTTCAAAAGGAGTCATGCGTGTAGCTGTATGGTATAAAGTGTTGTACCACCATTTAGCTAGGGGTAACCATTGAGCCCACTGATTTTTCTTTTCCGAGGAAAAACACCTCAAATATGTTTCCAAACACTTGTTGACAACTTCTGTTTGGCCATCAATCTGGGGATGATAAGCTGTGTTGAGATGCAATTTGGTGCCTTGTATCTTGAACAGTTGTTACCAAAAAATTCTTGTGAAAGTTGGGTCGCAATAAAAAACAATCGAGTGCGGCATGCCATGAATCTTGAAGACCTAATCCATGAATATTTGAGCCACCATGGATGTTGTAAATGGGTGTTGAAGGGTGAAAAAATGAGCATACCTAGAAAGGCGATCAACAACTATGATGATGACAGATTTATTTCCTGATTTGGATAAGCCAGTAATAAAATCCATAGAGATATCCTTCCAAATAATAGGTGGAATTGGGAGCGATTGTAGTGTGCCTGGAAATTTGAATGTTTCTCCCTTGTTGCATTGACACACATCACATTCAGCTACAAAATTATGAATGTCCTATTTCATACCATCCCAGAAAAAGGAATGTTTGACCCTGTCATAGGTTTTGGTGAACCTAGAGTGCCATGTTGTGGGTGTAGCATGAAGCTCAAAAAGTACCATGGATTTAAGCTTTGATTGTTTACTTAAATACAAATGGCCTTTGTATCAAAGTTCCTCATGGAGCCAAGAGTACCTTGGGGAAGTTGGAGCCTTAGACTACAATTGGTGGATCAATTATGAACTTTTGGGATCTTGTAGCCATTCCTGGTGAACAGCTTGGAGCCAATCTGGTATAATGAATGAAATAGAAAAAAGGGATCCTTCATCTTCATATTTTTGGGAAAGTGCATCCACAACCAAATTGTATTTTCCTTTCTTATAAATGATCTCATAATCATATCCAAAGAGTTTAGTCACCTATTTTTGTTGTTCTGGGGAGGAAATGCGTTGTTCCAGAAAATACTTGAGGATTTGATGGTCTGTCTTAATTTGGAAACGTTGCCCCAATAGATAAGGATGCCACAGATCCATGGCATGGAGAATAGCCAACATTTCCTTTTCATAGATGTATTTTCCCAAATTTCTTTCATATAGTTGCTTGCTGGTAAAGGCCAAAGGTTGACCCTATTGCACAAGGACAACAACAATTCCTTTCCTCGAGGCATCACATTCCAACACAAAGGTATTTGTGAAATCAAGAAGGGAAAGGACTAGAATGGTGCACATAGCCATCTTCAAGGTCTGAAAAGATTGAGTAGCGGCTGGAGTCCAAGTGAAAGAGTTATTTTTGAGGAGAGAAGTGAGAGGTGTTGTAATCTTCCCATAATTCTTAACAAACTTGCAATAATACCCTATTAAGCCTAGAAATCCACACAAGATCTTAAGAGTCTTTGGGTGAGGCCAGTCTTGCATAGCTTCAATATTTTTAGGATCCTCCCTGAGACCATCTTTGCCAACCATATGACCCAAGTATTCTACTTTTGAGGTGCCAAAAGCACATTTAGACTATTTGAGGAAAATTTGGTGCTGAGAGAGTAGATCGAGAACTCAATCCACATGAGCAAGATGGTCTGTCCAGGTTTTTCTATAGATGAGGATATCATCAAAGAAAAATAAGACAAAATGGTGGAGAAAAGGATGAAAGACGTGATTCATGAGGCTTTGGAAGGTGGAGGGGGCATTACACAAGCCAAAGGGCATGACAAAAAACTCATAGTGGCCCTCATGAGTTCTAAAGGTAGTCTTGGGAATTTATACCTCTTTCATACATATATGGTGGTAGCCTGAATGAAGATCCAGTTTAGTGAAGAATTGGGCGCCACTCAATTCATCCAGGAGTTCATCAATGATAGGAATGGGGAATTTGTCTTTGATGGTAAGTTTGTTGAGCGCACGGAAGTTAAGACACATTCTCCAAGAACCTTCTTTCTTCAGGACCATGACCATAGGAGATGAGTAGGGGCTCGTACTAGGGCAGATAATGCATGCTTTAAGGAGTCCCTGGACCATTTTCTCAATTTCATTTTTTTGGGAAAAGGGGTGACGATATGGACGGATATTGGGAGGAAGGCTTCTGGGTACAAGCAGAATGGAATGATCATGAACACCACGGGAAGGAGGGAGGCCTTGGGGAGTGGAAAAGACCAATTTATGTTTAGAAAGGATGGCTTGGAGGTCTTGCGGTACCGAGGGTATCTCTGTTGCTTGTATGGAATGGAGTTGGGCAATAACACAAAAATGACCCTTTTTGAGAAGCTTTTCCATCCGATGGGAGCTAATGATCTCAGGTGAACCGACAGTGATGCCTTGGAACTTACATTGGTGGACCTCTTGGTCGAATTGCATGGTTAAGTATTTAAAATCCATGAGAATGGGACCCAAAGTCCTTAGCCAATCTGCACCCAACACAATGTCACAAGCTCCCATGTCGATAGCAAACATATGGGATTTCAGGTGGTAGTCACCCATTTGGAGACGCACATTTTCACAATGCCCTCCAGATTTCATGGAACCACCATTGACAATCATGATTTGGAAATTATTGACAGCATGGATGTAGCAATGAGTTTCTTGGGCAATGCAGCGATGAATAAAATTATGGGTGCTGCCACTATCAACTAGAATGATGAACTTCCAATGCTTGATGTAACCTATTAGCTTGAGGGCTTGGGGAGCAGAGAATCTAGTGAGAGAATTGACGGGAATGACCGATTCTACTTCGGGAGGGTCTGAGGGAGGGGTTATGTCAGTTGATTTAGGTGACTCAGACACATAGGGAGTTTCTTCATCTTCTTCTGAAATCTCCTCGGAGATGGCCATAAAAATATTTTTTTCTTTACAGTTATGGCCCGAGAAATATTTTTCATCACAGTTATAACAAAGGCCTTTGATTTGGTGTTCAACCATTTCAACCCTGGTCAATTTTTGGATCTTTAGTGGAGCAGAGGGAGTAGTGGGATTTATTGGTTTAGGGTGAGGGATAAAAGAGGGTTTGCGGTTTTGAGCAGATATAACCTGTTGTGCTTATTTATCTGTTTTGGTAGCCTCCACCCAAATTTCAGGCCGAGCCATGAGGACATGGGCCCGAATTTCATGCTTGAGGCTATTGATAAAACACTCTCAGAAAAAGGCATCTGACATGCCGTCTGTTATAAAATCCAGCGCTCAAATGAAGCTATAAAGTCTTCCATGGTTGCTAATTATTTCATCTTTTTCAAATGGCCCAAATGGTTGGTGTCAGTGTCAAAGTGTTCATAAAGCTATTCCATAAAGTGTGTCCAAACAATATACCCTTACGAGAAGTTTTTTTTCATTGCCACCATTGCCAACATTCATGATCTAGATGGAGAACACCATACCGAAGTTTGGCCAAGTCATATGTAATTCTGTATAAAGAGAAGTAATATTCCATTTGGGTTACCCAACCAATGGGCTCTGAGCCATCAAATTTGGTCACATCCACCCATGGGAGGTGTAGGTCACGTTGAAAGTGATGGTTCTGCAAGGTATGGGAATGAGAGGAATGGTCACCTTTAGTATGCAGGGGCGAGGAAGAGGAAGGGTTATCTGTAGGGATATGCATTTTGGTGCAGAGTGCTAAAAAGACTGATTCAAGTTGGGTGTTGAGGTCTTGTTTGATTTCCCCCATTGAGGACTACATGGTTGTATTGATGGCGACAACATTGGCACTGAGTTGTTTCACTTCTTGTTGAGTCTCAATGAGACTAGATTGTAAGGTGTTGAAGCGAGCTTCCAAGTCTTGGCTATGAGTATGGGCCATGAGGATGAGGAAAATGAAAAGGGGTGGGCGGGGTAAACAATTTTGGCCGAAGAAATGATATGGATGAATGTGATGAATGTGATAAGGGAGAAGAGATGAATCCAATGGAATAGTTCTCAAATAACGGTGAAAAAATTTCTAGACTCTT
>JZKD02S1655449.1:627170-664248 GCA_000966675.3 Picea glauca
CCAACCACCCTGAAATATAAATCTTTGCTACTGAATTTATTACAGTGATATGATGTTCGATGATGGCCTACCTGACTTATCATTGTTCTGCTCCACTTCGTTGCTCTGTCTGCCTAATTTCCTTTCTGCTCATATCATTTGCAATGTCCGGGTTATGGGCCCACCATGCTTTCACTGCACCACTCTGATGCTTCTTCACCCATGAATCACCACAACAAACTCCAATAGCCACTACAAATTCCCACTGTAACGACCAACCCAATCTCCTCTCTGTCTCGTGTATTTATAGCGTCTATGCACCTTTTGCATGCAATGTTTTCCATGCCTCTGCATGCAGACTCTGCGTCATTATGCTCCACCTCTTGAGTGCTCTATCTGATCATCATCATGACTCTTCAACTTCTCTGGTGATTACACATCAGTCTTCTTCGACTTCTCTAGCAGATGTCATCAATGGTTTTTGGCAGTCTCACAGTGTCGTGCCTCAGTAGCCCTCAGATCATTTCTTGATCCAACGGTTCATGATCAAATCGGGATTTCATATATCGTGATTTCAGCACTTTCGATGACATAAATTTTATGTCCACGGGAGTCACGATTTCCCGATTCGCGATGTGCTTCAATCCTCCTTTCTGAGCCCTGGTCCATGTGACCTGTCTCTGTGTGACCTGGTCTTGTCAGTTCCAAATCATGATTCGCGAAACTCTGACACAGGCTAAGATGAATGGTCCAGGTATAACCTTGGCTCAACAGCTACGATTGAGTCACGATATCGCATATCGCGAAATCGGGGTTTCTGATGTCAAGTGACTTTGTCATTCCAAAGTCCCGATCCCCAAAACTCCGATGAGGAGAATCAACGGTCCAGATGCATTTTGTATTCAATGGTTATGATTGAATCGCGAAATCACACATCGCGATTTTGGGTTTCTCGTTGTCAAGAGATTTTGACATTGCTAAGTGCCAATTCCCGATCCCTGATACTCCATGTAGAGATTCAACGGTCCAGATCACTTCTAGCTCGACGGCTCAGATTACATCGCAAAATCACATATCGCGATTTCAGAGT
Organism: Picea glauca; assembly: GCA_000966675.3. NCBI lineage: Eukaryota > Viridiplantae > Streptophyta > Pinopsida > Pinales > Pinaceae > Picea > Picea glauca. Next base: position 628,240 of record JZKD02S1655449.1, read on the forward strand.
TTCTGTTGCAGTGTGTTCTTGACATATCAAAGTCCCGATCACCGATGCCTCTGCTGACGTCACACGTGGTTCAACACGTGTTAGATCCTGCCATGTGTCACTCTGATTCATGAATTGCATGAGCCTGAAGTGTTAGATCTGCCTGACAACTGTCATTCTCTGGTTGTGCCACGTGTCCCTGGGTGACGTGGTCTATTGACGTGTGTTGGATCGACGGTCTAGATCACTTATTATCCAACGGCTGTGATTAACTCGTGAAATCACGTATCGTGATTTCGGGGTTTTCGTTGTCAAGTGTTCTTTGCATATTGAAATCACGATCCCCGATTCTCCGATGAAGGAAATCAATGGACCAGATCTAATTCTTGATTTAACAGTTGAGATCATATCGCGATTTTGGGGTTTTCATTGTCAAGGAACTTTGACATATCCAACTCGCGATCCTCGAAACTCCGATGACTACGCTCCTGGTCCATATGACCATTATCCTCATGACCGTAGCCAAACCTTCATCACTCCCTTTAAAGACCTTGCAGGTTCTCATTGATCCAACGGTGGTCGGGTCCCTGCGCTCAGATCTAACGACTGAGACTTGTCCTCCTATCGAGCTTCTCCCGGTGGCGCCCGATCGCTGCCATGTGTCCTTCCAAATAGACGGTCCTGATTATGTCGGGATTTCACCTTGGCTTTTCTCGATGGTAAACCTCGTACAACTCCTGTCCAATCTGATGACGGATGGGTTTTCTGAATGACATCCAACGGCTGTGGATCTCTATCTTCCTTCTCCTTTGCGAACTCCCGTATCTTGAGCTTTGCCTTTTCTACGCGCGTTTTCTTCAACGTTGTTCTTCCTGAGCTTTCCATCAATGACAAGCATACGCTACTTGGTAAACATTTGCCAACATGTATGTACCAGTGTAGAGTGAAACTGTTTAGCATTTGTAGGTGGCGACATGCTCATGATGACCAAAAATTTAGTTGGGTCTGCCAAGACTCCTTCTTTTCATATAATATGGCCTAGAAGATTGCCATGTGGTATACAGAAAATGCACTTCCTTAGATTTAGAGATATTTGTAATTCATGACATCTACCAAACACTAACCTGAGTATCCATACATGGTATTTTAACAAGTTGTTTATCATCAAATTGTCCATGTAGACTTCTACAAACTTGTCGATGAACTCTCAAAATGTTGCTATTACGATCCAAGAGAAGACTGTAGGGGAATTCTTTAATCCAAAGGGAATTACATTGTATGCGAATGATCCCCATTCAGTTATGAATGTTGTCTTCTTATCTTCTTCCTCTGTGATTATGACTTGGTGATATCCTAAGAATCCGTCTGTAAATGAATAAGATTCTTTTCCTGCAACCTGATCTAAAACTTTGTCGCTGAAAGATGTCAGAAATGGATCGTGCACACATGAAAAATTCAGAATTTTGTAGTCTACACAGACCCAAATGTATTATGTATCTTTCTTGCTCTAGATAACTATGGGGCTAATCCACTCTGCTTCTTCGATTTGGAAAATAAGTCTCGTCGCAAGCATTTTGTCCACTTCCTTCTTAAACTTATCTTTTATTCTAGGATTAAGTCAGTATGGTCTGTGCTTTAGGGGTCTTGAGCTAGGTTTCAAATTGATTTTAATTTCTCCCATGGCTCCTTTTATACCTTTCATTTTTTAGAATGTTTTCAGAAACAATTCCTCATACTCCTGCAACAGGCTGTGTACATCATTCATAGTTTTCTCATCTCAGTAATCTCCTATAGAAGCTATCTTAGGATTATTTTCACTCCCTATATTAAATTTCCACAACTTTAGTGGATGGTTATAGGAGCTACAAGTGTGACTAGATATAACATCCTGAATTTCTCTATTGCCTTATGTTTCTTTAATGGTTAAGTTTCTAAGCTCTTCTAATTCATCGGGTTTTTTTAGGTCTTTCTCAACTTTACAGAAAGGTACAATATCTTATCAGTTTCAAGATTCACACTAGATTGAAGCAAATGAACATGGTCAACACATACTACTTGACTTGATCTCTTTTTGCAAATGTTAGTAAAATGCATTTTCCTTATTCTTTGAAGGGATGTGTTGAGATCAAGGTACTTACTTGTAAAACAGAATTCCTTACAAAATTGGTCTTGTAAGGTCTGCCAACTGTTTGTTTGTATTTTGGTCTCCTCATGTATATACCGGGATTTTGGGATTGGACCCAGTGAATGGAGAAATAATTGAACCCATAGGTGAGAGGGTACTTCTGCAACTCTCCACTTCTTTAAGCAATGCTCAATATGCACTTTAGAGTCAGATTATCAATAAAAAAAAGTATGCATCTTGAAAATCTATACACATCTCTTCTTCCAGCTGATCCCTACATTGGAGTTGACATTAGATGAATTCTTTTGCATCTTCCCACTCCCTAATCAAAGCTTTATGAGAGGCCCACTGTCTAGTGGGGGTATCTTGCAAGGCTAAGTCAAGAACAAAGATCCTATGATCCATCACTATTTTCACTTCCATGCTGAAAATAAAATTGTGTACCTTTGAGGTACCATCATATGTTGGTTGTTCTCTGACCTCAGTTCCAATCCATCTCGTTTCTCTGGAAATTACACATAGTCTTGAGAATCATTCATATGAACCCTTCTTCCAACTATCAAACACTACTTATGAATCTTCGTCAACAAACGGTATGCTTCTCCAAATTATCGATCGACCTGTAGTGGGATTTATGTAGTCTGGTCTCGTTCCTGTTGTTGTGGTGTATAATTGGTCAAGAGAATCTGAGTCCATATTAGGGTCCACTAGTTCAGTGTATCTAGGCCCTAAACATGGATCTAAGGGATGAACTACTTTTATCCCACACACTTCAAACATCATGATGCCCCTCTTTAGATCAATGATTGAATATTTTTCATATGGCCAATCAATTCCAAGTAGATCTGGGCAGGGATACTTATCTCCCATGAGTTCAATTACCTCAAAATCGGTTATGGGTTTAACTACTGCAACATCTATTTCCACATTTTCTATCCTTCCTACTGGGAAAATGCAGTATTGGTTCACCATTCTCAATTGGATGGGGGGATATACTAACTGAGGTTTTCCCAAAGCTTCCCAGGTATTTTTGGGCAGGATGTTCACATCGGATCCCAATTCTAGCATGACATCTTTTATTTCAAAATCATCTAGTTGGGATTCTAACCTAAATTCATTTCCTGTTCGCACCTTTCTTCTTTGTATTCTATGAGAATTCTTCTCAGGTAGGTTGGTCCTTAATATGGCTTCTGGAGTTCCCTCATTTCCCAATATTAGGTAAGGGTGTTGCACAAGTTCTTTGTAAGTTGGTCATCCCCTAGGATATCAAATAACAATTGAAACTAGATATTTATTACACATTGAGATTGCTCAGGGTGTCTCCTTGGAATTGCCTAGTTTCTAGGTGCTATTGGAGAGGTAGGGGCTTGCGCAAGATTAGGCTGAGAGGTGATTTTATGGGGATTCTCCATTATTTTTGTAATGGGGATTCTATTCAATATTTCTATTGCATATTTGAAAAACAACTTTTGTTTCATATGGTCATACCTATCATCCTTGGGAACAAATTTTTGAATCTTAGGCTCACTATCTGCAGTTGCCCCAATTTTTTCTCCTCCATGAGTAACAATGTTAATATTAGGTAGTTGTCCTTTGATCCCCCTATTTTTTTCTGAGCTTAATATATTATATCCTCATTGACAAACCTAATATTCCCATTTCACGATCGGTTTGGGATAGTCTTCGGTTGCATGCCCATTATTCCTACAATGAGAGAACCATGGTCGTCTTGGGTGAGGGTAGTCTCTGGAAAAGTGACCTTGTTTGTTGCAGTTGGAACATAGGCTAGGCCATCTTCCTCCATTTCTCCCTCCTATCAATCCACCTCCAACCCCACCTCCCTGGCCTCTTCCAAGTCCTTGGGGGGTTTCATTTATTTTGAATGTTGCCCGATCTAATCTGTTAGCAAGTGTTTCCAATGATCTACATTGATTTGTAGAATGGGTCGTAGATGCGCAGAACTCACAATGTATTGTATTGGGTGTAGTCATGTACTTATACATAATAGGAAACTACCTCGGTGCATGCCCATGTGTCCGATAAATCTCATAATACTTAGTTGGATGAGATATTTGAGCTCTTGGGAAGGTATTGTATATCTTTGGTGTACAGAACGTTGGAGTCACAGATACTTGAGAAACTCCTCCCTTTGTTCCTAGAGAGGGCCCCATTGAATTGTGAGGAGGTTCCATTCCCCTCATGCACAAACATTCATTTCCAGATGCCCTTTTGTGTAGCATCCTTTGCACTAAACCTGAGGTTGTCTTGGTCTTGGTTTGGTTAATTATTTAATATTATTCGTTAGTGTCAATATGTTTCCCTACAGTTGTGACAAATTTGCATCTACGGGCAGCCTGAACATCCTAAGAATCCCTAGATAACTTTCCATGGCTTCGATCTTCATTAATTGTTCCAAGGTGTCTGTCAAGGCAATTATGTGTTGTTGCATTAAAGGAATTCTCATCAGAGGTATTAATACTTAGATGTACCATTACCTATTGTGATCTTCATGAATTGGATTCCCTAGCCTCCCAATAGCATTTTTAAATTTATGACTGTAATCCCAAGAATATTATCCTTCCTTTTTTTGAATCTCCTACAACTTAGAGACATCTTGTTTCTATGACTAAGGTAGTTTGAATTCAGAGATGAAATTCAAACGAACTTGGACAAGGATGAACGCATCTCCTTGCACCTTTGGTTCAATAGCCTTCATGTACCATTTGAGAGCATGACCCCTCAAGGTAGTCTAAAAATATACTAACTTGTTTGCATCAAGAGTCCCTCTAGATCTCCAAATGGATTCACATAAGAACGAATGTTTCTCTACATCCTCGTCGCCTTTACCTTAGAAATATGGGTATTGGGCAATTGATCCTCCAATATATATAACTATTGTGGTTCTGACTTCTCTTATTAAAATGAAACCTAACGGTCCTGGTTGCGATATTCCTAGGGATCCCGATATATTCCCAATGTTTACACTTATAGATTGATTCTGACTAACAGGATGTGATGGAATAGAAATAACATAAATAGGCGGTGTAGAATTTACCATGGGTATAGAGGACACCTGGCGGACGGGTGATTCGAGGCTGGTTCCACTGACTTTTGGGTGGGTCTCTTTGATTTGGGGGGTTTCATTTTCTACCTCTAGAGTAACCTTCTCTTCCTTATTCTTGATGTTTCCTGATATCGAGGTTGAATATTCTTGGTCTATTCCAAGGTACAGACTTTATTCATACTCCCTTGCTTCTCCACACTCCTCTTCTCATCCACCCACCTGGGGACTCCTTCCCCTCTATGCTTCTCTCTGCTACAATATTAGACTGACCATTCTTTCTTGTATTCTTACCTTCCTCAACTCTTCCTTATTTATTTCATTTGTTCCTCTTGATATAAATTCCTTCTGCAACACCTAGGACTTCATCATTGCTTTATTTATCTTTTCGTGCCACTATTTATCAACTATTGTGGCTCTCCTTAAGGCTGACTTGTTTCTTACATTAATTTCTTGATCTTCCCCCATCTATCAAAGATCCCTTTCCCTGTATCAGGTCATGATCCCACCCCAAAATCACCCTACCCCAAGCGTAGGTTTTTAGGCTACCATCTCAGTCGAGGGAATAGTTATCATCCCCTCCTCCATCAAGAATGCTTTGATCCATGAGGGAATTTCCCTCACTAGTTTCCCTCGTGCACCTTTATTGAAAATGTCTTCTGCCCATGAAAAAGATTGGTGATTCTCGATTGTGAATTCAATGATATATCCCTCCAGAGTCGTATTAACCCTAAAATTGATTACTCGTGTAATTTGGTGATTGAGCTAATGAAGTGTTGTGATCTTCTTTGTATCCCAAGTATAATTCTTCTTGACGTGTTCTTGGAATTATGGAGATTCTTCGAGCCGATATATACAATGGAATAGTTCGTCTGATAATTTTACCCAAAATATCTCATACTGGTCACTCAATCTTTCTAAATAAAAGACAAAATATCTTGTATCCTTATCTCTTTTAATTCACAACTCTGCTTCCTTCCATATGAAGGCATTACAATTTCATTCCTAGCATTTCCTAATATCATATATATGGATCCACAGAAGCATTATCCTCACAGTTTTCCTTCTAAAACATATCCCTCGACAACATAACCATTTTTCTAGTGTAAACTTGATCAGTTGAGGGTCCTTCTCAAGTTACCAAAGTAGTCTAGAGTGTTGGCATTTTTATCTTCCCAGGAGGGAAGAAGTATCACCCAAAGAGCAATCTATGCGAGAAAGACAGGGAAGGGTAAGGAGAATACTTAGACAAATCTTTGAGGTATCAAGATTCATGCTATTCTTGCGCAAGATAGATTAAACCTGTAACAGTTATGAATATTTATTAACCGAGAATGAAGAAAATAGAGTTGTGATGATATTGATAAGAAATCTATAACCAATTAAGCGTATCAGACATAAATATAAAACACCCTTCAATACATTCAGAAGACTAAATAAATAGGATATATATATTCAAAATTATTTGAGTCTCCCACTATATTATCATATAACATGTTTCCTCTCAAAACAAAAGATGAGATTGAGTTACAAATATAATTTCTTCATGCCAAAGCTAATAGAAAATTCTTTGTACTACTAAGAGACAAGTTTATCTCAACACCTTGATCTTTCAATACTACAACATGACATGAATCTATTACATTCTATGTATGGTTTTGAACTCAAAATTTAGAACTTTATCTAAACAATATGGATGATAACAATAGTGACTCTAGCATCAACAACAATCCCATCCCAAAATTAATAATAAGAACCCTAGTAACAGTAGAAACAACAATAACAATAACAAAAACAATAATAACAACAACATTTTACAATCCTATCAATATCATATATAAAGTAATCTTGAGTATTCTAGTTCAGAACCTAAGAGTTCTCTCTTCTTATTTATATTGTTGCAAATCTTTCCTCAAAACTGATGTTGGGTTTTCCTTTCAACCTCTTTATGTTTCTTCCCTTTAGTCTGTTATCCAAATCCTCAATAACTTGCACAACTTCTTTTCACCAAAATGAAGCTGCAATATAACGTGCACAAGTTATAGTCATCAAAAGGAAGGTCCCAACATGTACCATCACCCATGGGGATGTATGCATGGGTAAGGATCATGCCAAGTAAACCCCCAAGGGCACAATACCAGGTCCTGGATAAGAGAACCCCCTAAGCATCAGGAACATCAATCACTAATATGTCCATGAGAAGGTTGATATGTGGAAAATCAATCATAAAACCCTCAATCTCCTCACATACCCCAAAAACCTCGACCTTTTTGAAATCAATACCAGATACATTACCATAAGGTAGGGTTTTTTTCAATCCAAATTGTTCCATCACCTTCAATGACATGACATTTACCGAGGCCCCAAAATTAGGCATGCAATTGTTCAAGTGGAGGCCATTCATGCCTAATGAAAGATTAAAGGGAGGATTCCTGTCTCTTTTCCTATCGAGGTATATTGTATTCAAAATGATAGGAGGATCCTCCTTCTCATTGAGTACTTGTAATATCTTCAATATTTCCCTTTTCACAGAAGGGATCTTGCACATCTCTTTCACTGGAACTGTCATATTCAGTTTTTTGAACATACTTGCAACATCTATATTCAACTTAATATCATTTGTAGGATTTTTCTTAGGAGGCAACTCATGCACTGAAGGTGGAGGTGGTAAGACCACCTTCTCTATACATGAAAGAAGAGTGTCAATATGTTGTATAGGGGATGAATTTTTATTTATTCTAGTGTTGGTCAAATATTCCCTCCTCCTAAATTCCTTCTTCTGATCATCTATCAACTAATTCAAGGCCCAAAGTATCCCCTCTCTTTCCCCCATTCTTATCAATATGTTTATATATTCTTGTGTGACTTGTTCCTCTTGAAACACACATATCATATCCATGAAATTCATATCATCGGGATAATCTTCATCTCATCAGGGGAATTCATCTTCTCTGTGACGTTCTTGGCATGGAAGGCACCAAGCTTCTATGTCAATCGTCCCAAATGGTTTAAAAGTATCTGGGGCCTTTGCCTCTTATTGAGGCCTTGGTTTCCAACTTGTGGCATCTCTTTTTTTTTTAGAAAAATGAGGCTTGGGACAAAATTGATTCCTTTCTACGGTAGTCAAATGGGACATAATTTGATTCTAGACCTGGGAAAACTGAGTACTCATCTGATCTATTTTCTGAGTGAACATGAAAATTGGATTAGGATCATTATTGTCGAAAACCTTAGTATTTTTTTCAGCCTTGGCATGAGGGTACTGAAAAGGTTCCACCTTTGAATCAAGGAAATTCTCTTTGATGTAAATAGTATACTCTTTGGTCTGTGCCAATGATGTGGGCTTCTTGTCCTTCAGAATGAAGCATAATTTCTATTCAAAATAATTCATATAAAGGAGACAAATTGATGATGCTATAGGATGGAATTCTGTTGGAATATGAATGTACAACTTGTCAAATCTAGTGTCTAATTCCTTTAGTGTTTCATTCTCCCTTTTCTTTATCTAATTGAACTGAGCTCGAAGCGTCCCATCGTCTTTCTCTGTTGACCATTTGTTCTTATATAAATTGGAAAAAGATTTGTAGGATGTGAGATGATTGCTAGGGATACCTTTGAACCAATCAAGAGATTCTTCAGTCAATGATGAAGAAAATAACTTCATGACCACATATTCATTCTCAATACCTACATTGTCCATGTCCCGACCCATGCCATAAATATGATCGTCAATAGTTATTACATTGTTTCCTAAGAACTTTTCCAACCATTTGTTGACCCCTTTTGTCATTTCATTAGGGTATCCATTGATAATGGACATGTTAAGGGGATTGTAGAAGTCCTTTTCCCATGTGTGAGCCATTGGGGAAACAGGAAGGGTACCTTGGAAAAGGGTTTTGACAATGTTTTGACAATGGAACACTAGAGAGGAGGCCTTCTTTGGTAAACCTTGGAAGGATTAAACTTCCCAGGGGGGAAAGGTTTTGGAAAGGAATGGTTCTAGGAAGGTGGAGTCACCATATGAGCTTTAAAAAGATCTCATCAAGAGAACTGGAAAGGGAACGTCCCTTGGGTGGAGTCTCCAGAAAATCTAGGGGAGAGGCCTTGGGATAGCTTGCCAAAGTGTCATTAGGGTTCCGAAGAGGATTCAAAATCATCCCCGGTAGAAGTGCCAAAATGTTATATCATAAGTTGTAGGTTGGGAAAACCCAACCCAACCACCATTTGGAGACAAATTGGAGGGAACCTACCCATTGTCACCTTAGGCAGGTGTCTCCTTCACTTTAGAGTTGAGGTAGTCACCTGAAAGGGGGATCTTGGTGACCGTAGGGGGGGAATTAGATCAAAGATGGTACATATGAATGGATGTCCCTGGAGACCTATTCTAAATGGTATGAAGATATTGGAAAAGAGTCTTGATAAGGTTCAAGGGTTGCTAAATGAGTTGAGTAACCTTCCAAGTGTGAATACCTTCCCGAGACATAAAGAAAACCAAGCATATAATGTAATATGTTAGTAGGAAAAGCAAGTTAAACCTTTTGTCCCTAATTTCATCAAAATTAAATAATATATATCATCTCAATAAATATGAAAAAGTATTCAGTATGAACGCTAAGTATATGATAAATAAACAAGAGACAAAGCTAGTGAAATATAGCTCAACTCACCAATGATTAAGTAATAAATTTAGCACAAAAAGAAAGGATGAAGTAAAAGGTTGTTGTAGTGATATTATCATCCTTATGGCTGTAGAAAAACAAATATTAACAACATAAAATTCAGTCACTAGAAACCACCTCTAACTAGCCCAATAGGTGCGCTAGGCTTAATAGAGAGTTAGGGTGAAGTGAGGGTTAAATCCTAGGGTTAGTTTAAGAGTTATTAACTATTAGTGAGGCAGTTTTCTGCAGCCCTAATGGCTGTAGATTAGTTTTCTAACAACATCAATAATTTTTGGTTGAAAGGGGACACCTCAATGAGGCAATGGATCCAAAGGCTCAAGGAACACTTTCCCAAAGATACAACATTAAAACTTGAAAATTTCACGTTTACCAAGGCAACAATTTATTTCTCGAATGAAACAAGTAAATGACTAGTTCCTTAAAAAATGGGTTAATGGAGTTAAGAAAATAAAGAGCTAGAGGTACTACCTCCTTGGGGGTTTAAATCCTCTTACTCCCCAAGGCAAGTATCTCTAGCTAGGGTTTGGGCTAAAAGGGTGTATTCCCTTATACTTCTCTTAGAAAACCCTTGTTAAACCAATAACATGTAAGCATAAAATGATAAAGGCTATGGTGGGGGTGTATTCCCTTATAATTCCCACCCATCTCTAGAAAATTAACCTTCACTTGAGTAACAAATGATAGAATAATGTAAAAAAACTTACCAATTCAAGGAAAAAGATAAGACAAACCACCACAAAAGATAGAGAAAATCCTTCCAAGGCTATCACTTCCATAAACCAATAATCCAAGGTATAGCCATAAACAAGAGCACAAAAGAGAGATATAGCCAAAGAGACTGAAAATTCCAGTACAATGCTTCTCCAAATGGGAGAGTTATATTTAAATTGAGATTTTATGATCTTTATTTATACAAAATGTCATTAACATAGTTTTTCCACATAATATTAGGGTAAACCACAATACTAGGGGTCAACAACCCTAATCTTTCCCCTTTACACAAATAAAATTAAACAATTCACTCTAAATTCTACTTTTTCACAAATGAAAACCGCAAGAGTGACATCACACCATTAGGAGGGATGGTTTGGCACTTTTAGGACAAACATTGAGTTGGAGATTGTAGGGTTGGGCCTCCAAAGTCCATCTGTCTCCAATCCAACCTTCTTCTTCATGCTCCAAGGGTTTCTTCCTTCAAAACATGCCATGTGTAGCCATCATCACCTCAAACCCCTCAAGCATGACATCATACCTCCAAAATATGGTGTTTTTCCTCTTCTGGGAAAATGTTTTGGCATGTGAGGTATAGGTGTTGTCTCTCAAGTCATATTCTAGACCTCCATAGGTACATACTTCTCATCCAACATGTGGGACCTTGGTCTCCAACCTGTGGGATTCAATCCTCGTGGAATCCCAAGTTAAGCTTGTTCCTCCAAAAATTTCCACCAACTAGGTCCTGCAAAGACAAATAAGAACGCCCTCCAAGGATATCAAGTAAAAATACAATGATAAGTAAATAAAACTGAAAAATGATCCACCTAAGCATGTGTATCAAATATTATCCTATCAAACAAGTAAGTGATCAAAGACATTATGCGACTTGCAAGGCTTGGATATGGGAGGTGTGACGAGGTGTCCTATTGGGTGGATATTTTCTAGGTCAAGAAGTGTTTCCCAGGTGATCCCTCTCTAATACATGTAAAGTGGATGAAGTGGTTAAGGATGAAAACTAGATGGGCATGGGGTTCGTGACATACAAGGGGTTGTAGTGTCTCCTTCATGAGTGCCTTTGTAGAGGGTGTGTGGCACCTTTGTTTGCAATGTGACTTTTCCAAGCCCATCATTTTTACATTCTTTGTTTCTTCCATAATTTAAGGACAGGTTGAAGGCCACTGTCCTAGCATGGTGTCCATATAATGACAGTCTCACCCAAAAATACCTATTGGAAATGAGAAGTTTGGCTCTTGATGAGAGCATGTTTCTCTCAGCCATGCAACTGAGAGCCATTACCCTGGCTTGGTGACCAGATGATGGTAATTTCATACCACTAGATATCCATGATCATGATAGGTTGTCTTGTGCTGAGACCTCCTATCCTCCAACTAAAGTTTTAAGCATTCATCATTATTATTCGTGTGGGTCCCCCTTTTCTTATAGATAAGTGTTTCATTTCTTTCTTGGGTGATCGCTAGGTGAAGCATATGGAAGGTTTATAAGTTTGGTTTTATCTTTTATCCAACAAGAATCCCTCTAGTCCTTAAACCCCTTCTTCCCATAGAATGAGGGACAACCCCTTCTTGGGTCAATGCACACTAAAATCCCAAGAGATTGGGAAATGGGGCAGGTTTAATGATGAAAATTGGTAAGTATGTTCGAGAACAGTACGATGGTTCTTCAAGGGAGTTCCTGATAGAAAACCCATCCTGAGAAAATACCACTTATTAGGGAACAACATCAACCACCAAGGTGAAACAGGGAAAAAGGAATAATTTCCAAGCATATTTCATGAAATCTAAAGAAGTCTAATATACAACATACTCAAATGCCTTAAATATTGAAATGACACTCACCATAATACCTGAATTGTTCCTCATGAAGAAAGGCCTATTTCCTTTTGGGTGCTAGCAGGTGTGGTGGATTCCATCCTAAAAATCCAATCCTCTGTGATGGTGAGAAAGGGTGTCCATATGCACAAGTGGATATTGTTGGTCATGTAGTCTCTCGACACTCCATATCTGGAACCTAAGGGCCTCAAGACATAATATCCTTAGTTAACCCACAAAATGGAGATAAGACATCCAAATCACATTTCCATACGTTCATCATGTTCCCATATGCTATCAACTTTCATTCACAATGCATCTTCATGCATTCAACCATATGCATCAACATAGTGTGTATGTGTGTGTGTCTATAGCTGACACACTTTCATGTACATCTAGTTGAAATCATATTAACTTATGATTTATCAAAAAAAATTACATGGAGTTCCAAATCCATACTCATAATCACATGTGTCTTTCCTTATTTCATAACAACAACACATTCTTGCTCACTTTATCTTTCAACATTCCATTTTATCTCTTTTCTAAAGAATGGTGCACAACTTATTGAAGCTAGTATTCAATCAAAAAACAATACACACTGTTTTAAATAGAGTTGTCTAAGTGAACAACTATGCTTCCCAAAAACATAGAAAGCAGTATTATTTCTTAGAGTCAAATTGTTCATGCATGCATTCATACTAGACATCCTATTCATGTGGTTAAACCATGTCCCAAAAAACATATACACGCATAGGTACTAGCATGAAGGTACATAATTTTCACACTTTCATGTCATTCATAAATAATTACTTAAAATTAATATTATCCTTTTTAATGATATCTTACAGTAATTCTCATGACAAGTATCATAGGCATATTCATAAGTATGCTACCCTCTTTCTTGTGGAAACAATTAGAAAGATACATCTCATGTAATCCTTCCATAGAAGGTTTTGTATGCCAATAATTTCCACTAATTAATCAAAACATTAACCAAGGTATAGAGAATACCAAGTCCTATTTACTTAACCATTCATGCCTCAAATAATATTCAATCATTAACTTTTATTGAGGGAAACCTTACCCATATTCTTGTTTATCACTTGAGTGTACTAGACCATACCTGTATGGATTTCATCCATCATTGGATGTTACCTGATAAATTTTTCTTCAGAGGATATCCAAGCACTCCCCTTACTAAAATTGTAGTAGCTCAGTTTTGAGACCCTAGATTAAATAATGTATTTTGTTATTTTATAAAAGTTCCGATCACCCAAACAATTAAAAGAGGGCAGAGTGCCATGGAAATGTAATACTTGATCATTATTAATAGTAAAATACATCATTGGCTGCAATATGTACAAGGAGAAGAGTTATAGGGGGCTATAATTCCATGAGAGGGGGATTAAGGGGATAAGTCTTTTTATTATATTTTATTTACCCATAATTGTCTTAATTGAGATAAGTGGTTACATGAGATTCTTGAGGAAGTCCATGTGGTTCTTGATTTCCAGGTAAATATATAAACCCATCTTTGGGATATTTTGGGGTTCTCTCTCTTTATTCTATTCAGTCTCTCCATTCACTCTTTCACTCATTCATTATTCCTCATTCATCCTTGATCTTGGCTAGGGAAGGAAAATCCAATTATTGGGAAATGATCCATTGTTTGTTGGTTGTAGTAATTATTGGTGTATTCCAAGCATTTAATGATGCATATATGCTTGAGATTCATTGACATGTACCAAATTTTATTCACAGTTGTGAATCCTGAGAGTCCCAGCATGGAGATTCTTGATCAGATTCCCTAGAGCTCTTGAAAGAAGTGGAATTCTCAAGCAATTGTGTGGCAGTGAAGGGGCCTCATTTCCTTTACATGGTGTAGTATGGAGAGAAGAGATCTAGTGTACTTTGGATTGTTGTGTGTTGAGAAACCTATGAGAGATTTAGTTATGAATAATTTGGGAAGTTGAGTGACACCCTGGAACCATCCTTATGGATTGATAGCCCTCGCTTGGGGGTGACCTACTGTTGAGACTTAGAACAATAACGTCTATGGTTGGGTGGAACGTCCTTGGCCTACAACTAGTTGGATCTATTTTGTTTAAGATAAGTTCTCCCTATCATGGTTTTCTTTGATAGTATATTTATTTATGTTGCGTATTAATTATTATCTCTGATATTTATTTTTTATAATATGCATTCTTGTTGGTTATTTCTATGCATGGCATATTGTTCATTTATTTTATGCTATAGAATAAATCTTAATTATTGAAAGTGCGTCTTTCATGCTTCTTTATTAATTAATTTTATAAGAATTCAAAAACAATTTTGAGGTAGCATGGCCAACTTGTGGGTGGATGGGTACATTACAAATTAGTATTAGATATTCTAGTTGAAATACCAGACTGGTATGGGCTAGAACGAGTGCGAATTTGAGAAATTCATAGTTTTAGACTTGTTGGATGCCCAACTCACACACTGTTTTCCTTTGTCATTTTTTACTCACTGCCCAGTATATGCATTCATGAGATTGACAAATATTTTGCAAAAGTGTGTTGTTTTAATGATATTCGTTTTTGTTTAAGTATTTCCTTATCATTTTTATGGGCATATGTTTTTTTTGTGACTTAATGATTGTTTTCCCTCTTTGATTTCATGACTATAAAGCATGAAATTACAGTTTCTTTTTCATGCAAATCATTGGTCAAATTTTATCATCAGTATCTCCTTGCATGGATAAAAGATTATCGTTTTTTATCCTACCTAATCTAATGTGCAGGAAGAAGTTCTTTCTATTATTTTTTGTTTGAGGTTCAATAACCCAAGTAAAATTCATTTCCCAAAAGCTAAACTTCAATTTGAAATGTATGAGATTGATTTAAATAAACTTTTTCAGGTAATATTGAGGGTCAAGCCTAGATTAAACTTTTGTTAAAAACTAAGATTAACCAATGACACATGGTTTTATTAAAACCTACCCCTCTCTAAACAATCTCAACATATTTGTTGATCTTTCTGAACCATCTCACACCATACTCTTCAATGATATTCCTACACCCTAGCCTGACCTTTTGGTTGTCTACACAATCATTACCTTTTACCATGGTAATGTACTCAAATTCAAGTCAGTGGTTCGTGGAAGGTTGTGAGTATTACATGGGTCTCTCTGCTTTGAATCCTTCTGTCCTCTATTCTACAAAGTATAATCAAGATTTGAAGTGTGAGATGGTTTTAGGATGTCCTCATCTTCTCCAGTTTTCATTTTTCATCACGTATGTCAACTCGACCTTCTTCGTTACTTATGGGTTTAGCATGTTGTTCCTAAAGTGTTTTCACCTTTATGAAATATACCTCTCTATGTTTTGGTTTACCTCCATTGTTAACCCTTCCAAAAATCTTATAGATCTTGTAGTGAGAATAGATCCAAATGGTTTGAAAACATTGCTAACTCATGATGGCACGACTGATAGACTCTCCCAGGTTGGTTGGTTAGCATTCGTACAATCGTTTAAAGGATTCAACATAGAAGTGGCCAGAGCATTTTCCAAAACCTTCGATGGTACCAAGGTTAAGGTTTGGGATATCCAGTTCCAGGTCACTAAGGAATTTATTGTTTGAGCAATGGGTCTTCCTTGGTTAGGGGATAAGTGGTTCAAAAACATGAAACTGAACAATATTGCATGGCATTATCTGTTGGCATAAAATCGATCATGATACCACATAAATAGTATGCCATTAGAACTATTTCACACCAGATGGCACGATCTCTTATTATTAATTAAAATGTTTATTAGTTGTGAGGGACGTTATAAACTCATTTTATATTTCTATATATGATTCCTTGTGACTTTTCAAGGGTTTCAATTAAGCCTACCCTTCTATTTACATAGGAGTCTGCAAAAGATGTCTAAATTTTACTAGCGGTTGAGTCAAAACCCTGAGACTAGTCTATTTAATCATGGTCTTATTTGTACCTTAGTTAAATTTCATTTTCCCAACACAGGGGACAATTGGGAAAGATTTCAGATAAGAAATAAATTCTTACCCTAGCATAGTGACCCTATCATTGATTTAATGCAGGCTAATTAACAATCATTCTCTCCTCAGAATTTTCCCCACGAGGTTCATATTGAGATCCAACTTCATGATGATCCCATTGTGTCACAAAATTCCAAACAGATGTATTACCTATAGCACAAACGACACCGAAAATAAAAGGGTTTTTTCACATAAACTCCTTAGAAACCATCTTTAGTCGTTTGAAGAACCAATCATTGGGTGATGTTGATCACCAGCTAGAGCCCATGGGTCCAAGGATTAATGAGAAACCTAAGGAACAAGGTAAATGAACTAGGCAGTTTTGAGATGTCTGTGAAATTGAACCAGGTAGTTATTTCTTCAGAAGACACAAGTGTAGACTATGAAGAATATAGTCACATCCATTATGACTTTGTTTCAAATTTACCCCCTTTCCTTCAAAATTGTGAAGGGTTCTCAGACATTCAGGCTGATTTAAAAGAGAAACTTATGCAATAGAAAACCCTTAGATGCAAACAAACAACAATCAATCTTGAATTTGGAACCTGAGTGTTGTCGTGATTTCCTATCATGTGCTCAAAGGTATTATGTGGAAGTCTTGTATTTGCAAATTCAACTTAACTAGGTAATGAGGAAAACTAGGGAATTTTAAAGGGATAACAAGAAATTAAATAATGAAGAACAATAAAGCATGTCTCGGGCAGGTAAAAATCCCATAAATTCTAGAGATATTATCATTAAAAAATCAACAAATGTCAATATTACTATTGGAATACAAATGCATGCATTTTCATTCTCAAATGCTTAATTTGGGTAACAAAAATTTTGGCTTTATTTCTATTGCATTTGTTTTATTTAACATTAGTTGTTTTTATTGATGTTAGACTAGTTACATAATCAAAGATTCTATAGCTAGTATTAATTTAGTTGATATGATTTCTAATTTAATTTAATATTTATTTCAAGTCTCAAAACAAACTGAAGGATCCCATATATGCTTCCTGTCCAGTGAAGATCATGGAACTTCTTGTTTTTGTTTGATTAGTAATAGAATCTATCTCCAAACAATTGGTGATTTATTTTTGGATATTATAACAAAATTTGTATAAATTGTTATAAATGTTGTTATTATAAACTTAGATTAGGATTTGATTTTCCAACTTCTCTATGTTTAAAATATTTAACTCTATCATGTGGATATGAGAGTTGATCACTTTGTGTTTAAATACTCATGTTGTTTTAAACCCAAACACGGTGAAAAATTATGGGAAAATGGACCAATGATTATTTTTTTGAAGAATATGGAATTATATGTTACTTAAGGCTTTTGTCGTGTGAGTTTAATTGTTTTGTTTTCATTATATCATCTTTCATTATGGTTCATATTCTTTGAGTAATTAGTTGTGGATTGATCGAAACTCATATTTAGCATATTTTGTCAATACATGGTTAATTGATATCATCTTTATGTTAATTCTGTCAATCTTTTAACAACCCATTGTCCCAAATTGTTTAAGTCCTTGTGATTGTATTATTTTGATGCAAATTTTGTATTATATTGAGTTTAGTCATGTACTTTGAATTTGCAAAGACTTAATTGTATAATTGAAATTTATTTTCTATTGTCAATTAGTCTATCATATCTTCATAAAGGATCCTATATAAAAAAAAATGTTCTTTCTGCATCGCAAATGAGATTTAGCTTGTTAGTTGAAGTAACTTTCTTCACGCGGTTTCATGATATTAGAATTTCACAACCTTCTGTCATAGACTTCTCTTAACAGACGAGTTGCTGGAGCAGTTTTATACATTAAGACACAACCCAAAGTTTTCTTTAAATACTAGATGGCTATTAGGCTAGTGATTTATCTTTCTTTTGTTCTGATTTATATTTCTTTTGTGAATGTAGATTAACATTAAGCTTAAATACTTTGTTTATTTAAGATAAAACATTATCATTTACATTGATTCTTTTTCTCTTTTAGTTTTAAGGTTGAAATTTGATTTGTAGTATGTTATAGATCTATTTATATTTTTCCCGAGATTTGGTTCTCTTGTACAATCTTAGTTTCCAAAGTTTCTTGTAAATATTGTACCTGTTTATTTGTATACTTTGCATATAAATAATGTGAGTAGTGAATGTATATAATAGATCTTAGTTAATAAATAGTTAGTTATTTTATCTTTGTAGTTTATATTAGATCCCTTTATCTACTAACAGAGTTGTTAAACCCGTCAGGGTGAGTCATTACAAATGTCTTAGGTTATCCTGAAAATCACGGACTGGAATCTCCCTTCCAATTGACGAGCGTTCACGTATGCCCATCAACAAGACTTTGATCTGAGTGAATTTGGGAAAAAATAGAGAGATTAGAGAGAAAAATGCTCAAATTCATGGGAAGATTACAGTTTTAAATAATTTGGAATTGTATGAGAAATCAATGATTCGATCTACAGAGTTGCAGAACTGAATTAGACCTGGAAGGTAAGAAACTTTGTATTTTAATGGTTTCTATAGCATGGGGAAAAGTTCAAATAATTGATGGCCGTGATTGTGTCTGATATTGAGATCAATGGCCAATATTTGTTGTGATAAATTTAAAAATTGATAAAATTTCAAAGTTTCGAAAAGTTACCAGATTGATGATGAAGATTCATTTCAACAGTTTGGAAAAGGAGGAAGATGAATGGTTTGTGCTCATTTTAGGTCATTTGGGAAGTCATAGAAAATCAATGGTTGAAATCATCTTGGATGGGAGATAAACCAACCATATTCACTCGATTTTTGGCCAAACTTTTCCAAGTGTTGAAGTTCTCCAAAAAATATCATCGATAGTCGATGGTCGATGATCGACGAGTTTGGAGAAGTGTTGAAGTTTGATCGAAATATATCTTCGATCTTCGATCGTCAATGGTTTGGGATTGGATAGTTTGGTCAATTATTGAAGTTCACCAACAAAGATAACCGATGGTAGA
The DNA here is from genome assembly GCA_000966675.3 of Picea glauca. Taxonomy (NCBI): domain Eukaryota; kingdom Viridiplantae; phylum Streptophyta; class Pinopsida; order Pinales; family Pinaceae; genus Picea; species Picea glauca. The sequence goes on from JZKD02S1655449.1 coordinate 647,650, forward strand.
TTGTTGGGGATGAACAAGTTTTGGTGAAATATTGAAGTTTGCCAAAAGACATCTCTGATCATCAATGGTCAATGATCAGGCATCGAAAAATTTACTTTCAGGTTCATATTCTTTGAAGAGAAACTTTTGATGGATGATGGAGAAAAGAGTGAGATTTCGTGTCATGCGACATCAACATCCACATGGCATGCCACGCCAACCCAATTGATGCCTCAATATGACGTGTCATGCTATGTCAACATCCATGTGTTATTCTACGTCAGCATAGTCTTCACATCAATGAAGAGATGGTTGATTGTCGATGGTAGGGGTTATGTGAAATTTATGAATAATCTTGGTTTGTTAGGGAAAACGATTGATGGTCGATGATCGATGATCAAACATCAACGAGATTCATGGGAAACTTAAGGTTTGTGAAAAAAAATGACCGATGGCCAATGGATGATGATGAAACATTTAAGAGATAAATGGGAAATTTGGGTTTACAGAGGAAATAACCAATTGTCCATTATTGGTAGATAACATATCAACGATCCATATTGCTTCCAATTTGAGATCGATGGTGTAGATTGCTTCTGATTATTTGGAGCCATTTTATAATTTTGGCCATAAATGGAGAAAATTACATCAGATTGAGATAAAACTTCTGGTTATTTTTCCATAGAGAGAACATCTACAAAAGTTTCAGATAGGGCCCTTGTCCATTTCTTCTTGCATTTGTCAGAAATTGCAAAATAGATTTTTTCAAAGATATGGGTTTCGATCATTGGCAGAGGTCCAGATTAAGCTAAAACTCCTGGGCAAAGCCTAGAAAGAAGACATGTAAACAAAAAATGAATGAACTAAATAAATTCTAAGTGGATTGGAATTGGGATGCCAAAATCCACTATTTTGGGGCACCTTTTGTGGATTTTTCATATTTTCATCGAAAAATTTACCCTAAATCACAAAACTGAAAAAATGTATTTACTAGACATTTTACGTACTCATCAAGAAAAACAATTTTAGGTTATTAAAATTTGTCCATAAGTTCACAGATTGTGAGATAACCAATTTTGCTAAAAAATCTAAGTCTACAAAAACAGGTGAAAACGATAAAGTTGCAAATTCCATATTACTACAATTTTTGACTGGAGCATAAGATTGAAAGTATGCGAGTTGTTATGAGTTCCTTGAAATTATGGTTATCTATGTATAGTACAAAAGTTTCTCTAGTTCCTGACATAGTTTCTTTTGCAGTTGACAGAAGTTGGTCTCTCAATAAAAAATTGCACCAATGTTGAAGTTGCATAAATGGGGTGAAAATGAATTTTTTAGGAAGGAATAAATTTCACATTAGATATTAGATTGGAGCATGAATATAGTCACTGGAAATATGATTTAGTGGAGAATAAACTGGAATGTTTAGAATTTGTGAGTGATCTGGCAGTGGGCCAATCTAAGATTGTTTGGATCTTCTCCTAATGTACCTTTACTCCCTCAACACCAATCACATGCCCCAGATAGAGGATCTATGTCAACCAAAACTTTCACTTTGCCTCTTTGGAAAAAATAAATTGCTCCTCCATAATGGTGAGAATATGCTCCACATTCTTCAGATGTTCCTCCCACATCCGACTATAGATCAAAATATCGTCGAAGAACACTGGTAAGAATTTCCTCAACCATTTGTTGAATATGTGGTTCATGCATGAATGAAAGGTAGTTGGTGCATTAGTCAACCTGAAGGGCATGACTAGAAAATAATAGTTCCCATAGTGACGCCTGAATGTTGTTTTATGGATATCCTCCTCTCTGACCTGAATCTAGTGGTACCCTGATCACATATCAACCTTTGAGAAGTACACTTCCCAATGCATATAATATATCAACTCATCAATTATAGGTCTTAGGTATCATTTTTTGATGTTCTTCTTGTTCAATGACCTGTAGTCTATGAAAATCCTCATAGTTCCATATTTTTTTCTTTACTAGTAAAACTGATGAAGCAAAAGGACTAGAACTAGGTCTGATATGTCACATATCCAAAATTTCCTTTATGGCCTTCTCTATTTCTTCCTTGAACCTATTATAATTCTTGTAGGGTGTGGTGATCATCGGATTCGATCCCTCTTCTAGATCAATGACATTCTCAAATACTCTATCACATGGTCTTCCTACTAGAAATAGTTCAAACATTCTTTCATGCTTTCCAAGCAATGCCAAGATATCTGCAGGGTAATGCTGGTGATCTTATGATGGATTCTCCACAGTGGGCAAGCAATGTTTTGTGCAAGCCATGTACCTATGCCTAAAAAGGCCCCCGATGCATTGGTTAGACATGATCCCTAGGGCACCTGTCAACATACCTCTTAGGATTATTCATTGTCCACCCTTGTCCTAGAATTCCATACTCATGTCCTGATAATTCACGAGGATATCTCCTAGTGAGTACAACCAATGAAATCATACCATCGCATTAGTATCTTATAAATCTATGACATAAAATTCATCAGTCAACCTATAGTTTCCCAATATTACTTCTAATCTTGTAATCCTCTAACTACATGCCATGTTGTACACATCTATTACTACCACATTGAATCCCTTGAAGTCCTCCACAGGGATATGTCTCCTCATGAAAAGTGAAACATCAATGAAGTTGTGGATGGACCCACCATCAATACGTGTTGTAACCCTTTGCCACTATACAATGCCTCTAACCATGAAGGTGTAATATTTAGGCACTCTTGAGAGTGTGGGAATGGTCACTCCCTTGGAACTATCCTGTAATGGCACCTGCTCTGTAGCATTGGTGTGTGATTGATCAAGGAAGATCTATAAATTCCAAAAATTTAGCCATATCACATTCTCTCAAAATTGAATTCATTCCATAGATCTCAGTGAGATCTTTCTAATGGTGAAAAAATCACCTCAAACAGAGTTCATATGAAAATGTTACAACCCTTCAAAATTTTGGTCAAAGAAGGTCGAAAAGTCAAAGGGGGTGACATGTGGCACCACTGGAAGGATGAAACATGACACATTTATACAAGACATATGACACTAACATGGAAGCACCACATGGCACCACATGGAATATTGTACGACTAAGTTGGAAAGGTGACAACGTAATTGTACAATCCAAGTGGACTAATCGACATTGGACATGTGGCATGATCATATAGGAAAAGGTGGACCAATGAAAGACCGCCATGTGGAATTCTCCCATTGGCCTAATATGGATAAGGTCAGATACAAGTTTGTTGACATCCCATAGGATTGAACCTGAGTGTATCTCCTAACATCCCAATAATTTACCATTATAACGACGACATATCACTTAATTGTATGTGGTTTGGGATTTATTTAAGTTTGATCAAGGTTTAAATGGTGGGAAAATAGGGCCGAGGGAATACCCCTCAATCCTATGGTTATATATATATATATATATATAATGTTGAACCAAAAATACATTGGCGGTCCAAACTAAATATTAACCAATCAAACCATATGCTATATATATATATAGTATATAACAAAGCACCAAAAGGGAGAGGTCCACAGGGTCAAACCTGTGACCTCCTCCTACATACACTAGATTTTTAACCAATGCACTAAAGGTGCCCCTTGTTACGATAATTCACCAAACATATATTTAATGTTTTTCTATAATTTTGGATGGAGATTAGGGCCCACACCCTACTTAAGATGGCATCTGATGAAAGACAATACACACAGTATGAGACATTGGTATGTGGGCTAAGGTGCATCAAAGTTCGTTTCATAGGGTATGTAGACTTTGAGTTGGAATTGTAATGTGTGCCATAGGGTTCCTTAAGGAAATTATAGGGTGTTTATACTCATTTTTCTCATAACTTTGAGAGGAATCAATGGTGCACTATGTTTCTAATTTTGAGAAACAAGTAAAATGTCATTGTAAAAAACAAATACATTTCAACATTAATAAAGTGGTCTCTCGATTGCAAGTGAACCCAAAGACATAGCTAAAAGAGGGTGAACTTCGTTAACAAACGTGTCTATGTGTTATATTATTGTTATTCTATTTCTTTCAACTATGTTGCAAGTTATTGATCATTGAAGTTATTTTGGAAAGATAAGTGAACTCATATATGTTATGAAAAATAGTCAAGATGATCATGATTATTTTGAATAAAGTTAGATGTTTATGTGTAATTAAGAAATAAATTAGTATCTAAGGATTTTCGGATCAAGTTGGTATCGGAGAAAGTTTTGACAATGTTTGTAAGTGAATGCTTACAAGTTCCAAATTCAATCTTGGTAAAGGAAACCTTGCAAGTTATAAGCCAAAGATTCAAAGAAGACTTCGTAAATATAAGATGGTTTTAGAAGGAAAGGAATGAGAAGATCCTCCCTTGAGACCTAAGGAAGTTATGGCTACACTATGCATGATGAGTGACATAATAGATGATTGTATTGTAAAGTTTAAAAGATTAGAGATGAAGAATCTTCGATAAAATCATAAGCAGGAGGTGGAGGTGGTGGAGCTTCAGAACCTTATTCACCATCATATTCATCATCATATTCCATTGGTGCAAGTGAAAATTCTTCACATAAGAAGAATCCCTCAAATAATTGTTCACGTGCTCATGATTTTCCTTTACTGAAATTAGATGTAAAGTTTGAATTGCGAATTTATGATAGAGAATCGAACATGGAAAATTTTGACAATTGGATCAAGCAGATTGAGGTATATTGTAGGGTACAAAAGATTGTGGATGACACTCCAAAGATACAACTAGCTACTCTTCATCTCAACAATGTAGGCTTGATATGGTGGGAGAGTAATACTAAAGTTGATCTTGTTCAACATGTTAAAGCAATTTCATATTGGGATGAATTTACTGTTGCAATAAGAAAACAATTTTATCCATTGTATTATATGCAAACTACAATAGTTGATTGGCATCATCTTAGAAAATGAAAAGGGGAAAATTTTCAAGTATATACATAGGAATTTAAGAGGAAATCATTATCTTTAGGAATTCCATTATATACTTGTGAAACTCTTCTGAAGGATATTGGTGGTATGCATTAATATCTTTGGCACACTGATTCAGGAACATCGTCAACGTCAAGTGAGTGTGGGGCAAGCGCCAACACATTTTGAGCACATGATAAATTTTTTAAAAACTTCTAAAGATTGGATGCGCCAAACTTAAATGTGATAGTTAAGGAAAAGCGTACTTATATATTGTGTAGGACCTTGAGCAATCCACTCTCGTCCATAGTAGGTAGAAAGCATTTATGTTAGTAGGTAGCTTTGAATTCTCTGATTAGATAGTTTTAGGAGTGGAGGGAAAATAGATATAGACACCCTCATTATGTAATTATAACATAGAAGGAGGATGCCAATTGGGGGCTGAGTAGTGAAGAACATTTCCAAGAAAGAGAAGAGAGCATACAGAGTTGAAACAAAGAAATTGTGTTTGAGAAAACACCCAAGTATAGAGGTTTGAGTTAATAGAATTATAGAAGAAGTCTTTAATTTAGATTCATGGGGTTGTGTTTGTTTCTTGTATGCATATGCTGAATGGTATGTTCATGGTTTTACTCTTATTGTCATGCAATTTCTTTTATGCTATGTATGAATGATTTTTTGTTGAATGTTTGAAATCTGAGAGAAAAGGGTAATGAAATGAGTTTCAATTGTTTCTCTGTTTGAGTAAGAGTTCCTATAAAGAGTGTAGTTGAATTTTCTGTAAGGAGTGCATTGACAAAAGGTTCAAAAGTTCGTCTCTGAAAGCTCAAGAGGGATAGCGTTTGTTCTCACATTCACACAGAGGTGCAGTCAGGCACAGGAGCCGTGCAAGGGGTGTGCAGGCCAAGGAAAATCTCAAAGTTTTAAACCTGAGCGAAGTATTGAGAGACCGTTGTTGCAGAGCGTGTGCAAGGTCAAAGAGAATTCAACACTTCAAGTGTTTGGAGGTTGCCGCAAGGAGTGCATGCAAGGGTCTTCTTTAAGAATCGAAGTTGTGAGAGAGCTCAGGAAGGATAAAGCCTTTGAAACTATTGAAGGCATTGGAATTTTGTGCCATAGGTGGATAAGTTCGGGGGAAGAATCCTTGGTTCACTTCACAAAAATCATCAAAGGGAAGAAACAAACGGTCATACATCTCTGTAGAGAATTAGCGAAATCCCATCAACCGTCCGATTTGACAAAGAAGGAAGGAGGTTACAATCGGGTTTCCAAGGTGCAAGCTCAGGGGATTGTGAACTATCGGATCTTCATATAGATAATCGTTAGTCATCTGATATGACAGGAGCTGCATGGGGTTTAAACCCTCTCAAGCCGAGTGAAGGTCTTGAAAGGTGTCGGGATATCAAGGCGTCAAAGTTCGGGATATCGGAAGTTCCATGGACAAAAGATCGGGTAAATCCACAGTGAAAATCCTGAAACAATTCAGAATTTTCCATCTGTTGGGAAACGTGGCAGGAATCGAGAGCCATCGACACTTCAGAAATCTAGAGACCAATATTTTGAGACCTTTTTAGTCCCGAAACAGTGAAAGGATTACAGTCGTGGATCTCGGGAAGGACACCTATCGTGTAATCATCCAAATCAGGGATTTGCACATCGAAACTCACATAAGTGAGTGGTTTGATTTTGCATTTGGTGAAGTCCGAGGTTTGATCTTAACCATTCATCCATTTGGGATGCGTGTTAGAAATCCAAGAAGTCGGGGTTCAGCGTTTCGCGAATCCTGAAGACATGAAACACTTACATTTTGGAACTGCGAAGTCTAAAATCCTGATGAGGAGGAAAGCTCTGTTATGGGGCCCAGCTGACATCATCTTGTCATAACGGGAGGTCGAAAATCATAATTTCGAGAGTCCTCTGGGAAGTATCTCAAAGGTATTTGCTTTCCCGAAATTGCGAAGTATGAGGACTGTCCATCTTTGAGGATGCGTGGCAACAATCTCGACTTCCGGGGAAAGTCTCGAAAAAGGAAGTCATATCGGGAAATCGAAATTTGAGAGATCGGGAGACTCGAGGAAATTGCATTTCAATATTTGAAACCCCGAAGTCCCGAGGGAGATCTAGAGCCATTGGTTTAGTAAATGATCACAGCCGTTGATCGTGTCTACGTCAAAAAGGGGTTCCTAGTTGACGTCATATCGGGATTCGAAGGATCGGGGATCCTAAGGACAAGAGGTCCCATACACTTCAACATCCGAAACCTCGAAATGATGAAAGGTGATAGGACTGTGGTCATATAAAGGGAGGTCATATGGACCCAAATGTCTAGCCGAGGGGACTAGCGGAAGTGAAGCACTACGGGATATTAGAGATCGAGAAATCGGAAAATAAAAGGGTTGTGACATTGGGATTTTGAAACCTCAAAACCTTATTTTCCAAATCTTTGTCTTGAAGAGATCAACGATTGGGCCTAGAGGCTACGGGAGCAGAAAAGACCTGTGGGTCAATTTTATTAGAGATTCTGAGGAGGGATCAAAGAGACGCTTCGGCTCGAAGGTGGAATTAGAATGATCCTTAAGACCGGGAGGTCAGCGCAAAGGCCTTTTGTCGAGGCAGAGGGTGCAACTGCATCAAGTTTTGTATCAGAGCATAGAAAGGACTCTTTGCTTTCTATAGTAAGGAAAAGGAAAATTTCACCATGCCGCCTAGAAGAAGAGACATGCAAACACCTGATCCACCAGAGAAAAGGGAAATACCAAGAAGAAGAGGTAGGCAGATGCCTGACCCAACCATAGCAAGAGAGATACGTGATTTATGTGCTAGACTTGAAGACATGGAGACAACACAGAGACGCACAGTCGATATTGGGGATCTTAGTGGTTCTGAAATTGAAAATTAAGTTGAACATGAAGAAGAATAAGTTTCAGCGGAAGATGACGCAATGAACGCTTGATTAGAGTTGTCGCAAGGATGGGTGCCGGGGAAAAAATGGACATTCTAGTTTATGAAGGAAACTTGGATGCTGAAGAACTTCTAGACTGGATTAGAGCTCTGGATACCTATTTCAAATATGAAGATGTCGAGGAAGACAAGAAGGTTAAACATGTTGTCACAAGGTTAAAAGGACATGCAACATTGTGGTGCGATGAACTACAAGTTGACAGACGCTGCAGAGGCAAGCAAAAAATCAGGAGTTGGGATAGGATGATTGCAAAGATGAAGGAAAAATTCATTCCTAGGGATTACCAGATTACTCTGTTCAGGAGAATGCAGAACCTAATACAGAAGTTGATGATAGTGAAAGAATACACTGAAGAATTGTATAAGTTGAACATCAGGGCAGGTCATCGGGAAAGTGATGATGAAAAGGTTGCCAGGTGCATGAATGGCCTAAGATATGACATTCAGGATGAGATGAGCATGATAACCATATGAACGGTGGAAGATTCTTATCAGATGGATCTAAAAGCTGAGGAGAAGCTGAGCCAAAGGCAAGGTCAAAAGGCCTGAGGCAGAAGTCAGCCCAGGGGAAAATCAGTTGTCCAAGATAAACATCAGAAGCCCAAGGAGGACTGGAAGAAACCTCAGACTCGAACTAAGAGAGGTGGAAGTTCACAGTGAGGGAAATATGATGAACAAAGAGGACAACATACTGAGCAGAGAGGAGATTATGATAATAATAATACTTTTCCTCATACTAGAGGTAGAGGAAGAGGAAGAGGTGGAGTGATAAAATGCTTCACGTGTGGAAAGAATGGACACAAATCTTATGAATGTCCAGATAAAAAGAAAGAGGGTGGAGAGACTCACATCACCGAAGCACAAAGGTGAGATGTTGAGGAAGAGGATGCTAAAGGCATAAGATCACGGATGATGTGAAAAGTTCTCTTAACACTAGATAAGGATGTCGATAGCTGAGCCCAAAGAAACAAGATTTTTCGAACTGCTTTCAAAACCAAGGACAGGGTATGCAAAATCATTGTGGATAGTGGTAGCACAGATAATCTTGTTTCGACAGAGATGGTAGAAAAGCTGGAGCCGGAGATGATTGAACATCCGAGTCCATATAGAGTTTCATGGCTACAAAAGGGATATCAGGTAAATGTCACTAAACAATGTTTAGTTGAATTTAAGATAGGAGGATATAATGATAAGATACTCTGTGATGTTATTCCTATGGATTTTTGTCATCCATTGTTGGGTAGACCATGGAAATATGACAGGAATGTGATTCATGATGGGAGGATGAACAGGTACACCCTAGAAAAGAATGGGAGAACTCATATGTTTCTTCCAATCAACGATAAGGAAGTGAAACCTGAAGTAAGTAACATTGTACATGTCATGGGTGGGAAGGAAATCCTTACTGATGTCAAGAAGAAGGAGGAACTGTAGTTCATTGTGGTTAGGAAACCGAGAATTATTTTGACCAGCACAAGAGTAGACAATTTACCAGAAGAGGTTCAGGAACTATTGGAAGAGTTCACTGACATAATAGTGGACGAACTACCTCGTTCATTGCCACCAATTAGAAGTGTGAGTCACCATATTGATCTCATACCTGGAGCTAGTTTTCCAAATAAATCCGCATACAAACTAACGCCGTAAGAGAATGAAGAGGTCAAAAGACAAGTCTAAGATTTTTTGGACAAAGGGTTGGTTAGAGAAAGCTTGAGCCCATGTGTTGTTCCGACAGTACTTAGTCCAAAGAAAGATGGAGGCTGGAGGATGTGTACTGATTCAAGAGCCATTAACAAGATAACCATCAGGTATATATTTCCATTTCCAAGGATGGATGATTTGATGGATTTCTTGAGTGGAGAAAAGTATTTTTCGAAGATTGATTTGAAAAACGGTTATCATCAAATCCGCATGAGAGAAGGTGATGAATGGAAGACAACACAAAACCAATGAGGGGTTGTATGAATGGCTTGTTATGTCATTTGGCTTAACAAATGCACCAAGTACCTTCATGAGGATGATGAATGAAGTCCCGAGGGAGTTCATCAAATTTTTTTTTATCGTATATCTGGATGACATACTGATTTTCGGTAAAACAAAGGCAAAGAATATGAAACACTTAACTACAGTAACGAAGAGATTACAACAAGAGAAGTTGTCGATAAACGTGAAGAAATCCTCATTCATGAAGACAAAACTCATCTATTTGGGATTTGTTATTTCTACAGATAAATTGAGGATGGATCCAGATAAGGTGGAAGTGATCAAGAATTGGCCATCACCAAAGAACATATTTGAGGTGAGAAGTTTTCACGGATTGGCTAGTTTCTACTAGAATTTCATCAAGAATTTCTGTGGAATTAGTGCACCGATGATGGACATAGTGAAGAAAAGACACAAATCTTTTAACTGGATAGAAGAGGCCGAGGAGAGTTTTAATCTATTGAAGAGGAAGATTACGGAACAACCAATTCTGGTGTTACCGGATTTCCAAAAGACATTTCAAGTGAAATGTGATGCAAGTGGATTTACAATAGGGGCAGTATTGAATCAAGAGGATGGGTTGATAGCATACTTCAACGAGAAGTTGAATGAAGCAAAGGAGAAGTACTCCACATATGACAAGGAGTTTTGTGCTATCATCGAGGCATTGAAGAAATGGAGGCATTACTTGATTCCCTAAGAGTTTGTCTTATACAGTGACAATCATGCACTGCAGTTTGTGACTCGACAAGAAAATTTGAACCAAGGACATGTTAAGTGCGTTGAATATATGAAAAATTTCACTTTTGTGATTAAACATATTTCTGGAACTGCTAACAAAGCTGTTGATGCTTTGAGCAGGAAATGTTTGTTGTTGCAGTAGTTCAAAGTCAAAACACTGGGTTTTGATGACCTCAGGGACATGTACAGAGATGATCCAGATTTTAAGGAGGCGTATGAAGTAGCTGAGAATCCAATTCTTAGAGATAGAAGCCAATGGATAGAATACATGATCCAGGAAGGATTACTGTTTCAAGGTAATCAACTTTGTATTCCAAAATGCTCCATGAGGGAGAACCTGCTGAAGGAGAAACACAATGGAGGATTAGCAGGACACTTTGGTCACGAAATTTTTTTCGCAAAGTTGAATGAGTCATATTTTTGGTCAGGAATGCAAGTTGACGTCAAAATATTTGTAGATAAATGCAGAATTTGTCAGCATTCAAACGCAAAGAGACAAAATGAAGGATTTTATCAACCGTTGCCCATACCTGAGAGGCCGTGGGATGCAATTAGCATGGATTTTATATTGGGTTTGCCAAGAACAAAAAGAGGATTTGAATTAATCTTTGTGGTGGTGGATAGATTTTCCAAAACGGCACACTTCATTCCATGTCAGAAAACCAGTGACACAACTCACATTGCGAATCTGTTTTTCAAAGAAGTCATTTGACTTCACGGCTTACCAAGGAGCATAGTTTTATATCGAGACACTAAGTTCGTGGGACACTTCTGGAGAACCTTATGGAAGAAGATAGGAACAAATTTATCATTCAGTTTAGCTTATCATCCTCAGACAGATGGATAGACAGAAGTCATAAACAAGAGTCTGGGAGACTTGTTGAGGATCTTGGTGATAGAACACCATAGTCAGTGAGACAACATATTACCACGGGCGGAGTTTGCTTATAATGATTCAATCAATAGAAGCACAGGGCAGAGTCCATTTCAGGTTGTCTATGGCATGCAACCGAGAGGAATTTCTAAATTGAGAGATTCAAAACAAATTTCAACTAGGAGCGCTAGTGCAGAAGATTTTGTAGAAGAAATGAAGGAATTTCATAGCCAGGTGAAGGAGCGCTTATAGAATTCAAGCTGGGAGTATAAGCGAAGAGAAGATCAACACGGGAGACAACTTCAATTTGAAGTTGGTGATTTTATTCTGACACATCTGAGGAAGGAAAGGTTCCTAAAGGGAACATATAATAAACTGAAGATGAAGAAGATCGACCCATGTAAGATATTGAAGAAATTTGGGGCAAATGCCTATGAGATTGAATTACCCGATGGGATCGGAATTTCTCCGATATTCAATGTCTCAGATTTGTACCCATACAAATATGAGGAAGTAGGAACAAACGATGAATAATCAGAGGTTCAGTGGAAAAATAAGATGCCAATTACAGAGAAGTCGCAAATGGAAAGCATACTAGACAAAAGAATTAGCAAGAAGACCAGAAGAAAACAATACTTTGAATACTTGGTCAAGTGGAAGGGACATCCAGTTGAAGATGCCAGCTGGGAGAATGAAGAAAATATTCAGAAGCATGGAAAGACCGTGCGAGAGCTCATGGACAGGAGCCCATGAAAATTTTCAAGCGAGGGTGTATGATGCAGAAGCATCGTCAACGTCAGGCGAGCATGGGGCAAGCGCCAACACATTTTGAGCACATGATAAATTGTTTAAAAACTTCTAAAGATTGGATCAACCAAAATTAAATGTGATAGTTAGGGAGAAGCATACTTATATATTGTATAGGACCTTGAGGGATCTGGTCTCGTCCATAGTAGGTAGAAAGCATTTATGTTAATAGGTAGCTTTGAATTCTCTGATTAGATAGCTTAAGGAGTGGAGGGAAAACAGATATAGACACCCTCATTGTGTAATTGTAACATAGATGGAGAATGCCAATTGGGGGCAGAGTAGTGAAGAACATTTCTAAGAAAGAGAAGAGAGCATACAGAGTTGAAACAAAGAAATTGTGTTTGAGAAAAAACCCATGTATAGAGGTTTGAGTTAATAGAAGAAGTCTTTAATTCAAATTCACGGGGTTGTGTTTTTTTCTTGTATGCATATGATGAATGGTATGTTCATGGTTTTACTCTTCCTGTCATGCAATTTCTTTTATCCTATGTATGAATGATTTCTTGTTGAATGTTTGAAATCTGAGAGAAAAGGGTAGTGAAATGAGTTTCAATTGTTTCTCTGTCTGAACAAGAGTTCCTGCAAGGAGTGCAGTTGAATTTTCCGCAAGGAGTGCATTGACAAAAGGTTCAAAGGTTTGTCTCTGAAAGCTTAGGAGGGATAGCGTTTTTTCTCACATTCACACAGAGGTGCAGTCAGGCACATGAGCCATGCAAGGGGTGTGCAGGCTGAGGAAAATCTCAGAGTTTTGAACCTGAGCGAAGTATTGAGAGACCGTTGCTACAGAGCATGCGCAAGGTCAAAGAGAATTCAATATTTCAAGTGTTTGGAGGTTGCCGCAAGGAGTGCATGCAAGGGTCTTCTTTAAGACTCAAAGTTGTGAGAGAGCTCAGGAAGGATAAATCCTTTGAAACTATTGAAGGCATCGAAAGTTTGTGCCGCAAGTGGATAAGTCCGGGGGAAGAATCCTTGGTTCACTTCACAGAAATTGTCAGAGGGAAGAAAAAGAAGGTCATAATTCTCTATAGAGAATTAGCGAAATCTCGTCAGCCGTCCGATCTGACAAAGAAGAAAGGAGGTTACAATCGAGTTTCCAAGGTGCAAGCTCAGGGGATTATGAACCATCGGATATTCATATAGATACCCATAAACCATCCGATCTGACAGGAGTTGCACGAGGTTTAAACCCTCTCAAGCTGAGCGAAGGTCCCGAAAGGTGTTGGGCTATCGAGGCGTCGAAGTTCGGGATATCGGAAGTTTCGTGGACAAAATATCGAGTAAATCCATAGTGAAAATCCTGAAACAATTCAGAACCGTCCATCTGTTGGGACATGTGGCATGAATCGAGAGCCATCGACACTTTAGAAGTCTAGAGACCAAGAGTCCAAGACCTTTTTAGTCCCGAAATAGTGAAAGAATTACAGTCATGGATCTCAGGAAGGACACCTGTCGCGTAATCATCCAAATCGAATATTCGGACGTCGGAACTCACATAAGTGAGTGGTTTCATTTTTCATTTGGTGAAGTCCGAGGTTTGATCTGAATCGTCCATCCATTTGGGAGGTCGTACACTTCAAACATCCGAAACCCCGAAATCCTGAAAGGTGATAGGACTGCGGTCATATAAAGGGAGGTTGTATGGACCCAAAAGTATAGCCCAGTGGACTAGCGGAAGTGAAGCACTATGGGATATCAGAGATTGAGAAATCGGGAAACAAAAGGGTTGTGACATCGGGATTTTTAAACCCTGAAACCCGATTTTTCAAATCTTTGTCGTGAAGAGATTAGCGATCGGGCCTAGAGGCTGCAGGAGAAGAAAAGACCTGTGGGTCAATTTTATTAGAGATTTCGAAGAGGGATCAAAGAGCCTCTTTGGCTCGAAGGTGGAATTAGAATGATCCTTAAGACTAGGAGGTCAGTGCAGAGGCCTTTTATTGAGGCAGAGGGTGCGGCTTCGTCACACGCTATATTGATGTTTAACCCTAATAATATTTATGAAGTGTTGGTACAAGCTAGTCATTTGGAATCTATCAAGGGATAGCATGTGATTGAGGAAAAGAATCCACACAAGTTCGAGAATAATTTGAAAGGAAAATGGAAGAGTAAGAATTCATCTATAGTAAATAAATATGAAGAGAAGACGACATGTTCTCACTGCAAGAGAAAGGGACATGAGGAAGCACAATATTGGAATCTACACCTAGACTTGTGACCAAATAAGTTTAAGGATAAGGGGAAACTTTAAACTGTTACATCAACTGGACATGATCTGGGATTAGAATCAGGAGATGAAACTAAGATCATGGAAATAGGAAGAAAAGCTATATCTACTACTAATATTTCAGTTCAATCTACTAAGTTCGAAAGTGTTCTTAATTATAAGAAACAAAGTGAGTTTTTCCATGTCAGAGTTATAGTGAAGCATACAAAGATTGATACTTTGTTTGATAGTGGATCTAAAGTTAAATTAATATCTAAAGAAAGTGTTAAGAAGTTGGGCTTAAATACTGCAAGTCATGTGAAACCATGTCAATTAGGTTGGGTATGTGATGATGCTAAGTTACAAGTGACGAAGTAGTATAAAATCATATTTGCAATTACATCTAAGTTTTTTGAGGAGGTTTAGTTAGATGTTGTTCCACTTGACATTTGTATTGTCTTGGTATTACTTATTTATTTGAAAGGAAAGCTATATTTTATCATGAAGAGAATAAATATTACCTTTTCAAGGATGAGATCAAATTTATTATCAGATGTCATCGAATCAAAACTAATGTTTCATTAGTGAGAATAGGACAAATGAAGGGACTTGTAAATGCTAGTAAATATTTTGTTCTCATGGTGGTGAAGAAAAAAGAAGAAGATATATCATATGTTTTATTAGGTTGCGATCAAAATCATAAACAATAATTGGTAAAGATCATATCTACTATGAGGAGTTATTTCAGGAACCTACAGGGCTGCCTCCTAAGAGGGAGGTTGAACATGAAATTCATTTTCAACAAGATGCTCCTCTTCCTAACATCGGTATGAATAGGTCATCGGTGATAGAGAATGTAGAGATAAAGAATCATGTTCAAGAGTTGTTTGACAAAGGAATCATAAGACCGAGTTCCCATATGTGTGGATATCCTATAGTATTAGTTCCAAATAAAGATAGTACATGGAGGATGTGTATTGATTTTCAAGAATTGAACAAGATCATGGTAAAGAACCGATATGGTCTTCCTCGAATTGATGATTTATTGGACCAGTTAAAAAATGTTGTCTATTTCACTAAGATAGATTTGATAAGTGGTTACCATCAGATAAGAATTGCAAAAAGTGATATATGGAAAACTCCTTTCAAGACTAAGCACGGATTGTTTCAATGGTTGGTTATGCCTTTTAGTTTATGTAGTGCACCTATGATATTTATGAGGGTAACGAATGATGTGTTTAGGCCTTTTATAAATGATTTTGTCATTATCTGCTTTGATGATATATTGATATTTAGTTTGACATGGAAATATCATATAATGCATGCCAGAACAATTTTTTAACTTTTGAAAAAGGAGAAGTTGTATATAAAGATGTCTAAACGTGAATTTGGAAAAATTTCTCTGATATATTTGGGTTAAATTGTAGGGAATGATCAACTAAAGATAGATCCCTCAAAGTTGGAAGTTATTGTAAATTGGGCCAAGCCAAATATTCCCATGCAAGTTGGGATATTCTTAGAAGAAGTACAATACTGGATGAAATTCATTGCTAGTTTCTCTTTCATAGTAGATCCTCTACATGCATTAACAAGTATGAAATAAGTATTTCAATGGGGTGGAAAGAAGTATAAATTATTCGAGACATTCAAGGAAAATATAATAATTGCGCAAGTATCGGATCTATGATATTTGCAACAACCACTTTAGATTCAAACCGATGCAAGCATATATGCCATCGGAGCAGTCTTGATGCAACAAGGTAAACCTATTTGTTATCATTATGAGAATTTTACTCAAGAAATAATTAACTATCCAACATATGATAAGGAATTGTATG
This sequence comes from Picea glauca, assembly GCA_000966675.3. Classification (NCBI taxonomy): domain Eukaryota; kingdom Viridiplantae; phylum Streptophyta; class Pinopsida; order Pinales; family Pinaceae; genus Picea; species Picea glauca. Next base: position 663,999 of record JZKD02S1655449.1, read on the forward strand.
CTTTGGTACAAAGTGTTAAAAAATGGAAGCATTACTTAATGTGGAAGGAGACAATAATTCATACAGGTTATCAACCATTATAGTATTTTCCATCATATACCAAGCTACACCAATCACCAAAATTTTAGGTGGATGGAATCATGTTGTCATTGATGCCAATGGTTTGATTACTTGGGAGATTGTTGGATCATATGTCATTGATGTAAATGGTTTGGTTTGATTGATGTCATTGGTTGATGTCAAGTAATTG
>JZKD02S1655449.1:670413-699994 GCA_000966675.3 Picea glauca
TGGTTATAAATGACAACAATGGGTAATGAATAAATGTTGAATGCTAATTGATGATTTTTTGTGCAAGAGGGAAGTTTTGGGAAAAAGAGCCCCACACTCATTCACCCCCCCTCTAGGTGTGGTAGTTGTGTCCAATATGGGCGTCTTACAACAATTTCATTTGGTTATTAAGTATAATGAACGTATTCATAATAAGGTTGTAGATATGTTATAAAGACATGTGATCAATGCATCTACAATATTAAAGGATACTTATTTAGCTCATGAAAGTTATGTTTAACAATATGCTAGAGATGGTGATTTTAAAGATGTATATGAAGCATTAAATAATGGAAATCAACATGAAGAATCAAATTCTCATGTGAATAATAATTTATTATATCATATGGGAAAGATTTGTATACCCAAGGATGAAAGAGAAAATCTAATCAAAGAATCTCATACATCTCTCATTTCTGGTCATTTCAGGGTAGGTAAGATAGTAGCACAACTACAAATATATTGTTATTAGCCTTGAATGAATGAGACAGTTTCCAAGTACATAAAAGGGTGTGTTATGTGTTCCACAAAAAATCCTAGCAACATAAAAATAGGATTATACACGCCACTTATAGTACCTTTTCAAACATGGGAAAGTGTGTCCATGGATTTTGTGAGGGATTTTCCAATGTCTAGAATAGGTCATGACTATTTATATGTCATGATGGATAGGTTCAATAATATGTGTATCTTAATTCCATGCAAGAAACAAGTCACAAATTAAAAGATAGCACAACTTTTATTTACCAATGTATGGGTTCATTTTGGGCTACCAACATCTATTATTTCAGATCGAGACTCTTGCTTCTTGGGAAATTTTGGTCTCATTTATGGGAGGTGATGCACACTATGTTAATTAAGAGAACACATTTTCATCTATAGACAAATGGACAGATATAGGTGGTGAACATGACAGTGCTACATTTTTTATGAGGGTACTGCAACAAACATCATAACTTATGGGATGGTCAATTGCATTATGTACAAATTTCCTATAATCGTGCCATGCATTCTTATACTCAAAGAAATCCTTTTGCTAATGTATGGGTTCATTTTTGGATTATTACATCTATTATATTAGATCAAGACTCTCGCTTCTTGGGAAAATTTTGGTATCTATTGGCCCTTGAACAAGTTTTGGAGAACCTTGGTCATGCTTGACCATTTTTTGGACTTCGACAGACTGGTCGAAGGGGAGCGCAAGGCGAAGAGGAGATCAAAAGATCTCACCCCCTTTTTAGGAATTTTTGGGTTTCAAGTTTTATGTAATGGGTATGGGATGTCATCCCATGGATTTACCCATGTTTAGGCCCCATTTGTAATGTATAAATAGATATCTAGATGATGTAAGAAAGGAGTATTAGTGAATATTTGTGGCTTAGTGCGAAGCTAGAGGCTTTGTGCATATTATGTGTTAAGACTTGCAGAGCTAAGTGCAAGTGATTGTAAGAAGCGAGTCTGTAGATTGTGTAAGAAGGATTTGTGTTGTGACCTAAATCAGGGAAGGATGACCTAGGGAGGTGTGTGAAGATCTCTTTTCCTATGCAAAGTGGGTCTTATGCCTCTGTGCATTGAATGAAGATAATAAATAGAATAAGAGTTGGTGGACATAGCCCCATGCTGGGGGTGAAACACACATATCCTTTGTTGTAGTTTCTTTGTGCATTATGGTTGTTATGTGAGTTATTCTTAGTGTACCAATATATGTTAGATGCATATGATATAGTATCTTAGTTCTTAGTGATGTGAATGAATGCTAGATCTGATCTACTTCTATATGCTAAGTGTTTGGATTTGTTAGATCTTGTTGAATACTGCATTGTTTTGTAATTAGGGTTTTCTCCCGTGAACTGTATAAGAGTTAAATATTAATGAATGATAACTTCTAAGTTCTTTTTTAAGTAATGTTATCACAGATTTTTGTCCAAGCTAGGTTGTAGAAAGCCGGTACGAATAGATTTCCCTATCCCACAAAAGACAGAAATGGAGCCATAAGCCATTTGGGGCATTGAAATAAAGCCAATGGATGGCTAAGGGCGAGTCATTAACCGTACCTCGCCTATAACCCACTCTGCTATTTGACAGGACCCCAAAAAGCTTCCCTTAAAGTTGTCTAGAGGGAATTGCCAGGGTGCATCCCAAGTTACTTATTTAGAGTGAGGGGGAGGCTCTCTCTTCCAACGATCGATTAAGTTAAGTAAGGTGTGGCTCTGTCATTGGGGAACACACACTATAGATCGTATTAAGTCCTGCAACCACCCTTGCCTCTACCTCAGGTTAGACTTCATCTTCTTCACAGGTGTTGCTGAAAGGGTTGGTAGTTAGGGTTTTGTTGGTGCGTTGTTGAAGAGTTGAACCTTGGGTCTTCCCCTATACCAATAAATGGTTTTGTTGTTGGGACCTGAGACTGTGATTTCTAGGAACTGAAGAAAAGAAGAAATCTTTGTGCATAGATCTGTTTCTATGGTGCACAATATTCTACTTGACCTGCGAATATCTGTGCTAAGAAAAGAATCTTGGTGTAAAGAAAAGAGGTAAGATATTAAATCTTTGTGATCTGATAAAGGTAAGATAAGTGACATTTTTTTTTCTCGAAAGAATGGGTCTAGGTATGTTTGATAGATTTTGTCCTAGTCTGAAAACTAGGGCACAACTAAAAGAAAGAATATTTGATATGAATAGATATGATAGAATTAGTGAAAGATATGTTATTCCTATGCATAGAAAGAACTGTCGGACTAACAAGTGGATGCAAGATCCTAGAAATATTTCTTTGCAGATCCATCACTCTGATCCCATTTCACAATAAAAGAAAGGTTGGGGATCGTTCAAGAGAAATAGAGGATTGACTCTTTGTTATAATTGTACAAGACTGGTACATCTTGCTAAGGAATGCCCTGATATAGGTTCTATTTTTCTTTGTTGTAAATCTATGGATCATGAAGTTTTAGATTTCCCTAGAATGATTGCTAAAATTGAAAATATGAACATGAGACAAGAAGACCATGAGGAAGGTCAAGGGACTAAGAATATGCTCAAGAACCAGAAATAATCAGAGATTGTATTATTACAGATGAAAGAAACCATGAATGATCACATAGACATCAACTTATCAGAGGTCTTAAAAGATAAGGAGTCCATAGAAACAAGAATAGGAGACTTCGACATAGACTGTGTCCTAGATGAGGAAACCTAGGTGAACATCATGACAGAAAGAACTTGGGAAATTTTTGGAAATCCTACTATGGTTCCTTTACTGGGAGGAATAGGATTGTTTAAAGGGAAGATGATAACCTTATGTGGAAGAATTACCCAGATACCTATGAGTTCTCATGGAACTTCAACAAAAGAATAATTTGAGGTCGTTAAGTTTGTTGAGAACAATGCCCCATTTGTTATTTTGCTAGGAAAAAATTGGGTTGAGAAAGATCATATACGAAGGAAACAAGAAGGGGAAGCTCTAGAATAGAAAAGAAAGAACTAACAGATTTCATGGATAGGAGAATATCACACTTACAGGAAGAACAAGAGGACAATTTGAAGCTACTAAGGACCACAGACCTGGTTGTTGAAGTTGAAAGAATACATGAAGACTTGAAACAATTGTCCATATAGGAGAGTAGATCACCTACCTCAGAGAGAGAAGACGCATTACCATCGAACCCTAAGAAAGATCCTCCACAGAGCGAAGTTACTATGCCAAAAGGAGATAAGAACAATCATGGAAAGAGGAAACCAGTGACTCAAATCATAGGAAAGAAAGATAGAAAGCTCAGCAAGAAGAAAGAAAAGTTAGAAAAATTGTAGGAAATTCCAGAGAGGAATTCGCAGAAGGAAGGTTTGCAGAATTGGAACTTCGTCAGGATATCAGAATGGTGCAGATTGGCACTTCCATTTCAGCTGGCTATTGATCCTCATCACTATCATTTCTTTGGATATGCCAAAAGGAGCGACCTTCCTTGAGATTAAGTTGTCTAAACCCTTAGTTGTGAAGTTCACTACGCTCTAGTACTCGATTGGCATGGATAAGAAATTGCATTCAAACACGGTGTTCCACACCTATTACCTGCAGTTGAAGAGGGCTATTGAGTCTTTCCCTTGTATGATGCCGAACAACCTACACAAGTTCATGCCATTTGTGAAGTTACTCATATATAGACATTTTATTTATATCACTGCATGTGGAGACAAACATAAAGAAGAGATTCAATCCTACTATAAGCTCACTGAGGAGGACATGGAAGAAATAACTAAGGAATGGCCTGCAGAGTTCCTTATACCAGTCAAACAGGAAGAACTGTCCAACCCCAACCTCATCGACAGTCCTATGGTAACTCATGAATAATATGATGCACCCAGTAGTAGAAGAAGGAAAAAGAAGGAAGAGGTACATGAGTTGAAAAATGCATCAAAATAGACTACTTCAAATTCACCTGGAGGGGGAGGAGGTGACAAAGTAGACAAGGAAGAGAACGATGAAAAAGAAGAAAAACTAGAGAAGGGGAGGTAACACCACCTAGGGATCCCCTTGATGAAGCTGAGACATCCAAGAAAAGAAAGGTTTCCCCCAAGAAACCTACATGACAGAAGAAGTCAAAAGCCAATAAACCACCATTTCAAAGTGTGCTAATGGTGGATGATATTGAACTTACCATTTTTTTTGTGTAAGATACGTTGGAGGATATCTTGCAGTGAAGCGAATAAAAATAAGAGACCATGTATGATAGGATTGCAGCAAAGTTGAAAGGGGTGCAAAAATCCCTCTACTCTAGCTGTGTAGTTTCTACTGCGCCACCATCACTAGAAGGAGCAGAGTTGGGAGATGAGCCTACCCAACTACGGATATTAGTAGAATCAACAAAAGTTGGCCTTCGTTGTGTCCAAGAGGAAAAATAATAGGCCACAGAGGCCCTGAAGCAAGAAAAAGAGGAAGCCATAGAGAAACGTCGGGTTTCCCAACAAGAAAAAGATAACCTCGAGGAAAATCTTGCAGAGGATAGAGTGCAAATCCAGAAGGAGAAAGAAAAGTTACTCACAGAGCATATTGAATTTAAGGAAGCGTTCATTAGAGCACTTCACTTTGTGACGGGATTAGAATAGATGGAAGAACACCCAATGGAGAGTCAAGTGGGAAAGATTTTTGAAGCCATTCAGTAGCTCCAAGAAAGAGTACCAGAACTAGAATTACAAGCAGTGCCAAGAACTCCGCAGGAAGTGCAAGACCAAAGGGACGAAACTGCTTGAAGTGCAGTCCAAAGAATCAAGTAATTGGCCTTAGAATTCAAACAACTTAGTATTCGAAGTGAAAAAACTTACGAGCACCTTGCAGAGGACCCTGAACTAAGGAAGTTGGAGTCACAACTCCAGGACACAAAGTAGCAGGTAGCAACAATGCAAGCATAGTTGAAGCCATTGTTCGTGGTCGAGAGGATGAAAAGGTCCCAAGAACAATGCATGGTTCAACAATAGGTCCATGCCATCCAGAGTAAAGTCATGGAAGTGACTTAGAATCTCCAACCAATGCAAGATGAAGCTTGCACACTTTTTGAGGAAATTGAAGGATGAAGTGTAGAACTGGAACAAGTGGTCACCACAGTAAAACAATGCTTAGAAGGAATTGTGACCGAGAAGCTTATTATGGAGTTCGCCAAGCAGGAGGCTCTGGTGAAGCAATAGATTGAGTCATCTTGAGCCAAGCTTGAGCCATTCAAGGTAGAGTTACCCCGATCAGAGTGAGTCGAGATGATTCACAAGTGATTGTTGATGGCCTGTTGGCCATTGAACAATTTTTGGAGAACCTTGGTCATGTTTGACCATTTTTTGGACTTTGACAGGATGGTCGAAGGAGGAGCGCAAGGCGAAGAGGATATCACGGGATATCGCCCCCTTTTTAGGGATTTTTGGGTTTAAGGTTTTATGTAACGGGTATGGGATGTCAGCCCATGGGTTTACCCATGTTTAGGCCCCATTTTCAATGTATAATTAGATATCTAGTCAATGTAAGAAAGGAGTAGTAGTGAATTTTTGTGGCTTAGTGCTGAGCTAGAGGCTTTGTGCATACTATGTGTTGAGACTTGCAGGGCTAAGTGAAAGTGATTGTAAGAAGATGATGTGCAGACTGTGTGAGAAGGCTTTGTGTTGTGACCTAACTCGGGGAAGGAGGATCTGGCGAGGTGTGCACAGATCTCATGTCCTATGCAGAGTGGGTCTTGTGACTCTATCCATTGAACGAAGATAATAAAGAGAAGAAGAGTTGGTGGACATAGCCCCACGATGGGGGTGAAACATGTATATCCTATGTTGTGGTTGCTTTGTGAAATATGGTTGTTATGTGAGTTATGCTTAGTGTAGCAATATATGTTAGATGCATCTGATATAGTAGCTTAGTTCTTAGTGATGTGAATGAATTATAGATCTGATCTACTTCTATATGATAAGTTCTTGGATGTGTTAGATCTTGTTGAATACTACGTTGTTCTGTATATAGGGTTTTCTCCTATGATAATTTGGAACTTTATGAGCCTCCTATAAGTATGGATGAATATGTTTTCCTTGATAGAAGGATTAAGACTTCACAACGAGGTGATGTGTAATATCTTCGAGTTGGTATTACAGGGGTAAAACCAAGCAAAGCAAAGTGGATTGAGATCAAGAAGATGAGGGGATTACCCTCACTTATTTGATGAGTAATAGAGACTTTTGGTGGTCCTAAAGGATTCCAATGGGGATGAATGATCTAGGAGGATCCATAAATGCTCAAAATTTGATTTTCTCAAATTATCTATAAAAACAAATTTATTGCATAGATCTCAACGAGATATTTCCAACGGCATAAAAATAACCTCAAACGAAGTTCACATGAAAAAGTTATGGCCCTTCAAAAATTTTGTCAAACATGGAAAAAAAGTCAAAGGAGGTGACATGTGGCACCATTGGAAGGGTGACACTTGGCACATCCATACAGGATGTACAACAATGACTTGGAAGTAGCATTCGGTTAAGATGAAAATAAGTTTCCAAATTATGTACCCATGCTCGGGCTATGCACCTGTTAGATCCGTCAAAAGATGGGATACTCATCTTCCCCAATTTACACAAAATATCGTAATTCTATTGATTCTGGTATGCCTTTGGTTTTTTTATCTTCCCAAGGTTGCAATATTCATTGTAATACATGGTTTACTAGGCTCCTTCTTGCAACAATTGATACTTCCTAAAGTAGGAGTTCATTTCATCCACTCCCTATTTCTTTGGTGCTCTTGTAGGATGCTCCTCAAGGAATGGTGGAAATAATGGTATGGGTACCTTACTGCTAGTTTCCTAGAGGACACTCTGTGTTGACACAAAGGTATTGTTTTTTTAAGGAGTCCTACCACCTCTATGGCTAACCTTTGCAAGGGTCCCATTGGTATGTCCTTGGTTTTGGTTTTCTTGGTTGCCATAGAAATAATGTTTCAATTGGTGTTAATGATTAGAATGGATTCCAACCGCTGTATGGTTCTATATTCATGATGGTCCCCTATAAATCACTCTAGTTCTACTTCTTTTTATGGTTTTGGTCATGGGGTAGGTTGTTTCCCTAGTGCTCTATTTTTCCTTGGCATCAATGTCTCAATAAATCATAGGTTGGAAAGATCACCAAATTTTATACCACTCTAATGTCCCAAACTAGGTCATGTGGGTTTATTATTTTTTTTGTCCAAAAAAATGTTAATTCCCCATGTGTAAATATGTCAAACACTTGGTATTAATGTTGTTGTTTTTTTATGTTTATATGATTCTCAGATCTTTATAGTTATTTCCTTATGATTAATAACAAGATTCACTTTCATACAAAAATTATCATAGAATAAATATACACTTAAAATCTCAATTATAACAATGCAACAGAAATAAAAATTTCTATAAATGTTAACCATGCACAGTAGACACAAGAACACAAGAGTTTATCCCGAGAAATCCAAATTTGGGAGAAAAATCAACAACCTTTGTCTATAAGAATTTAGTCCAAGATATTACTAGTACATCACCATCAATAACCAAAATATCATACAAAGAAGATCCTCCCCAAAGCTAGAATCACCAAGACCTAGAGCCTCAATAATATGACCAAGAATAACCAAGAAAGAGCTTCTCCAATGTGGTGCACTCACTAAGATAACTAGTAACACAAAAATAATGAAACTACTAAAAAATGTAGTTGCAACTGCCTTGTGTGCACTGCAGAAGGGGTTGTCTGAATATTGAAATGAAATGAGCCAGTCCTATATTTATACTAATCTAGGTGCCAATCTAGGGATGACTTCTTATTTTTGGGTCTTCAATGACTTTATTATTTTCTTGTGGGGTCAAATTCTCTTCCTAGGTCTCCAACTTCTTCCTCGGGCTTTTGTAATGGAGTATATGGGTCTCCTTGTATTTTCTTCTGGAGAATGACTTCCCAAAGTTGAAAATCTCCATCTCTCCCTCTCAACAAGGGAGGCATTCTCCATGATTGGATTTATTTTTTCATAGAAAGGTTGTCTTCATGAGCCATATTGATGTGCCATCTATGCACATGCATTCCATCCCAAAATATGCATGTGATATCATATCGATTCCATCCACTCCTTGTTAGGAGAAGGACTATACTTGGTTTTATTGGATAAATTGATGAATGTGGAAATAAACTAATCTCCCTATATCCACCTGGATCTAGAACAAAACAAGACACGACATGATGCTTCCCCTAAGTTTCTACCATTAAATTTACTACCAAAGAAGGAATTGATGACATACCTTTAGATATCGCTTCCTTATATCTCTGTTGTCCCTGCTTCGCTCCGGTGCTTTTGTGAGATCAGATCTACAATGACACAAACCAACCAAAGTGAAAGAAACAATTGTAGATTCAATGAAAACCTAAACATGTGATCAAGGAGTCATGTAATAAAACGCTAATGATTTTACGGGAAAGAAACATTTCACCATATCATATTAAGTAAAAGTGGAAGATACAACCAAAATTCCTTGATGTCTCAAGTTCCCTTTTAGTGGTCCTTTGTTCCAACACACACATAAACTTGCTTCGAATTTGTATGAAGATGGTCCAAAAAGTCGTGATGGAAAAATGGAGGCCCCAAGCATCAGTTGTATTAGGATCCTTCAGACAATCTTCAACCTATTCTTTCAACAATTCTTTGCTCAATCTTGCTTAACCTTTTCCATGAGAAACCCATCATTATATAAGAGAATGTGAAGTGGTTGAAAGGATGAGGATGATCCCACCAAATCAGAGAAGGCAGTAGAATCACAACCATACAGATGCCACCTTACATTCTAGAAGATTATACTTCTAGAAACTTTGTGAAATTTTTCCTTTTCTTAGCTTCAAACGCTGTTGCACCCTGCCTATATAGAAGCTTGCAGAAACCCTACGCACCAGGCATAGAGAAGCATGTGGAAATCAAGGATTTTTTCACTGTGTACCACTATCAGTCTGCGATGTCATTCTAAAAACATGCCTTGTAGGGGAATAACTCAGTCATTTTCCTCATGTAAAAGATTGTCTTGAGAACCTGAACACATGCTTGTACAATCATCATTAGGGTGACCAAAATAATGTGTAACACCTGGGCCATTCACCACTAGCAAATCCCTATGAGTGAATGAATCATTACCCTTGTTCATATCAACACTAGCATAGCCCCGTGCATGACCAATCTAGGATAATGTTTTCCCAATGCCATGGGCCATTCACTACTAGCAGAGCCCCCTGCATAACTAATATGGGAGAATGTCTTCCCAATGTTGAAAGATCAATGCTTATCACTAGCCAAATCAACATGGCTAATCCCGTGTATCATCCTCCTCAGCCAAGTCAGCATGACCACTATGGGAGGATATATGAAATCTACTCATTTGTGGATAAGTATTGGATCTTCACTTCTCCCTTTTGTACCATGACTCAGATGAAGTCCTGCAAAAATATTTTTAAGTTGCACCACTTCACGAATTGTGATATTGGTTGTGACATACTCTGTCTCTAATATACTTGGTGCTATATAAGCATGCTTCCATCTTATCTTGAAAATAGTAATTAATTCCAAGTTGAAGCAGCACCATGAGGTGCTCAATCCTTCTATTACACTCCTAATCAATCAGAATCTGTATATCTATGTAGTCTCACTTCATGACCTGAGACAAACCATATCCAACTATACCATGCTTCACTGCCACCCATTGGAACTGCCATGGATTCAACCAAATACTAGCTTAGGGTGCTCACTACAAAGAAACTATCTGTCGTGGCATTAACCATGTACATGAAGGATCCAATCTACTGCCTGCACATCGTGGGATCCACCAAATCTGAATCTGAAGTAGAATCACTCATATTATTCATATTTTTCATCATAGGTGTAGTTATGGACTTGCATTCCATCATATTGAATTTCATTAATATCCCCTGAATGAGAAAGATCTCATCTGATCTTCTCACATCTCAAATCCAAAGATTACATATGGCCAGGATCCTCTATCTCAAACTCTGAGTCCAACTCCCTCCGTCATTGGAGTAAGTCATGTTGTCGAGTCTTCCTCCTTGGCTTCTCCCTCTATGACTGAGACAAAATCCACACACACTCCTCATGACTAGATGCCTCCTCTTTCATTGTATCAAGATCATATATCCTACAAGCCACTTTCATCTAAAAATTTTGTCTGGCCTCCTCAACTCATGACACTTGTCTACCAATATTGGGAGATATCTATGTCCCACCTAGATCTGGGGGGAACTCCCTCTGAATAATCGACTCTCTCTTGATCCAACTGACTCTCTTTGGGATCAGGCTCACTCTGAGTCTGTATAATCTATAGACACATCTACTCCCTCTAAATCTTCTAAACTTTGATCTCCAATGAACTATCTTGGGAGGATGTTCCTCCCTACTGGATCCTGAGGGATGACTCCATATGAACTCTAGCTTCCTCTAAACTAGTACTAGGTGGGGCCATTTTCCTCACCATTGGTGGAGCCACCTTCTCCTCCATGTCAATCTTTGTATGGAACACTCTATATTCTTTTTAGAAGGCTCTAACTTTGTCTTCTTCGCCTTCGGTACATGGATGCATATTTTCATGTATACAAGTCCATGTATGGATAGCTTGGTCCATGACTCAAACTAGAGAACATATAAGTTGTTTCCTCCTACAACTGTGACTATAACTCCCTCTGAGAGCTATCATCTATGACCCACCTGAAACAAGCGCAATAACAAAAAAATGAGTAGACAAGAACAATCTTCTTATGATAAGGAAATAGGAACAGGAATAAAAATGGGAAACAAGAACAACACTTTTCCAGTGTTGTTACCAATCATTCCTTCGTGGTAAGGTGCCTGGAATAAAACAAGAAAAAAAGACAAGAGAAACACTTTTCTAGTATAGTGACATCTATAGTAACCTGCTTGAGACAAAGACAACAACCGATAACATTTCCTATAAGAGATCAATTTCATTTTGTAAATAAGTGTATTGGCCCTTGACCAAGTTTTGGGAGTTTCTTAGTCATGTTGACCTATTTTGGGACTTTGACAGCATGTCGAAGGAGGAGCTCAAGACGAAGCAGAGATCACGGGATCTCGGCCCCCTTTTGGGCCTCTTTTTGGGTTTTTGGGAATATGTAACGGGAAATGGATGTCGGCCCATGGGTTTACCCATGGTTAGGCCTATTTTGTATATATAAATAGAGACCTAGGCTAGGAAGAAAAAGAGGAGATGAATGAAAAGGCTAAGTGCTATATCTAAGTGATGTGAATGTATGCTAATTGCAAGTAGGGTTTTTTGATGCATTTTGCATGATTGTAAGAGACCTGCATAGTTGAGTGCAAGTAGTTGTGACAGATTGTGAAAGACTTAGTGTTGTAACGCGAGGAAGAAGGATCTAGTGAGATGCACATATATTTTGTCTTATGCAGAGTAAGGGTTTGAGGCTCTATGCTGTAACAGATTGACTGAAGGCAATAAAGAAGAAGAGTTGGTGGACATAGCCCTAGGAGAGGGGTGAACCACGTAAACATTGTGTTATCTTTCTTAGTGCTTGTCTGAATGTGTTTATGTCTTCTTTGCTTAATGATTTGAGATGATTGCATAGATCTTCTTATGCTCAGTGCTAATAATGTATAGAATGTTAGATCTAATGTACATGAATATGCTCAGTGCTTTATCGGTTACATCTAACGTATTTACTTATGCTAAGTGATTCTATACGGTAGATTAGTGTGGATACTGCGAGGCTCTGTTTTATCTGTGAAGTAGATAATGATTGCATGTTAAGGAACTGAAGGTGCTAAATGCTCTATTAAGTAATACAATCATGGATCTGTGTCCCAGCTAAGGTTGCATACACTTGAGTCCTGCAACCACCAACCACCCCTGCCTCTACCTCAGGTGAGACTTCATCTACTTGACAGGTGTTGGCGAAAGGGCCAGTAGTTAGGGTTTTGTTGGTGCATTGTTGTAGTGTTGAATCCTGGGTCTTCCCATGTGCCAACAAAGTGCATCATTAGTACTAAACAATAATATTTTACATAATGATTATTATATGAACAATATTCAAGTGTCACTAAACATTTGATAGAAAAAAGTACTCAGCGGTAATAGAACTCTAAAGACTCTTATCCTGGTTACAATATTTATTTAAGATGCAACAATATAAAAACATCAAAGCTAATATGCAAACCTGTAGTCTTAATTGTTAGGGAGGGTGCGCTATTCCTCTTAATGTACTAGATCCAATGATCCCTTTGGGTCATTTCTTGGAAAAATTCCCTTGTACATCCCCTGCAAACACCCTCATACTCTACTAAATGATATAACTTTGGAACATATATAAGTACATACCTATGAAATTTGTAGCACCATCTAGCTTGTCCTCTAATCTCAAGGTTTGCGCAACTGGCAACTAGCAACTGCAACTGTAACTTATAATTGCAATTTCAATTGACAACTGGAAACTACAATTGCAACTGAAAACTACAACTACAATTGGAAAATTTCAACTAGCTCTCATACCATGTTAATGCTTATATGATTCTCAACTCTTGATAGTTATTTCCTTATGATTAATAACAAGATTCACTTTCATACAACAATTATCATTGAATGAATTTACACTGAAAATACCAATTATAACAATGCAATGGAAATAACAAGAACTAGAAATATTAATCATGCACACTAGACACAAGAAAACAAAACAAGAGTACAATAATTTATCTTGGGCAACCTAAACTTGGGTCAAAACCCAACAACCTTTCGCTAGAAGAATTCAGTCCAAGATATTACAAGTACATCACCATCAATAACCAAAATACCATATAGAGAACATCCTCGCCAAGGATAGCATCACCAAGACCTAGCTCCTCAATAATATGACAAAGAATAACCAAGCAAGAGATTCTCCAAGTGTGGCACACTGTCTAAGATAACCAATAACCCAAAAGTAGTGAAACTACGAAAAAATGTAGTTGCAATTGCCTTGTGCATACTACAGAAGAAGCTGTCTAATTGTCCAAATGAAATAAGTTAGTCCTGTATTTATACTAATTTGGGTGCGAGTCTAGGGCTGACTTCTTATTTTTGGGTCTTCAATTACTTTATTGTTCTCCTGTGGGACCGACTTGGGTCTCCAACTTCTTCTTGGGGATTCTATAATGGTGTAGGTGGGTCTTGTACTTTCTTGTGGACAATGATTTCCGAAAGTTGCAAACCTCCAATAGTTTTTAATCCCCTACAAACATTTTTCTCATATAGGAATATTGACAAAAACATTGCATGCATCCATTACACAAAAAATTAGCAGGTAACCATGGCATCTTATTATGGATGGAAACAACAATACAATGATATATAATGGCTATAATAACAGCTCCAAAATACTCATGAACACACAAGTCTAATGGCAGCAAGGAAGCTGCACAAATATACTAACAACAACAATACAAGGAAACTTGGAATGATGTCGCTCTACGATCCTTCCTACGATGCTCTCTATGATCCTTCCTACCATGCTCTGCTCCAGTAATTTCCTCTCTACTAGAAACCCTCCTGTAACCCTACGAACTTGATTCAAATGGCCTATTGCAATCCCTATCGAAGAGGTCCTGCTGGGACAATTGTTGGACATCTAGAAGTGCTCGCGAACGCGAGTAATCAACCTACCGGGATGCCCTAAACCCTAAACCCTCATGAAACCTACAAATGTCTAGGCTTAGCCTCATCTGGGAAGTTCCGCAAGCTTCCTACATATCTTGGTAACTCTCCAGCTAAATGCCAAACTCCCAAGTGAAGCTCCAATGGTAGTGCTAGATGGACTCCATTTTTGTCCGGCTAAGGTGGGTATTGCACCACCAAAACAAGACTGCAATAGTGGAAGGATTTTGCTAAACCTTAATGAAACAATGGCTCCAAAAGAACTCCAAAATGGGAGATCAAATCATAGTGCTAAAAATAAGGGTTACCCCTCTATTTATCCTTCCTTCCTGCCTTCTAGATCTTTCCCCCTTTTTACCAAATCAAACCCTAATTAGGACTGGTCATTCTTTTAACCTAGTGACACCAAATAAGCCTCCTTCACTCCCTTTTCCCTTGTTGACTATAGCCTACGAGAGAGTCATATGGGCTATTAAGTCATCCTCACATTTGGAAGGGGACATTACAAATGAAAAGATATCAAACAAGTTCAAATAAATTGGCATTGTTTGTTCTATGAAAGTTTTAATCCTAGCCTAAAAGAGAATGGACAAAAGGTTCTTTGGTAGAATAGAAGGGATATTCTTTCATCGAAGCCTTCAAATCATAAATGGAAACTTCAAATGTTACTCCACATAGATCACCACTAAGTGTGATCATAAATGGAAACTTCAAATGTTACTCCACATAGATCACCACTAAGTGTGGCTTGATAGGGCATTTCACTTGAACTAATGACATACCTAAAAAATCAATAAGGGGATTACAACAACATTACAAGTTTAATTCAAGATCAAATAGCCCATAGGGTTAGGTCTAAAGGTGGACTTCTGGTTTCTGAGGGGCTGCTTCAATTTATAAACTGAGCTTACTTGTTTAGTGTAGTCCGTGGACACCTACTCTAAGCCCAGATTTATAATAAAGGTCTCTCCGACTCCTACTTAAATCTCCTCGGTGTAGTTTTATAATAAAAATCAATAGGTCGAAAGTCAAACCCTTGGGGTTTCTTTGGGCTTCACGAAGAACCGGTGTTTATGTGGTTTCGTTGATGCGGGATCACAGGAACCGGGGCCGCTGTACCTCGATTTATGTGGATTCTTTGATGGGCTTCACCGCGAACCCGGGTTTATGTGGTGGTGGAGTAGATCTTTTTTAATACAGATTGGTTCTCTTTCACGTTGAACGAAGGGCATTGACTTGGATTGCCACGGAAAACGATAATAGATAACGATAATAGGATTTCCATAGAAAAATACAATGTGGCGATGCAAGACTTTCGAGATTCGTGAGCAGTAATTAGATGCAGGGTTATCGATTCCTGAAAATACGAATTTGGACAGTGGTGACACAGCTAGGAGATGTTTCTTGTCAAAATATAGGAGCAGCGCAGATGAACTATCTAGGGCAATCGAAGGTCAAGTTGGTCTTCTGGAGCTGGTGGAGACACGGGATGAGTAAAACATTTCCCTTTCATCCAGATCTATGATGGAGACTTCCTGGAGGTTTTGGTTTAGAGATATTTGCAGGTTCGGAAAAGTTTATATGTTTTGGGATTATGACTTCTTTCTATTTTCTTCTTGTCTTTTTTCATGTTGTCATGGCTTTAGGACTGGTTTTAATACAGTGTAACAGATGTTGGCTTTTAGTTTTTCAGTCCATGGAAAACATTTAATGAATCATTATCAGCATTCATATTTTTTAGTGAAAAGATTATATATTTTTATTTAATAAATGAATGTAATATAACATTATCAGCATTCGTTTTTAGTTTTTCAGTTCATGGAAAACATTTAATGAATGTAACATTATCAGCATTATTTTTTTTAGAGTGAAAAAGATTATATATTTTTATTTAATAAATGAATGTAACATAACATTATCAGCATTTTTATCTTTTTTCTTTAGATGCATAACATTATCAGCTTCTAAATTGCACAACATTAAATATTTTTTTCACTTAGTATTTTTATTATTTATTTTATTTTTTCAATTATCACTGATCAACTCCACCTATTACACATCTCCCTCAAACTCAAATTCAATTTAACTATAAAAAGCATATGTCACTGTAATCATATCACTTCTAGCTAATCAACTCCACTTATTACACATCTCTCTCAAACTCAAACTCAACTCAGCTGTAAAATGCATCTATCACTGCAATCATATCACTTCTCAATGATGAACTCCACCTATTACACATCTCCCTCAAACACAAACTTAACTCATTTGTAAAAAACATCTGTCACTGCAATCATATCACCTCTCAGTGATCAAGTCCACCTATTACACATCTCCCTCAAGCTCAACTCAACTATAAAAACCATCTGCAACCATATGACCTCTCACTGATCAACTACACCTATTACACATCTCACTCAAACCCAACCTCAACTCAAATGCAAAAAAACATTTGTCATTGCAATCACATCACCTCTCACTGATCAACTCCACCTATTACACATCTCCCTAAAAATCAAACTCAAGTCAACTCAAACGGTAATAAACATCTGTCACTGCAATCACATCTCCTTCGGAATAAAAATGCTAAGGATTTTTTCTCTCCACAAAAGATAAAATGTTTTCTTGTAAACTTTTAATTTTTTTATATTTGGATATTTTACTTCAGTGCCTAAGTACAAAGATTTAAACAGTCCTGTTCCTTTGTTTAAGGTATTTCGAATAATTCATAAAATGCCTAGAATTACGTTCGAATTAGGTTTAAATAACATTGTGTAATATATATATATATAAATAAAGAGACAGCGCGAGTGAAGAAATGTTCTGTGCAGAATTCAACTCAGAGGGCTCTGATAATATATTTAGATCATGATTTAAACATATGCACAAAGTATTCTGCAATAGAGTAAAAAATCGGTCGGAGGACGATCGATCAATCAGATACATCAGTTTTCTTGACGGATTCGGTTCCATCTTTTCAGCGAAGAAATCCTTCACTCTGTTAGTATTATCGTGCATTTTCTCAACCACGCCCTCTTTCTTCTGATCCGAGCGCTATTCTTCTTCTGCCATGGATCTCTCCTGCCCGCCTCTTCCATTCTCAGTGCGCTCTTCGTTTTCATATACAATGGATTACGTGGTTTGCTCACTTCTCTGACTCAGTTTATCTCAATTTCTGAAGTGGTTCGCCTCTCTCATGTGCTGTGAGTTTCCAAATGCGATGGATTATGTGATAGCATACGATAATCGCCTTCAAATCATTCTGCCATTTCTCAGACACGGTACTACCATTAGTTTAGTGGGACTCTTAATTTTGTGTGCATCCACTTTATTTCAATTTGATGATTAAATGCTATTAAAAGAAGATTTATAGCAACCATGGTAATACCCATACAAAAAACTTGGGCAATATTTCAAGAATCAAAAGAGAAATTAAGATAATTTATTTTTTTTTTAATAAGAATTAAATCATTTTTTAGTAAATGAAGTCACTCACAAACAATGATAAAATTTGAATGGTTGGTGTTAATTTCAATTAGAAAGGTATACATTCATATAGCTCTTTTATGATGAAAAGTTTTTAAAAAATTACATTTTAATTGACAATAATAAATTAATTACACATTTCATTAAAAAACATATTAAATAAAATTTTACATTTCCAATCAAATTTATGTTTTGTAGAAAAATTAAAAACTATAAAATATTAAGTTAACATTTGCAAAGCTATCTATAAAATATATCTCAACATTCTCAAAGCACATATTCAAAAATAGTAAGCATAATTGTAGAAGATTTTTTTATAGATTTAAAGATGCTTCCAAATATTTTGTTTGTTACACTAGAGAAAATGCAAACCATTGTAGCTTGTTTTCCAGAAAACTATTAAGATAATTAACAATATATATTTTTGTAGTGTGCATGTTGTCTATACAACCCCAAATTTATGAGGGAATTATCTAATCAATCAAGAAACATATATTTGTGAGCCATTGAAGAAGAAAGAAGTCATTTCATCATTCTAGTTTTTAATTATTATTTAATTGATTGCAATAATAGAAACAATGGGATCCAAATTTTGATGACCCACAAGCTTTTCAAATCAAGCAAGGAGAGAGATTTCATTTCAGACCTCTTAAAAGAAGAAGTAGATGCTCCAGAAATCCATAGCCTTTCTCTATTACAACCTATAGTGAACAAATGAACATGGAAGTAGCATAAAAAACTAAGGATTGAAGGGCACATTATTGGACACTAAATTCCAACAAAAGATGATAGAAAATCCATAATGAAATACCAACATAATTCAAAGAATACATTTGAAGAAGAAAAATGTTCTATAAATCTAGTTTAATAACAAAGGGCCTTACAATCAATTATAGAGAATTTAGGATGGCACTAACACCAAGTTCTTGGGCATGCGATGGATGGTTCAAAAGAAGGGAAATACCAACATAATTCAAATAAATGAAATAAAGCATAACAAAAATTCAAATAATACCTTCAACAAAAAAACAAAGTACAAATTTGTTCGTTATTTCTATGGAGAACAAAAACATTGACCAACCTCAAGACATTGTAGGGACTTAATAATGAAAATAACTTCACAGTTTTAGTGATTCCATGGATGGTTCAACAAAATATATAGGTAATATTAAATGATATTCTAGAAAACAAATAGATAATGTAACTTTATTTTTCCATCACATCAATGCAAGTCGGTATGGTACAATAATATTGTTTTGAGTAAATAAAGGCCCACATAGTAAAAACAAATTTTTAAACAAGACTAAGTTCAACATTTATTAATTTTCCATTCAAATATAAGATGATATATAGATCATGCTCCTACATGTATGTACTTTGTATCCAAAAATTATAGAATCAATGTAGTATCAAAGAGAGGTTGTTTAATTATTGACTCATTCCTTATTTCATGATTAATATTAAAATTCTATGTCGTATAATTCATTTACTATGGAGAGATTTAGGATGTTGACTTATGAGACCCTTCTTAAAAAATTGAACAAAGTTATCTATGGGCATGTCACTCACCAAAGATGTACAAGCGATGAGAGGTTTGAAGAATAATCTGTTTTATGAAATTTTAATATGCACCTTGCACGTCTTTGAAAATGGTTAAAAATGAAAATAAATTTTTTTTTTTTAAGGCCATTTCATTAATGGTACTTTTGGGATATGCTGGGAGATTTTTGATGGGATGTGACACACTAAATTTTAATCCATAGTGACAAATCATAAAAGGGAAAATGAAACCCAAGTGATGAATTAATGATGCATAAGAACAACACACATAATCAAATCAATGGACATCGGGATTATGCTCAAGAAAACCTCTAAGGGGAAATTTTATTAATAAACCATTCTTGTTTGTTTCATTGTAATGTACAAATTGTCCCTTGTATAATTATACATGACCATAAAAATTATTTCATAATTATATCTTCCATTCAAACCAAAACCATAACTCTCTCCACAATATCTACATGAATCTCTCAACAAATCTTCATCCCTAACTTCTCTCATTTCTCCTCATCTCTAATTCATACATATACTTCTAGAATTAATCTATGTCGTTACCTAGCCATTATTTAATTTACTTATTCAACATCACAAGTAGGAGGGATTCTTTCATACTCCCTTTTAATGAGTAATTGTGATTTCAATAATCCTTTGAATTCGTCACATTTCCATATTCTTTGTCTTTGCCTTTGCTGCTCTTAGAATTCATATTTAGTCTTCTATGATATTTGGTATTCTTCATTCTTTTTCCTCAATCTTCTTCATTTTCATCTTGTACCTACAAACATAAACATCTTTGAAATCCATATAAAAAAGTTACAATCCACCGGAGTAGATGGATCTCTAGTTGCTATGCCCGCCAATTATATAGGAAACATTTTCGAGTACATGTTTCATCAACCATTCTTCCATAACATGTCTTCATACATGTACTTTTTACTCTCTGTGCATCATCATCATTCATAACCATAGGTTTTCTTTCCCTTACCCATAACCATACTCTCCATGCACATGCATCAGACTACCAAGGAACAAAATACTTATTCATGGGCTCATGTCTATAAGTTCATCATTATTGCTACCATGGTTCGTATATTGGATCCTCTAACCCACTCTTCCTCACCTTTTCTGTCATCTTCCAAACTTATGTTTCACAGTTTTCTTTTACACTTCCCTTTTTCATGACTTGCAATCTCCCTTTCATGTTCAACTGCACAAGCCCCTTTTTCATGACTTGTGATTTCTCCGACTACCTCATGTCTTTTTCCAATTGTGGACTGCTTCAAATCTTCTTCCAATTGTGGATTTCTTCAAATCTTCTACCAGTTGTGGAATATCTCAAATGGACTATTCTTCCCACTATCGAGCTTCTCTTTCTCACCCATCACTTCATTTCTTTCAGTAGGTTCTCTCTCACAAAAATTATTTTTTTCTTACCCCAAACCTTACACTAAAAAGTGCTTTTTATAGAACCATGAACCTTTAAACATAAAAATTATGGGGGATACATTCCTCATCAGGTTTACATTAAGTACATAGAATTTTATTTCACGCTAATCTAACGTTTATACAAAAATAAGACCAAGACCCTTTTCAAACATTATTAAAGTACCATTAAAATGATTATGGATGTCTCTTTCATGGATTTGCTACATCTACATCAACACACGATATTATTTAATTCTTATGTTGTTTTTATTCCTTACTTCTTGTTTCTACTTGGTGTCTTCATCTCCCTTTTCTCACATTGTTATCTCACTACTTCATTCTTTCTTCTTTCGATTTTCTATTTTTTTGTGTGCTTATGTTTTGCTACCTCATTCCTTTGCTTTATTTAGTGTCTTTATCCTTTTCTCTTGCCTCTTGATCCTTTTGTTCACATGTAGGAGTTCATCCACTTCATTTTTCTCTATCACCCTCTTCTGTCATGGAGTTTGCCTCTTCTTTCACCTTTCTGTGGAATTTTCATTCTACTAAGCCATTCATGTTCTTTCTCAATATCCTGTGCCTTCCTCTAAGCCTCAATGTGCTGACCTTATTCTTTGAGATGTCTTTATCATCTTTCTAGATACCTCACCTATGTTGTCTCTTTCTATGAACTTTCTCTTTTGGTATTTATGGTCATTTTTCACCTTGGACGTTCTCTCCAAACTTTAATCTACTCCTCAATAGATGTAGGGATTCTTCTTCCCACCAAATTCCTATTTTAGGCCTCTTTTTTTTTTACTGCATCATCTTTGTCAAAGTTTTCTTCTTTCTTTACACCTCCAATCTTATTCATTCATATGAAGTAACATGAATACAAAATATATGTTTCTCATTGGAATGTACAGTATCAAACCAGGAAACTTATGGACTTGGTTTGGAAAATTTAATCGATGCACCACTAACATGACTTAAACTTGACTTGGTTATAAATTTGATTCGGGTGTCAGACAACGCCAATCATGCACCCTTCTTCATCATGCTATTATTCTTGTCTTCATAATATTTTTCCTAATACTCAATTTTTTTTATAATCAATTTCTAATATCAAAATGGTAAGTTCCAACATAGATTCAAACTTGTGACACATTGAATGACAATGACACTTTAAAAATCATGTCTCTAACATGCTCTTGACTCAAATGCACTCTCAACTTTTATTTACTTTACTTTTCCCCAACCAATATTTTGACTAAATTGTTTGTGGACTTGACTCAACCATCATTTCAAATTTCTACCTTAACTTGAAATGTTATATCACTCTTGAACTTGGATTTTAACATTGATTTTCACTCTTTACATCATGGTTTACTCTCCACCTCAACTTCAACTTTAATTTCACCTTAAAAACAATGGACTTTAGATCAACAAATTTCATTGCATTCATAAAATCATTCCCCACACACTTTACATACAAATATTTAAACAAAAGCATAAACCATTTTACAATAGTATGTCAAGATTTTTTTTTACAGGGACCTTTCTAGACTTTGGAAAATATATAATGTAATAATTTATTGAAGAAACACTTCAAAGTTTCTTTCAATCAATTCCATACTCAATATTTTTCCCTATGGTTTCCAATTGAAAAATAAGTATGCCAAAAATAAGTATCATACCATGAAATTGTCATTGTAAATTCTTTCTAATTGGTTTTTCTTGTGTGCACACCTTAACATATTCTACCGAGAATTACTCTTTGATCTTTGATTCCCTTAAAGTCTTCAAAGGTGAAGTATGGATTTCTCTGAAGGATTTCTCTCACACCATAATCTTCCATTGTCTCACCTTAAAATATTCTACCGAGAATTACTCTTTGATCTTTGATTCCCTTAGAGTCTTCAATGGTGAAGTATGGATTTCTCTCACAGCATAATCTTCCATTGTCTCCTTTATGGAACCATTGGTGAAAAATCGAGCCTTCCATCTATGTCAATTGTCAACAGCCTCACATTACATCCCTGGTAAGCGCCATCATCTTTGGCTCATTGTTCATCCTTGGAATGAACATCCTCCTCTCTTTTTCTTGTGGTGGAGATTCTATGCAAACTCTGCTCCTTAGTTCATAAGGTATGGTATTTACTTTCCATCTATGTTCTCATCAATGCTCTATTCTTAGTAAGAACATATGATAATTTCTATGTATAATAATCTATTTGAATGTTGTTTTCTAGGATTCGAAGCATGGATAAAGTAGCGACATCTGAAAGAACAAGAAGTATCTTTCAACCACCATTTTTTCCAAATAAAAATTCAGTGTCCAATCTATCACTTACCATGCATATATCTAACTTTCTGATTTGATTTTTTTTTTAAATATAATCCATCATTAAAGAATGATCAATTTCCTACAAAAAGAAGTAGATCCTTTTATTGCACCAAGCATTGAACCACCTCCTTCCCATTCTTGTGTATTAGTAAAACGAGCAAAAATATCACAATTGGTAGCAATAAAAGGAGTCCTGGGTATTCTTGAATACATAGTGTTTCATATTTAATTGTGTATTCGTTGATAAAATAGTCAAATCCAACCACAATGTCTCTATCATGTTACATGAAAAATCCAAGTTTGAATTCTATCTTTTTGTCTTCATCTTCAAGCGTTCCTCTCCATCGAATCTGCAAGAATTTGACAAAAGCATACATCTCTCCATAAGATTTATCCCATGACCACCCATTCCCAAGCTCCAAATCCTCGTCCTTTTCGATAACACAATAACCTTCACGTCGATTTTCAGAAATCAATCAGTCATCACGACCTCCTAGTGAAAGAATGCATCATGGGAAAAGATAAAACCACTCAGCCTCAATCTCATCATTTTCACACGTGGTGCCATCTAGGCTCCCGAAGATCATCTCCCACAAGTGTTCGAGCACCTTCTTCCTTAACTCTTGGTCTTCCATTCTCTCTATGCTTTGTGGATTGGTGACTGGCTCCGTCGTTTCCTCCACAACCTTAATTTATTTCATGGAAACTCGCTCTAGCAAGGCATTTAACACATGCAAATGATAGTTCTATTGAAAAAATGAATTACGACAAGAACAATATCATCTCTCACGTTCCTCACAAGAAGACCCAAGGAAGTGCCTTCATTCTGATCCTAATCCTCTTCCCGGTTCAACAATGTTTCCAACAAAAATTGCACCAACAAAAGATGTGTCTTCTTAAAAAAAATAGAGATAGGAAACCTCCTATAAATCACGTTAAAATCATCACCAAAAACATCTTGTATATCAATCTCCTCGTCATAGACACAACTCAAAAATTCAATATCCTACAAAGAAATTGTTATGACCCAAGGGGGGCATATATATGATATGACCTGAAGGGGGGGCTTATATGGACCTAAATATACATGTAATGTGTAAATATCTATGTAATGGGGTTGAAATAGTAGAAAAGGGGCATCATTTGCAAGTGTGAATTGCTATATATAAGAGATGGTGTATTCATTATTACAAAGGAAATGTGATGTATGAAGGTATTTGATTATTTCGAGGTTCCTCTATTTTGATTTATTTTTTAACTTATCTATCTTGGAGTTGTGCTCCACACCCAAATTCTATACATGGTGTGTAATTATGTTCCATTATGATATTTTTAGACATTTGGTTCATTACATTTTGTATCAAAGTGTCGATCCTAGGGTTTTTCTTCCTCAATACAATCATTTTGTAACTTTTTCTATAAAATTTTATCCGAGCCACTTCAAATGATGAAAATATCAAGGTATTTGTCGTAAACATTTCATCCTCTGGGGCACTATATGCTCAAAGATACATGCTATGGAAGAGAAGGTATCTCACTAGTCTTATTGACTAGCATCAAACAAGTGTTTCGGGTAAAACATGTATAACGTCTTCATAAAAGATCCAAATTCTATGAGACTAGTTGCATTGGAAAGAGGACATCATTTAGTATTTTAGGTACAAGTTTGGGAATCATATATCAAATATTGTGCATGTGGCATGCTGCACAATAGACATGTGGAATTGAAGCGAGGCCATATCATAGGATTAGAGTTCACAATTTCATACTCAAAAGGGTCATAATTTCATATATGCATCATAATGAAGGTCAACTAGGAGGACAGACTCAAAATCAAGGTTTTCAAAGGTATGCCGCTTAAAACTATCATAACTTGTGATTGGGATGTCTGATTGAGCTGATTTTGGAAATATAAAACAAAAAAGATGATATTGGAACAAGGATTATAACTATTTGAGACATTTATCCTTAATATACTGAGCTTGCAAGTTAAGGATTGGGGTTAGACCTCAATTAAGAATCAATGAAAATACCTAACTTCAATGGAGAAGAAGATAAAAATGAAACGAGTCCCATGGGATTGTTGAGGATGGTAAAGGAAGATCATATGAGGATTGGTATAAGTCCTTATGGGGCATATTTTTATTTTTTTGGTGGAGCTCATAAGTGGTGGAGAATCCTTGATGAGGATACTAGACTCCACTCCACATGGAAATAATTTGAAAAAATCTTCTTAGATAAATGGATTATGGATGCAAAGATGAAGGAATTGTATAGAATTCAAGATGAATTAAAATAAGAAAAGGAATAGATTATGAATAAGGGTGAGGAGCTATGAGGTTAAGAACTTAAAGCAAGAAAATAGTTGTAAATTGAAATGGAAAAATCATGAGTCAAGGGAATTATTGGAAAAATAAATATAAAAAGATATGTATATTATGAAACCATACTAAAAAATTATTAGACAAGGTTAAAAGATTGAAAGCAGAAAATAAGAATTATCAAAAACAAGAAGAAATGAGGATCCCGGATGAAGAATCTACCAAAAGAAATGAAGAGGAAATTTAGAAGAATGTTAAGGAATCCCTAGATATTAATGAGGTAAAATTAGAAGTGCAATCCAAAATTGAAGAAGGACATCCGAATTTGATAGATTGGGTGACATTGCAGCTTCAAAAAGAGAAAGACAAAAAAATTCAAGAAGGACACAAGAAGATAGTTGAAGAAGTTGAACTCCATCTAGAGGATGTACATGCCAAATATGATGGTATTATATCCAAGGCTACAGTAATAAAATACTGAGAAAAGATGATCAAGGATGTCATTGTATTTGAAAAGAAGATTTATTAAATGCATGTGCATAGTGAAGGAAAACCATCAAATGTGAAACGATATCGACACCCTCATTACTAGGAAACATTTCAAGGAAGACAAGAAGGACGATATCAACATTATGAAGGAAGAAGATGGAATACTTGTCAATATTCATGGAAGAAGGCATCACAAAACTACTCTTCAACAAGCTATTATGAGAGACAAACAACCACTACAAATTGGAGAAGCTACAACAAAAATCCATAGAATGAAAGGAAAGAAAATTAAGCAACAACTAGACACCAACGATTAAGACCGTAAATAATCGATTTAGGATGGATAGATCATCAACAATGGAATGAATAAAACAGGAACATAAGAAAATAATATTACCTAGTTTCATCACATGTGAATCCTTTAATTGCAAATCTTTGAGGACAAAGATTTTTGAAGGAGGGTATTATATTATGACCCAAGGGGGGAATATATATGTATGAACCCAAGGGGTGGAATATATGGACCTAAATATACATGTAATGTGTAAATATATATGTAATGGGGTTGGCCTAGTAGAAAATGGCTTCATGTGCAAGTGTGAATAGCTATATATAATAGATCATGTATTCATTATTATAGAGGAATGGTGATGTATGAAGGTATTTTGTTATTTGGAGGGGGTTCCCCTATACTTTAAGGAGTTAATGTGTATCTCATATATCTTGGCATTGTGGTCCACCAACTAAGAATGTCCATGCACCACCTTCCCAATGTATTCCACCATCTCGTCACCATGCTTGACCTATTCTGACATGTACACTCTCTCATGAGTGTCGCTAAGCTTGACCTTGTTCCTATACTTCCTAATAATGGGCACGTGGTGTTCATTCCCTCAGCTCTCCTCCTTTTGTTCAATGGAGGAGACAATCCTCTAGGAGGCCCTCCGGGACCCAATTGTGTTCTTTTATGCCACTAAAAATAGATTTATCTCCTCCACCATGAGCTCTTCAACATCGATTTTAAAAGAAAAATTGGTCATCACAACCTGCTAGTGAAATAATGCATCATGGATAATAGATCAAATCACTTAGCCTCAATCTCATCATCCTCACGTGTAGTTCCATCTAGGCTACCGAATATCATCTCCAACGAGTCCTAGAGGACCTTCTTCCTTAACTCTTGGTCTTCCATGGTCTCTATGCTCTGTGGATGGGTGACTGGCTCCATTGTCTCCTCCAAAAACTTAATTGATTTCATGGAAACATGCTCTAGCACGAAATTTAACACATAGAAATGATGGTTCTCTTGAAAAAACGCATTACCACAAGAACTATGCATGATATTTCTCCCATGACCACACATTCCCAAGCCTAAAATCCTCCTCCTCCTTCCCAATAGAAAAACAATCTTCACATCTTTTTTTAGAATTTAATCAGTCATCACGACCTCCTAGTGAAAGAATGGATCATGGACAATAGATAAAAACACTTATCCTCGGTCTCATCATTCTCACACGTGGTGTCATCTAGGCTCATGAAGATCATCTCCCATGGGTCTTGGAGAACCTTATTCGTTAACTCTTGATCTGCCATGCTTTCTATTCTCCGTGGATTGGCGAATGGCTCCTTCATCCCATCCACAACCTTAATTTATTTCATGGAAACTCACTCTAGTCGGGGATTTAACACACATAAATGATGCTTCTCTTGAAAAACAAGATTGCCAGAAGAACAATATCATCTCTCAAAGTCCTTGCAACAAGCCCCAAGCAAGTGCCTCCTGTCATTGATATATTCCAAGAACCTTCATTCTGATCCTAATCATCTTCCTCGTTCAATAATGTTTCCAATAAAAACTGCACCAACACAGGATGCATCTTCTTAAAATTATAGAAACATGAAACCTCCTCTGAATCGCCATTAAAATCATCACCAAAAATATCCAGTATATTGATCACCTCATCACAGATTGAGCTCCAAAATTAAATATCCTACAAAGAAACATGATCCACATCATCTCTAACAAATTTCATGGTATTCACATATCCACACCAATGTCGCATGCATCAGAGCGTGGAACTTGTCAAGCAGATCCCAAGTCGAATACACGTTCCTTCGATGTTGGGCTACCRCAGACGCCTCCTTTCTAGTAGAAACCAACATTCTAGTGGCTAAGGCCATCAATTTCTCAGCCTACAAGTCAAAATCACACAATCACCAATCCAAACACAACATTCGCACTCCCACCATGAGTCACTCAATCTCTTGAATTCTGATAAATTGTGAAGCATGAAATGCAAAGAGAAAGAATAGAGTAGAAATAGTATTCAGTATATTGAGAATGTAAGGAGAAAGTACAATGAGAAGAGTTAACAAAGAAGTTATGTGCAAAAGGAAAATAGCTAAGCTAAATAGGCTCAAGCAAATCAAAAAAAGAAAGTACAGCTGGCCAGGATAGCTAGAAGTGTACAGTTAGCCTGTTGAGGTTACATTATATTTAACACTCCCTCTTAAACTCAAAAGTTACAAACATTATCACTAATTATGCCCAAGTGTTGTCTCTGAAAATCAAAAATAGATTTTCCAAGTGGCTTTGTGAAGATATCTACGAGTTGATCTCAAGAACCACAGAATTGGAGTGCAGTGTCACCATTATTGATGAGATCACGGATGAAGTGAAAGCGAGTTTCAATGTGTTTGCTTTTCTTGTGAAACACATGATTTTTGGATAGAGAAATTGCTGAGGTATTGTCATAGAAGATAGGAGTTGTATTCTTTTCTGTATGTGACATATCTTTCAATATTATTCTCAGCCACACAGCTTGACAAGACGTTGAGGTAGCAACGACATACTCTGCCTCTGCAGAATATATTGATACAATTGGATGTTTCTTTGATGCCAATGAGATCAGGTTCATGCCCAGGTGAAAAACATGTCCCAAGGTACTTTTCCTATCATACAGGATGGTTGCAAAATCACTGTCTGTGTAACCAGAAAGTTGACATTTATCAGATTTAGTGTACCATAAGCCAAAATTGAGAGTTCGTACAACATATCTCAGAATTCGTTTCTCCATTTTACAGTGAGAATCTTTGGGAGATTCCACGAATCTGGAAACAAGGCTAGCTGCATACATAATATCAGGCCTAGTTGTTGTAAAATACAACAAACTTCCTACTAAACTTTTGTACAGGGTAGGGTCCACTACAGGGCCTTCATCTTTCTTGCTTAATTTTGTGCCTAGGGGTATAGGGGTTTCTGCTGGATTGCATTCTTCCATGCATAATATTTTGATGATGTCTGCTACATACTTTTTATGATAGACAAAAATTCCTTTGCTAACAAGTCCTACCTTGTGTTTTTTGATCTGTCCTTTTTCATTGAGTTTAGTTTTGTAAACCCACTTGACACTAATACCTTTCTTGTGACTTGGCAAATCAACAAGATCCCATGTCTTGTTCTTCTCAATGGAGTAAATTTCTTGGTTCATGGCATGAACCCAATGTGGCTGCTTTGCGGCTTCCTTAAAAGATGTAGGTTGACATGACATTAAAGCAAAAAGGTTCTGGTATTCAAAGTCATCCAACTGCTGATGGATTTCTCTCAAAATTCGAGTTCTCTGATTTTGAATTTCAGAGGATGAGTCTCTACTTGAAGTTGAGTTATCCTGAGAATTTTTAGATCGTCCTTGTACCTGCAATCTTGGAAGAATAGGTAGAGGTAATTGTTGTCCTGAATTTT
>JZKD02S1655449.1:726388-738484 GCA_000966675.3 Picea glauca
TAAAGGTGGACTTGTTGTTTTGGAGGGGCTTCTTCAAGTTCTAAACTCAGCTTACTTGTTTATTGTAGTCCGTGGACACCTACTCTAAGCCCAGATTTATAATAACAGTCTCTCCTCCTCCACCTTAAATCTCCTCGGTGGAGTTTTAAAAAAAAATTCAACAGGTCGAAAGTCAAACCCTTGGGGTTTCTTCGGGCTTCACGAAAAGAACCGGAGTTTATGTGGTTTCCTTGATGCGGGATCACAGGAACCAGGGCCGCTGTACCTCGATTTATGTGGATTCTTGGATGGGCTTCACCTGGAACCCGGGTTTATGTGGTTGTGGAGTAGATCTTTTTTTAATACAGATTGGTTCTCTTTCACGTTGAACGAAGGGCATTGATTTGGATTGCCACGGAAAATGATAATAGATAATAGATAACGGTAATAGGATATCCATAGAAAAATACAATGTGGCGATGCAAGACTTTCGAGATTCGTGAGCAGTAATTAGATGCAGGGTTATCGATTCCTCAAGATACGAATTCAGGCAGTGGTGAAACAGCTAAGAGATTTTTCTTGTCAAAATTTAGGAGCAGCGCAGATGAAATATCTAGGGCAATAAAAGGTCAAGTTGTTCTTCTGGAGCTGGTGGAGACACGGGATTAATAATGCATTTCCCTCTCATCGAGATCTATGATGGAGACTTCTTGGAGGTTTTGGTTTAGAACTATTTGCAGGTTCGGAACTTGTTTCCCTGGTACTAAAGTTTATATGTTTTGGATTATGACTTCTTTCTATTTTCTTGTTGTCATGGCTTTAGGACTGGTTTTAATATAGTGTAACATACGTGGGCTTTTAGTTTTTGAGTGCATGGAAAACATTTAATGAATTCTTTATGTTGTCATGGCTTTAGGACTGGTTTTAATAGAGTGTAACAGACGTATGCTTTTAGTTTTTCCGTGCATGGAAAACATTTAATGAATGTAACATTATCATTTTTCAGTGCATGGAAAACATTTAATGAATGTAACATTATCAGTATTCATTTTTTTAGACTGAAAAAGATTATATATTTTTATTTAATAAATGTGTGTAACATAACATTATCAGCATTTATCTTTTTTATTTTAGATGCATAACATTATTAGCTTCTAAATTGCACAACATTAATATTAAATTAGTCTTGACATTAAATATTTTTTGTACTTGGTATTTTTATTATTTATTCTATTTTTTTATTTATTATTGATCAATTCCACCTATTACACATCTCCCTCAAACTGAAATTCAATTCAACTATAAAAAGCAGATGTCATTGTAATCATATCACTTCTCACTAATCAATTCCACTTATTACACATTTCCCTCAAACCCAAACTCAACTCAACTGTAAAAGCATCTATCACTGCAATCATATCACTTCTCACTGATGAACTCCACTTATTACACATCTCCCTCAAACACAAACTTAACTCATCTATAAAAACACATTTGTCACTGCAATCATATCACCTCTCAGTGATCAAGTCCACCTATTACAAATCTCCCTCAAGCTCAACTCAACTGTAATGTCACTGCAACCATATCATCTCTCACTGATCAACTACACCTGTTACACATCTCACCCAAACTCAACCTCAACTTAATTGCAATCACATAACCTCTCACTGATCAACTCCACCTATTACACAGCTTCCTCAAACTCAAACTCCACTCAACTGTAAAAAGCATCTGTCACTGCAATCATATCACCTTTGACTGATTAACTCCTCCTAATACACATCTCCCTCAAACTCAAAACAACTCAACGATAAAAAAACATATGTCACTACAATAATATCACTTCTCATTGATCAACTCCACCTATTACACATCTCCTTCAAACTCAACTTAACTGTAAAAAACTATTACACATCTCCCTCAAACTCAACTTAACTGTAAAAAGCATCTGTCACTGCAATCATATCACTTCTAACTAGGCAAGTCCACCTATTACACATCTCCCTAAAAATCAAACTCAACTCAAACTCAAACTGTAATAAACATCTGTCACTGCAATCACATCTCCTTAGGAATAAAAATGCTATGGATTTTTTCTCTCCGCAAAAGATAAAATGTTGTCTTGTAAACTTTTAATTTTCTTATATTTGGATATTATACTTCAGTGCTTAAGTACAAAGATTTAAATAGTCCTGTTCCTTTTCCTAAGGTATTTCGAATAATTCATAAAATACCTAGAATTAGGATCGAATTAGGTTTAAATAACATTGTTTAATATATATATATATATAAGAGACAGCCGGAGTGAAGAAATGTTCTGTACAGAATTCAACTCAGAGGGCTATGATAATATATTTAGATCGTGATTTAAACATATGTACAAAGTATTCTGCAATAGAGTAAAAAATTGGTCAGAGGACGATCGATCAATCGGATACAACAGTTGTCTTGACGGTTTCGGCAGCATGCTTCGTGGTTTCGGTAGCACGCTTGGTGGTTTCTCTAGTCGGGTCCATCTTTTGAGCGAAGAAATCCTTCACTCTGTTAGTATTATCGTGCATTTTCTCAACCACGCCCTCACTATTCTGATCCGAGCGCTCTTCTTCTTCTGCCATGGATTTCTCCTGCCCGCCTCTCCCATTCTCAATGTGCTCTTCGTTTTCATATACAATGGATTACGTGTTTTGCTCACTTCTCTAACTCAGTTTTTCTCAATTTCTGATGGACAAAGTGGTTCGCCTCTCTCATGTGCCGTGAGTTTCCAAATGCGATGGATTAAGTGAGTGCATACGATAATCGCCTTCAAATCATTCTGCCATTTCACAGACACGGTACTACCACTAGTTCAGTGGGACGTTTAATTTTGTGTGCATCCACTTTATTTCAATTTGATTATTAAATGCTATTAAAAGAAGATTTATAGCAACCATGGTAATACCCATACAAAAATACAAAAAGTTTGGGCAAGATTTCAAGAATCAAAAGAGAAATTAAGATAATTTAATTTTTTTTTAATAGGAACTAAATCAGTTTTTAGTAAATGAAGTCAATCATTTGACATAAGAGGATACAAACAATGATAAAATTTGAAGGGTTTATCTTAATTTCAATTTCAATTAAAAAGTATATATTCAAATAACTATATTTTATAATGAGAAGTTTTTAAAAAATTATATTTTAATTGACAATAATAAATTAACTATATATTTCATTAAAAAATATATTAAATAAAATTTTACATTTTCAATCAAATTTATGCTTTGTAGAAAAATTAATAAATATAAAATATTAAGTTAACATTTGCAAAGCTACCTATAAAATATCTCCTTAACATTCTCAAAACACATATTCAAAGATAGTAAGTGTAATTGTAGAAGAATTTTTTATAGATTTAAAGATGCTTCCAAATATTTTGTTTGTTACACTAGAATAAATGCACACCATTGTAGCTTGTTTTCCAGAAAACTATTAAGATAATTAACAATTTATATTTTTGTAGTGTGGATGTTGTCTATACAACCCCAAATTTATGAGGGAATTATTGAATCAATCAAGAAACATATATTTGGGAGCCATTGAAGAAAGAAAGAAGTCATTTCATCATTCTATTTTTTAATTATTATTTAATTGATTGCAATAATATAAACAATGGGATCCAAATTTTGATGACCCACAAGCTTTTCAAATCAAGTAAGGAGAGAGATTTCATTTCAGACCTCTTAAAAGAAGAAGTAGATGCTCCACAAATCCATAGCCGTTCTCTATTACAACCTATAGTGAAGAAATGAACATGGAAGTAGAATAAAAACTAAGGATTGAAAGGCACATTATTGGACATTAAATTCCAACAAAAGATGATAGAAAATCCATAATGAAATATCAACATAATTCAAGTGAAACAATAATTCAAAGAATACATTTGAAGAAGAAAAATGCTCTATAAATCTAGTTTAATAACAAAGGGCCTTACAAACAATTATAGAGAATTTAGGATAACACTAGCACCAAGTTCTTGGGCATGCTATGGATGGTTCAAAAGAAGGGAAATATCAACATAATTCAAATAATTAAAATAAAGCATAATAAGAATTCAAATAATAACTTCAACAAAAAAACAAATGGAGAACAAACACATTAACCAACCTAAAGACATTGTAGGGAATTAATAATGAAAATACCTTCACACTTTTAGTGATTCCATGGATAGTTCAAGAAAATATATAGGTAATATTAAATGATATTCGAGAAAACAAATATATAATGTAACTTTACTTTTCCATCACATAAATGCAAGTCGGTATGGTACAATAACATTGTTTTGAGTAAATAAAGGCCCACATAGTAAAAACAAATTTTCAAACAAGACTAAATTCAAAAATTATTAGTTTTCCATTCAAATATAAGATGATATATAGATCATGCTCCTACATTTATGTACTTTGTATCCAAAAATTGTAGAATCAATGTAGTCTCAAAGAGAGGTCATTTAATTATTGACTCATTCCTTATTTCATGATTGATATTAAAATTCTAAGCTGTATAATGCATTTACTATGCAAAGATTTAGGATGTTGACTTATGAGACCTTTCTTCTATGGGCATGTCACTCCCCAAAGACGTACAAGCGATGAGTAGTTTGAACAATAATTTGTTTTATGAAATTTTAATATGCAACTTGCACTTCTTTGAAAATGGGTAAATATGAAAATGAGTTTTTTTTGGATGGCCATTTCATTAATGGAAATTTTGGGATGCGTTGGGCGATTTTTGATGGGATGTGACACAATAAATTTTGATCCCTAGTGAAAAATCATAAAAGGGAAAATGAAACCCAAGTGATGACTTAATGATGCATAAGAAGAACACACATAATCAAATCAAGGGACATCGGGATTGTGCTCAAGAAACCCTC
Source organism: Picea glauca (assembly GCA_000966675.3). Lineage (NCBI taxonomy): Eukaryota > Viridiplantae > Streptophyta > Pinopsida > Pinales > Pinaceae > Picea > Picea glauca. The sequence continues at coordinate 731,283 of JZKD02S1655449.1, forward strand.
TAAGGGGAAATTTTATTAATAAACCATTGTTGTTTGTTTCATTGTAATGTACAAATTGTCCCTTGTATAATTATACATGACCATAAAAATTATATCATAATTATGTGTTCTGTTCAAACCAAATCCATAACTCTCTCCACAATATCTACATGAATCTCTCAACAAATCTTCATTCCTAACTTCTCTCATTTCTCCTCATCTCTAATTCATACATATACTTCTAGAATTAATCTACATCATTACAAGGCCATCATTTAATTTATTTATTCAACATCACAAGTAAGAGGGATTCTTTCATACTCCCTTTTAATGAGTACTTGTGATATCAATAATCCTTTGAATTCATCACATTTCCATCTTCTTTGTCTTTGCCTTTATTGCTCTTAGAATTCATATTTAGTCTTCTATGATATTTGGTCTTCTTCATTATTTTTCCTCAATCTTCTTCATTTTCATCTTGTACCTACAAACATAAACATATTTGAAGTCCATATAAAAAAGTTACAATCCACTAGAGTAGATGGGTCTCTAGTTTCTATGTCCACCAATTATATATGAAACATTTTCTAGTACATGGTTCATCAACCATTCTTCCATAACATGTCTTCGTACATGTACCTTTTACTCCGTGTGCATCATCATCATTCATAACCATAGGTTTTCTTTGGCTTACCTGTAACCATACTCTCCATGCACATGCATCCGACTACCAAGGAACAAAATACCTATTAATGGGCTCATGTACATAAGTTCATCATTATTGTTACCATGGTTCATATATTGGCTCCTATAACCCACTCTTCTTCTGACCCTATGTGTCACCTTAGAAACTTATGTTTCACAATTTTCTTTTACAGGTCCCTTTTTCATGACTTGCAATCTCCCTTTCACGCTCAACTGCACAAGCCCCTTTTTCATGACTTGTGATTTCTACGACTACCTCATGTCTTCTTCCAATTGTGGAATGCTTCAAATCTTCTTCCAATTGTGGATTGCTTCAAATCTTCTACCAATTGTGGAATATCTGAAATCGACTATTCTTCCCACTATCGAGCTTCTCTTCCTCACCCATCACTTCTTCATTTCTTTCAGTAGGTTCTCTTTCACGACAATTATTTTTTTCTTATCGCAAACCTTACACTAAAAAATTCTTTTTAGAGAGCCATGAACCTTTAAACACAAAAATTATGGGGGATACATTCCTCATCAGGTTTACATTAGGTACATAGAATTTCATTTTATGATAATCTAACCTTTATACAAAAATAAGACCAAGACCTTTTTCAAGCATTATTCAAGTACCATTAAAATTCTTATGGATGTCTCTTTCATGGATTTACTACATCTACATCAATAGATGATATTATTTATTTATTAAGTTTTTTTATTCCTTACTTCTTGCTTCTACTTGGTGTCTTCATCTCCCTTTTCTCACACTTTTATCTCACTACTTTATTCTTTCCTCTTTTCGATTTTCAATTGTTTTTGTGCTTATGTTTTCCTACCTCATTCCTTTTCTTTATTTACTTTCTTTGTCCTTTTTTCTTGCCTCTTGAACCTTTTGTTCACAAGTAGGAGTTCATCCACTTCATTTTTCTCTATCATCCTCTTCTTTCACAGAGTTTGGATCTTCTTTCACCTTTCTGTGGAATTTTCATTCTACTAAGCCATTCATGTTTTTTCTCAATATCTTGTACCTTCTTCTAAGCCTCAATGTGTTCACCTTATTCTTCGACATGTCTTTATCATCTTGCTAGATACCTCACTTAGGTTGTCTCTTTCTATGAACTTTCTCTTTTAATATTTATTGTCCTTTTTCACCTTGGACCTTCTCTCTAAACTTCAATCTACTCCTCACTCTTTAATAGATGTAGGGATTCTTCTTGCCACTAAATTCCTCTTTTAGTCCTCTTTTTTTTTTAACTGCATAATCTGTGTCAAAGTTTTCTTCTTTATTTAAACCTCCAATCTTCTTCATTCATATGAAATAACATGAATACAAATACATGTTTCTCATTGGATTGTACAGTATCCAACAAGGAAACCTATGGACTTGGTTTGGAAAATTTAATTGATCGACCACTAACATGACTTAAACTTGACTTGATTATAAATTTGATTCGGGTGTCAGACACCACCAATCATGCACCCTTCTTCATCATGCTATTATTCTTGTCTTCATGATATTTTTCCTAGTACTCAATTTTTTTTATAAACAATCTCTAATGTCAGAATGGTAAGTTCCAACATAGATTCAAACTTGTGACACATTGAATGACAATGACACTTTAAAAATCATGTCTCTAACATGCTCTTGACTCCAATGCACTCTCAGCTTTTATTCACTTTACTTTTCTCCACGCAATATTTTGACTAAATTATTTGTGGACTTGACTCAACTGTCATTTCAAATTTATACATTAACTTGAAATTTTATACGACTCTTGAACTTGGATTTTGACATTGATTTTCACTCCTTACATCATGCTTTACTTTCCACCTCAACTTCAAATTTAATTTCACCTTCAAAACCAATGGACTTTAGATCAACAAATTTCATTACATTCTCAAGATAATTGCCCACAGACTTTACCATTTTAACATAAAAATATTTAAACAAAAGCATAAACCATTTTACAATAGTATGTCAAGACTTTTGTTTTTACCGACCTTTCTAGACTTTGGAAAATATATAATATAATAATTTATTCAAGAAACACTTAAAAGTTTCTTTCAATCAATTCCATAGTCAATATGTTTCCCTCATGTTTTCCAATTGAAAAATAAGTATGCCAAAAATAAATAGCATACCTTGAAAATGTCATTGTCAATTCTTTCTAATTGGTTTGTCTCTTGTGCACACCTTCAAATATTCTACCAAGAATTACTCTTTTATCTTTGATTCCCTTAGATTCTTCAAAGATGAAGCATGGATTTCTATAAGGATTTCTCTCACACCATAATCTTCCATTGTCACCTTCATGGAACCATTAGTGAAAAATCGAGCCTTCCATCTATGTCAATTGTCAACAGCCTCACATTGCATCCCTGGTAAGCGCCATCATCTTTGGCTGATTGTTCATCCTTGGAATCAACATCCTCCTCTCTTTTTCTTGTGGTGGATATTCTATGCAAACTTTGCTGCTTATTTCATAAGGTGTGGTATTTACTTTCCATCTATGATCTCATCCATGCTCTACTCTTAGTAAGAAGATATGATAATTTATATGTATAACAATCTATTTGAATGTTGTCTTCTAGGATTTGGAGCATGGATAAAGTAGAGACACCTGAAAGAACAAGAAGCATCTTGCAACTACCACTTTTTCCAAATAAAAATTCAGTGCCGAAACTATCACTTACCATGCATATATCTCACTTTCTAATTTGAATATTTTTTGAAATATAATTCATCATTAAAGAATGATCGATTTCCTACAAAAAGAGGTTTCTTTTGAGTAGATCCTTTTATTGCGCCAAGCATTGAACCACCTCCTTCCCATTCTTGTGTATTACTAAAATGAGAAAAAATATCACAATTGGTAGCAATCAAAGGAATCCTCGGTATTCTTGAATACATAGTGTTGCATACTCAATTGTATATTAGTTGATAAAATAGTCAAATCTAACCACAACAACCACAATGTCTCTATCATCTTACATGAAAAATCCAAATTTGAATTCTATCTTTTTGTCTTCATCTTCAAGCGTTACTCTCCAGTGAATCTGCAAGAATTTGACAAAAGTATACATCTCTGCATAAGATTTATCCCATGACCACCCATTCCCGAGCTCCAAATCCTCGTCCTTTTCGATAACACAATAACCTTCACGTCGATTTTCAGAAATCGATCAGCCATCACGACCTCCTAGTGAAAGAATGCATCATGGAAAAAGATAAAACCACTCAGCCTCAATCTCATCATTTTCACACGTGGTTCCATCTAGGCTCCCGAAGATCATCTCCCACAAGTCTTCGAGCACCTCCTTCCTTAACTCTTGGTCTTCCATTCTCTCTATGCTTTGTGGATTGGTGACTCGCTCCGTCGTCTCCTCCACAACCTTAATTTATTTCATGGAAACTCGCTCTAGCAAGGGATTTAACACATACAAATGATGGTTCTATTAAAATAAAGGAATTACCACAAGAACAATATCATCTCTCACATTCCTCACAACAAGACCCAAGAAAGTGCCTCGTACCATTGACAGATTCAAAGCACCTTCATTCTGATCCTAGTCCTCTTCCTAGTTCAACAATGTTTTCAACAAAAAATGCACCAACACAGGATGTGTCTTCTTAAAAAAAATAGAGATAGGACACCTCCTATAAATTACGTTAAAATTATCACCAAAAATTCCAGTATATCAACCTCCTCCTCACAAATAGAGCTCCAAAATTCAATATCCTACAATGAAATTGTTATGACCCAAGGGGGGCATATATATCAATAAATGTATATGATATCATCCGAAGGAGGGGCTTATATGGGCCTAAATATACATGTAATGTGTAAATATCTATGTAATGGGGTTGAAATAGTAGAAAAGGGGCATCATTTACAAGTGTGAATTGTTATATATAAGAGATCGTGTATTCATTATTACAAAGGAATTGTGATGTATGAAGGTATTTGATTATTTGGAGTGGGTTCCCCTATTCTGATTTATTTTTTAAATTATCTATCTTGAAGTTGTGCTCCACGCCCAAATTTTATACATGTTGTGTAATTATGTTCCATTATGATATTTTTAAACATTTGGTTCATTACATTTGTTATCAAAGTGTTGATCCTAGGGTTTTTCTTCCTCAATACAGTGATTTTGTAACTTTTTATATAAAATTTTCTCGAAACCACTTCAAATGATGAAAATGATATATTATGCAAATATCAAGGTATATGTGGTAATCATTTCATCTTCTGGGGCATTATATGCTCGAAGATACATGCTATGGAAGACAAGGTATCTAACTAGTCTTATTGACTAGTATCAAACAAGTGTTTCGGGTAAAACATGTATAACGTATTCATAGAAGATCCAAATTCTATGAGACTAGTTGCATTGGAAAGAGGACATCCTTTAGTATTTTAGGTACAATTTTTAGAATCATATATCAAATATTGTACATGCTGCACACATTAGCTCTCCTAGAAAGGTAAAAAATTAACAACGTGTGGGGAAGTTACTAGAACTTCCACTTGACACATCCAATTTTTATCAAACATGTGGAATTGAAGCGAGGCCATATCATAGGATTAGAGTTCACAATTTCATACTCAAAAGGGTCAGAATTGCAGATATGCATCATAATGAAGGTCGACTAGGAGGACAGACTCGAAATCAAGGTTTTCAAAGATATGCCACTTAAAACTATCATAACTTTTGATTGGGATATGGATTATGGATGCAAAGATGGAGGAATTGTATAGAATTCAATATGAATTAAAATAAGAAAAGGAATAGATTACGAATAAGGGTGAGGAGCTATGAGGTTAAGAACATAAAGCAAGAAAAGAGTACTAAATTGAAGTGGAAAAATCACGAGTCAAGGGAATTATTGGAAAAATAAATATGAAGAGATCTGTATATTATGAAACCATAATAGAAAATTATTAGATAAGGTTAAAAGATTGAAAGAAGAAAAGAAGAATTATCAAAATCAAGAAGAAATGAGGATCTTGGATGAAGAATCTACCAAAAGAAATGAAGAGGAAATTTACAAGAATGCTAAGGAATCCCTAGATATTAATGAGGTAAAATTAGAAGTGCAATCCAAAATTGAAGAAGGACATTAGAAATTGATAGATGGGGTGACATTGTAGCTTCAAAAAGAGAAAGACGAAAAGATTCAAGAAGGTCACAAGAAAATAGTTGAAGAATTTGAACTTCATCTAGGGGATGTACATGCCAAATGTCATGGTATTATATACAAGGCTATAGTAATAAAATACTAAGAAAAGATGACCGAGGATGTTATTTTATTTGAAAAGAAGATTTATTAAATGCATGTGCATAGTGAAGGAAAACCATCAAATGTGAAACGATATCGACACCCTCAAAGCATTTCAAGGAAGACAAGAAGGATGATATCAACATTATGAAGGAAGAAGATGGAATACCTCCCAATATTCATGGAGCAAGGCATCACCAAACTACTTTTCAACAAGCTATTATCAGACCAACAACCACTACAAATGGGAGACGCTACAACAAAAATACATAGAATCAAAGGAAAGAAAATTAATGAACAACTAGACACCAAGGATTAAGACTGAAAATAATTGATTTAGGATTGATAGATCATCAACAATAGAATGAAAAAAACAGGAACACAAGGAAATCATATTACCTAGTTTCATCACATGTGAAGCCTTTAATTGCAAATCTTTGAGGACAAACCTTTTTGAAGGAGGGTATTATATTATGACCCAAGGAGGGAATATATATGGCTAAATGTATATGATATGAACCCAAGGGGTGGAATATATGGACCTAAATATACATGTAATGTGTAAATATATATGTAATGGGGTTGGCCTAGTAGAAAAGGGCCTCATGCGCAAGTGTGGATAACTATATATAAGAGATCATGTATTCATTATTATAGAGGAATGGTGTTGTATGAAGGTTTTTGATTATTTGGAGGGGGTTCCCCTATACCTTAAGAAGTTATTGTTTAACTCATATATCTTGGAGTTGTGGTCCACCAACTAAGAACGTCCATGCACCACCTTCCCCATGTATTCCACCATCTTGTCATCTTGCTCAACCTGTTCTGACATGTACACTCTCTCGTGAGTGTCCCTAAGCTCGACCTCCACCTTTTTCCTATACTTCCTAATAATGGGCAGGTGGTCTTCATTCCCTCAACTCTCCTCCTTTTTTTCAATGGAGGAAATGATCCTCTAGGAGGCCCTTCGGGACCCATTTGTGTTCTAGTATGCCACAGAAAATAGATTTATCTCCTCCACTATGAGCTCTTCAACATCGATTTAAAAAAATAAATCAGTCATCACAACCTCCTAGTGAAATAATGCATCATGGATAATAGATAAAACCAATTAGCCTTAGTGTCATCCATGGGTCTTGGAGGACCTTCTTCCTTAACTCTTGGTCTTCCATGCTCTCAATGCTCTGTGTATTGGTGAATGGCTCCATTGTCTCCTCCAAAACCTTAATTGATTTCATAGAAACATGCT
>JZKD02S1655450.1:0-18665 GCA_000966675.3 Picea glauca
ACTCTGAGGAGAATAGAGGCTGCTAAAAACCAACCTTGTGTAAGACCAGTGTGAAAATCCCAGGCAAGGGCCTCTGAGAAGCATATTATAAGGTATCGGTACCTCTCTCTCTCGAAGGCAGAGTCCCCAAGGATCTTGACTCTATGTAGGAAAGAGACCATGCAAAGATAACTTCGAGGCGAAATGGGTGGACTCCAAACTCCGCTTGAATAATGGGCTAGGTAACTATGTTTGCATCGTGTGATGCACCTAAGAAGCGGAATCCGAGCTCTCTTCGTCCAGGCCCAATCTGTCTATAGCAAGCTCGGTCCAAAGATCTCTAAACCATAGAGGACCATGGAACTAACCCTAGAAACAATGTAGAAGGCATCCATCTCCCACTTTGATGTGCTCGTGAAGAAAAGACTATGGCTTGTCAATATAGATCCCAAAGCGAGTCAGTGAAAGGGGGCACCCTTGCTTTACCCCAATGGTATTATGGATGAAGTCAAAAAGACCATGGGTCCGGAGGTGACCAAGAATCGACTTGCACAATCACATAATGGCCACTAGGAGGGGCTCGAAGATGTCAATTTCATGAAGCCTATAGAATAATGACTTTAGGGACCGTGTATTACGTTTTTCGAAAGTCTACAAAATAGGAATAGACTTTCAAAGGGCAATGGCGAGCCTCCTCAATAATGGCTCTAAGTGTAAACATGTGCCACTGCTTTGTAGACACTAATGTATTCAACACTCCCATTGACCTACTTTTATGGTCATTTGTTAAACATGAATAAAATTATCTCATCTTATCTTATCTCTGTTGTGTTTTCCATGTGCGGGCATTCAAAACATTGTTTTTGCTCATATTAATTGGTATCAAAGCCTTAAGAATAGGGCTTCTCAAGAGCTTCGTCATTTCAGTGTTCTTTGAAATTTTCTTCCTAACCAAAATATTTCTTCAAGCTCTCCACCCACTTAATTTTTTCATTTCTTTCACTTTTTCACTATAACTCGCGATCACTATTTTAGTTGTAAAACCCTATCTATTCCCGAGTCTCCTAAGTCTTACGGCTTCCCATAAAATCTCCAATGAATCTATAAAGTCCCAAGAATCCACCCTTGCCCAAGTCTTGGCCAAACAAATGTAGAAGCAACAACACCTATTGTTGGAAACCTTCATTACTCAAATACAATGGGAGTTCCAGACTAAAACAATGCATGATATGATAAGCATCTTCCAAATCCTTTGGCTAGCAAAACCCTTTAAACCGAACCTTCCCTTGAAAGTCTTAATGCCAACCCAAACATTGTGATTCTAAAAGCTGACAAAGGCAATACCCCTGCAATCATGAGCACAAATGATTAACACTCTAAAATGATGGACCTCCCTACATCCAGTACATGTCGCCCCCTAAACCATAACCCAATCGACCACACCACAAAAACTATAATGAAAGCAATTAATAAATCCTCCACTGACCTAGATAGAAAGAAATGCCTCATAGCTAAAAATCCCATAACCTAAAAAATTTATGGTGAACCCATGATTCACAAACAGGGTGTCTCTTGTAAATTCATAATCAATTGCATCGATTCCCCAAATTATGCCTTGGATAGTTTTTTAACCAAAAACCTCCAACCTATAATCGAACATACCTTTCCATTTCTTAAAAATTCATCTGGGTTTGTAAACAAAATCTATGACATCGACATTGATGACCATGATCTCTAACTCAAAATTGATGTAATGTCGTTGTTCACCAAAATATCGATAAAAGAAGCCTTAGATTGTTTATCTAGTTGACCCTAATACCACCTACATTGTCAAAACTTGCCTAGGCTACACATTCTTTAGTTTTAACAATAAATTCTATAAATAAACTAAAGGCCCAATCAAGGGTTCCTCCTTAATCTCTTATCATTGATAATATTTATATGGAATACTTTGAGAAACATGCCCTTAATAACTACACCTTAAAACCCAGATATTGGTACCAATTTGTTGATGACACCTACGTCAATGGCCTCGTGGCCTTAACAATGTCGACCTCTTTCTATCACCTTAATAAAAGTGTTCTAAAATTCAGTCAACTTGGATTCAAACTCGACCGGTTTGACCAATTTGTTGACTTGGTCTCCAAACCGGCTTGAGAACCAATTCTGTACAAAACCAGTCGACTCATCCAAGTCCATAATGACTCAATCTCCTACAGGGCACAATGGTTTTTTTCCAATCAAATTTTAATAAAATAAGACCTAAAATAGACTCTCTCACCCCCTAAACCCTAAAATGACATGATATAGAGACCCCTATATTTGCCTCACACCTCTCTCATTGAGCATTTGTAGTAAATAGTTCCTATTTATTACTCTTTGATAGAGGTATTTATACAAATATATAAGAATATAGTGAATAATAAATGATTGATAAGAATGTTAAGAATGATGATGTTTACAATGAGCCTCGTGATGGTCTACTTATATACATTGAATGGTCAAGAGGTGAATGGGTGTGTACCCTTTGACCTTTCATTGATCTAATGATACTATTATTTATATTCTTATTATATAAATTATTATGTTTATAACATTGCCACCACCTTGAGGAATGCATTGTCCTCAAAGCATAGCAAATAGGATTCTCTCTAGCTGAGCATATTTTCATGGTGGCATCATCTTTATGTTTGTCTGGTTTTAGGGGTTTGACTTAATTCCTGCCTTGAGTGTTGGCAAGGTACCTTTGTATTATTTGCATCAAATCTTGAAGACTTTTGATTTGGTTGTTTAAAGTAAAACCTCAATGCTTCTTGGTCACATACTTTCCTTGCTTCTACTATTATATGTTTGTCAATGTTTCTTGCCCCTTTTTTATTAACTATAATTCACTTTCCTTGTGATTGGAACCTTCAACCACATAACTTATAATGTTGTAATTTTCCCGTTGTGGTTATAGGTGGAATTGTAAGTTTTCCTTCTTTCTTGGAACTTGTATCTTATTAGCCTTCCTAAAATGAGGCGGGATATATTTATTATTTGGTTGTTGTATTTTGTCCTTTTAAGTAATAGTGTCTTCTTCGTACACGTCATCTTCATTTCTATCTTGTTGGGCTCGGGAGATTAAAAATAATGATATATTCGATGATGCTTCATTATCAATCGTCGGTGTTTCAATTTTAAATCTATTGGGTTGACTTGTTCTACCTTGACCTCCTTCGTGAACTGTGGTCGATGAGTTTGGACTTACTAGCGGATTTTCATAAGTTTCGGGTTCTTTAGGGTTCTTTTGTTAACTCATCTTGTCTTTCAGTCCAGTCAATCCTTTTTCTATGTTCATTAATTATCATTGGAAGTTTGTCCTTGTTAGATTCAGCATCACAAAAATGTCCTGAAATCCATCTCCTTATCACATTTGCGACAAGCATTTCCCTTCTTTATTAATTCCAGCCATTGTCTTTGGGAATCTTCATTTAACTCATCAAATCTGTCCCCATTTCTTATTAACTTGTTGATTTTTTCCACAACTCTTTTTTATCCATCCCCTAACAATGTTTGTGACTTCTCAATCGAGTCAATAATTTGTGCAGCACTTGGTTTCATCTTCTTCATAATGATGACCCTCTGCTTGTAAATCGTAATTATTAATTTTTAGGGTTGGCTTCTCGTGGGGCCCACTAATTGAAATTTTCGCTTTATATGTTAGGTATATAAAGTTTTTGCAATCAAATTTGGAAAAGGTAATTTAAATATGTATCTTTCAAATGTCAAAAAGAAATTTACAAGGCATGACTATAGGAAGGGACATCTGAATTGTACAGAAAAATAAAAAAGAATAAAAACATGGATGTAAGAAAATTGAAGGATCAACAACTGAGTGCAAGAGTGCAGGTGGTGGCTGTGTACAGAAAAGACGGCTCAGCAATAGCACGTAAAGATGTGAAATAGTTGTGCGGGGGAGGGGCAACGACAATTGTACAATTATTGTACAGGACAGAGTGCAGATCTTAATGCAGCTGTACGGAACAGAAGACAATGACAGTGGATGTAATTAGAGTACAGAAATTGTACAGACTGTTGAAATGGCAACTAGGATCATACACACTGATTTGCAAATTAAGGTCTGTATGGATTGGGTGTACTATCTACAAAATTGCTATGTAGATTGGTACAGAACAACAGTGTTGATCAATTGTTGAGGTATTTTAACCCACAATTTGGCCAAGTTCAGCTCTAATACCAAATGTAGTAAATAGTCCCTATTTATTACTTGATTGACAGATATATTTTTGCAAATATATATAAGAATATATTGAATAGTAATGACTGATTGGAAAGAATTGATAAGATGATGATGGTTACAACAACTCTCATGATGGTCTACTTATATACATTGGGTGGTCACAAGGTGAATGGGTGTGTACCCTTTGACCTTTCATTAACCTGATGATATTATCATTAATATTATTATTATATCTTTAATTAAGTTTATAACACTACACCTTAAAACCCAAATGTATAAGCTTCTCTTTATGACTTTGCTCTAGTCCAGTGAACTTATATTTGCAACATTTACATCTTTGAAATATCCATTTCAATATACCATGGCCAATGGCTTGCTAATCTATTAACAAAATCACAATCTACATAACACAATAATTTTAAGACAAGTCAAAAAATTGACAGTAATTATCCTAACACTCTAATTATAATCATGTTGTTGTTTTCAGGCTAATCAGACCCCTAATGTTTGTTCAATATTGCATAACGATACTGGATTTGGAACATGAGCTCATGTTGAAGCACTTTACCTATGGCTAGGGTTTTACCCTAGACATCCAGGGCAACTATCCCCTCTACCCTCCTTGCTTTGTGCCCACTTCGATCTTTCTCTATGAAGACTTTCATGCAATCATTGTGGGTACATCAACAAGCCTGAGTATGACATTGTTTCCATCTTGAAAGTTGTAGTAGTGCGACAACTCTCGAAGGGAAACACCTCCATCTTCCTCTGTCAATTTTGTGGTGGGGCTCACCAATCCTATCCAGCTCTCCCTCTGACCACTTTGGCCTCAAAGGCTCCTCAATGCACAACCATGGAAGGACATCTCTTTTAAGGATTCCATCTTTCTACATCAAAAAGGCCACCTCAGTTATGATTTCGAAGCTTGAACCCTTATGGATCAACGAGGAAGAAGATTATATTTCGACACATGGATGATCTACAAATTTAGTGGTTTATGGCCAAATTGTAAAGATCTCCAAACTTGGATCTCCAACACATGAGGTTCTTGTCTCAAGGATACATGTTGATAAACCCATGTCCCAAAGGATTTTTTATCCTAGAATTTCTATGCACGCTAAACAAAGTACTCGTAATTGGCAATGGCCCTCGGTCTTTGGTTAAAGTTACCCTCTTTATGAAGTTCTACTAGCCAAGTTTCAACCCACATTAAGAATATCTATTATCGGTCCAAATCTAGGGTAAGAATGACCAATCTCCCTCTTAAATATTGGATCCATAATCTCTTTTTGGCCATTCATAATGCTCTAGGTAAGTTTATTACCTTGACCCCTAAGACAACGGATTTGCTAGCTTCTACCATTTCCAACACTTGCATTTATACTGATTTGAGCAAAGTCTTCCTCAAAAAAAAATGTGTTGGAGTGCAAGAATTGCAGTTGCACACGAGTGTTGGACTACGAACATATTGCTTTCCATTTCCAGTTTTGTTTGTTTTGAGCTTGGGAACTCAGTTGCTTCTTCTCCAAAGGCAAATGCTTCTCAAGCCAAAAGGCAAAGGGATCACAACCCAACCCGGTGGAAGGACTTAGTGGAACCAATCAAGGATCAAGAAGACTTTCAGTCTGTTGCCACTGCAAATAACTCTGCTCCACCCCAGGACAGGATCAATGATGCTTTTGACTCAATGGGGTTCAAGGAGACACTATAGCCATTCTCCCTGCATGGCATCCCCTTATGAGAGAGCAGATTTGCTACAAGATGGATCATTCAAAAAAGAAAAAGGATCAGGTCCCTTCAATCAAGACACCTGTTGAATTACAATCAGGGCCGCCAAAGATACCAATAGTTTCAATGTTGAATGCTTCAAAGGGATTGAAATAAAAGTAAAAGTAATAGAAAGGTAGCTTGTTGGGCAGTATGGTCGTTAAATTGGGGAACCATAAGAAGGTTGTCCCTCCTTGAGCCTTGTAAATCAGCCAAGCTGATACTAAATGTTGTATTCTTGTGGCTTTTGGCTTGCTTATTGGTAATAAATGTTATCAAAACCAAACCGGTTCCGGTAAAACCGGCCGGTTGGACTAGTTCAGGGGTCATATCTGTCCAATTGAAGGCTTTGAACTGGTAATAGCCGGTTCCATGCCAAACCAACCATAAATGCCAAAACCAACCAGTTCCGTACAAAACAGTACAGATGGAGATGGGGCCCACTTATACTCAACTTTTTTTAAAAGAAATCAATAAAATAAAAAAAGATGAAACATTAAACCTAACCCTAGGCCCCCACTAATGCTATTTAAAGAGGTCCACACCATCCATTTCACTCACACAATTCATTTAGAGCTAGGATTCTTGGGCTGATTTGGAGAGTTGATTGAAGCCTGAAGGGCTGATTTAGAGAGTTTTTGAGCTAAGTTTCTTGGGCTGATTTGGAGCTGATTCAAGGGTTTATTTTCAAAATTTCTTGGGCTGGTTTGGAGCTGATTCAATGGTTGATTTTCAAAATTTCTTGGACTGTTATAGAGCTGTTTTTTCTTCTGTTAGAAGTTGTTTTGGGGTTGCTATTTTCGACTATTGGAGCTTCTCTTCTCTTAATTTGGAAGGCTTGTGAAGGTATGTCAATAATGCCTTTTAGTTTCAAACCCTGATTTGAAAAAGTTTGCAATTCGGATACTGAACCAAACATGCAGCACTTCTGGGTATGAATGCAATTAGAGTGTTTTTGAGCATATACACACAAACAAGCGAAACCATTTGCAACCAAAGCGGTTGAATGATAAGGTTTTTTTTCAGTACAACCTTGGGTTGAGGCGCAACCAGTTGTTGAACAAGACCCCTGATGTATTTTGAGCCTCTTTGTTGATGTATTTTGGTTCAGATATGGATTGCACTCGGTGCCATTTTGGTTATATGCACCCTTGCTATATAGATGAGAAACTTTGCATATTTGTGTATAATGGTTTGGATTCAAACATGAATATGTTTTTTTTCAAAAGTTGAATATTTTATGTACTTTTTGGTTGACCAGTTTCGTGGTCCAAGTTTGTTTCTGGTTTTTGTCCAGTTCCAGTTTCTGCGGTTGACTGGTCCAGTTCTAATAACATTGTCAGTGATCAGCAATATAGATAGAATTTTTCTAGCAGATATGGATTAGGGGTCAAAAGTTGAATATCAGACCTGAATCTATTTACCATAGTCTGGGTGCGCAAATGTCAAATATCAGAACCTGGTTGAGATAAAGCGCAGCGGAGTGTATGGCATATTCTCTTGTATAGAAATCTTGCTCTAATAAAATTTAATCTATTTAAAATATTGTTTAATAATTGCACAGTTAACAATACAGATAAGTTTGACATCCCACAAAGTACTTATATTTCATAGACATCAAAATTAAGGCCCTGGAATGGAAGGACAACAGAAAGACATTCTCAGTATAAATTCAAAGACCTGGAAAATTTAAATATAACATGTATAACCTAATTGTGGGGTGAAAAGGCTGAAAAACAAAATTATGAAGAGGGATGACCATATGACCTTCAAATAACAGTTAAAAAAACTCAAATAGTTCAGACATGCCCTTCAACAAATGAGATTGTCCTTGCATTGTAAATGTTCCAATGAACACATTTTCCAGCAGAAAGGGAAAGAAGTGTTATCATGCCTGTGTCACAATTATCAGTCGGTGCACATCCTGATCATTTACATCTGGTTCGTCGTCTTCATCATCAGTCCGACTGTAGAATGCAAACAAGCATATTACACATAATACTGAATACAGAAAAAATTAACACAGTAAAAGTTTTACCCCAGTTAAGCAATAGAGAATACTAGCTCACAATCATTGTGTTAAAAACTGCAATTTGTGGCAATGGTTAACAAAGAATAGCCGGTGTGCTTTCAATAAAAAAATGTAGCAGCAGAGTATCTACTGAATCATTTCACTGCCTCTGTTTTAATAATCTTCATCCTCCAAAGAAATTTCTGGTTATAGCCAGCATCACATAGTATTGATACCGAGCTATAGTTAACTTTACCTCTGTTGATACAGTTTGAAGTGAAAACTCACCTTTTGAATGGTGGAAGGTTGTCCCTTTTGGTCAACTGATCAGACTCCACCTCTTCATCGAGCAGAAAAGTATCTTCCTCATTTCTGGATATAGAAACTTTTCCAAAAGCTTTTGACAAGCCACCTTTTTTCTGCCCACTAGATCTCCCATTGGAAGATAGAGATACATCAATACCATCAGTGTCAAACCTACTTGAAATACCAGTCCTGTCTTGTGTGCTAGCAACATCTTTTTGATTGGCAACTTCTGCTTGCTGAGAGCAAGACTCCATACCTGTGCTACTACTTGACCTAAAATCATGAATATCATCAAATATATCCCTATTGGAT
Source organism: Picea glauca (assembly GCA_000966675.3). Lineage (NCBI taxonomy): Eukaryota > Viridiplantae > Streptophyta > Pinopsida > Pinales > Pinaceae > Picea > Picea glauca. Next base: position 8,619 of record JZKD02S1655450.1, read on the forward strand.
GAACTGTTCCCAGCCCTGCTTAGTTCTACAAGTTTGTTATCAGAACTTGTATCTGAGCTAGATGCCCCAGGAACACCACTTTCACCGTCACATGTTCCATAATGTTGTGTTCTGCAGCTAGCTAAATCTTGCCCATTAGAAGCATCCGATGAGCTCACTGTTAAGGAATCAATAACATCTTCCTGCATGGATACTGCCATATTTTTATTTTTACTACTTGTAGCATCATCTCCAGATGTATCACATTTGCTTCTGTGATCTAATTCAGCACTTTTCACATCATTTATAACCTTGTCATCAGTAGTGTTTTGATGAATCTTTGTATTTGACACAGAATTGTGATGTCCTGAAGGTAGAGGCCAGTTCGACCAGTCCTCTCTTTTTCTTATCTTATCACCCTGCCAAAAAGAGTGCAAATCCATGTCAGCAGACATCAAAAGCAGGCCAATGCAACTTAATGTCAAAATGGTGCTTTGTTTCACGTGACTATACATCAAATGCATATGATTGCAGAATCATCTCACAAAACATGCATATCAAACCTGCACTTCGACCACATTTGAGCTTCGCAGTGCATCCAGAATGAAATGAACATTAGTTGTCATGCTGCGGACCTGCAAAATATGTAAACATTCATTTCTTAGCCATTGCAATCAAAAATAAAAATAGATGAACTTTTCTCTATTCATAGAATGAACAAAGTGTACCAGCCAACACCCTATGAATGATATGTATGCGAGTATATTAACACTTTCATAAAACAAAACTCATCACATTGAAATCATAGCAAACAGCTTATTTATAAAATACTAAGTAAGCCCTATAATCACCAAGGACTCTTCCTATCGGTCACTGAATGTAAGTTGGTTTAGTTTTTTCTTGATGTTTCTTTGCTTGATAACCAGATAAATAGCCTATATTAACACTTTCATAAAATAAGACTCATGACATTGAAATCATAGCAAACAACTTATTTATAAAATACTACGTAAGCCCTGTAATCACCAAGGACTCTTCCTATCGGTCATTGAACGTAAGTTGGTTTAGTTTATTCTCAATGGGTACTGGCAAAGCAACAAGGCAGTGGAGACGTCAGTAACCATAAACTGCACTATAAATTCCTCCATTGATTTCTATGCTATGGGTTTCATTTTGATTTACATTAAAAACCCTGGAAACAGGGATAGGACCCTTGCTAAAAGCCCGTGGTTCTGACTTCTAGGAAAGAGCTGGCCTTTTTATGAAGCCAAAGCCCGTGGTTCTGACTTCTAGGAAAGAGCTGGCCTTTTTATGAAGCCACAGCTCTCGGATTTCAAACTGACCACAATGTGCATAATAACTCCTATACGATGGAGGTTCCCAAGCCTCCATATACACTTCTGGGAGGATGATGTATATGAGAAATACACCAGGCCAGTTTGTTAAATCGGACAACAGAACTAAAGCAGGAGTATACAACTGCACTAGATAATGCCCACAAATGGATCTCAGCAAGGGTTTAGCAGACAAGATCAATATAGATCAGGATGGATGTCATTAAGTTCAAACACTGGACAATGAAACTACCACTTTAATGTGTAGAATCTATCACGAAACAGGGCATTTCAAGACCAACTATTTGAAAAGACATCCTCAAGCCAGACATGAGAGTAATACCCCGCTGTCCACCAAACAACAGGTGAGTATGGAATTCAAAAGGTGAAAAAGAAACAGAAGAAAAAATTGAGTTAGGCAGGCACAAATAACCAGAGAAGAGCGGATCTCTCTCAGAAGAGAGTCTCTCAAGACAGCATGGTAGAAAAGGAATCAAGGACCATTCCTACAGAATCTCAGGAAAAATCCCAAAACAATTTTATAGCAGACCTTCCAAACTTGAAAGAACCTACTACAAAGGAGGCATTCTCACTAACCTCCCAGAGTTCACAAAAGGATACCAGGTTTCACCTTATACACAATAAGAAACCAAAGATGACAGAAAAGTTCAGATTTCCTTATGTACTTCCTGATAAAATGCTCAAAAAGCAATGTTACAGCAAAGGGAAGTGGCTAATCCTTACTAAGCTATTCCCTTTCATCTACGGACACACAGGGAAGATAGTAACTTGCACCCATTTCTATTAACTGAAATGCACATTTTTTTCTTACCAAAAACAATTTCACTTACTACAAGATGTAACTTAAGAAAGAAAGAAATCAATAAATTACTTTATCTCCACAAACGACCAAAATAGGTCAAATACACTCAAAGAACGAAGTCAAACAATAACAGCAAAAAGAGTACAAAAGCGGCTCTTCTCTAAAAGACCTAGTAAAATGTAATGTCCCCCACCTCTTGATGAATAGGTTTGGAGAGACTCGGTAGTCTAGTCCTCCCCACTAGACTATAGTCTCATGCAGCATGGGGAAAAGTCAGCTAAACTCAATGTTATAATTTGAAGTTGACTTGAAAAGGTAAAAAGTAACTCACTGAAAGATTAGAATGCTTGAGGTTGAGTTAGGAGTTGAACCTAAGGGTTAACTTAACTCAAGAGAGGAATAGAAGGAGGTATAAAGGAAAGCCTAGGGCGCACCTCTCACTCATCTTGGATTATTATTTGCAAATTGTTTTTGGGCTCTTGAGCACACAGTTTTGAGGGTTTTGAAAATACAAACCCTAAGAACAATTCGGTGGTGAATGATTCCACCTACCTTGTTCCAAGCTTGGTCTCGAGGATGAAATACTCCACCCACACCGTTCTACAGCATTCACAGATATCATCACTCATCCAGGACGTCTACAGGTCGTACAATTGAGGGTTTTCAGCAGGAGGGCGAACCATTCAGTGAGGGAAGTTCAATCCAGGAGATTGGCAAGGTTTTTGGGCTTTCTAGCACTTGGGTATTTCTTGCAGGGCCTTGATTATCAGATCTAGTGTATTTTGAGAGGGTTACTCTTGCCAGATGATTTCCTAGAGCATTGGCACGATTTGGCAAGGAGGGCGCTATTGAGATTCAGATCTACTCAGTTTGGAGGGGTTATACTTCAGATCTGACCCTGAGACTTCACCTAGTGACTTGCAGTGTCCCGATCTATCTTTCTAGCAAGTTTCAGGGCATTTGGAGGTCTCCTTCATCATGGCCGAATTATTGGGCATTGATGGGATTCAGGAGGGCGCAGCTTCACTTGAAGATTCAGCATTTGGAGGGGCTTCTCTGAGCATTTCGGTCTGAGACTTCAAGAGGGAGTTTCTATTACCCCGATCTATCATTCTACCGAGTTTGGAGTTATTTGGAGACTTCTTCCAGCTCGGCCGAAATATTGGGTCTTCTTAGCTCTACAGTAGGACGTGTCATCAGCCAGGGGGATTTGGAATTGACCTTGGTTCTTCTTGTATTTGATCTTCATTGTATATCCAGCCTTTGGAGGCTAGCATCTTCTTATCGGGAGCATTTTGTAGCAACCCATATCTTCTCTATTGGAGCTATCTGATGTTATTCCAGATCTGCATCCCTATTGTATCAAGTTCTTGCTTATTATATCAATAAAGGTCAGATCTATGTTGTTTGGTTCCATATCTTGTGTTATCTTGTATGTCCATTGTTTATCTTCAGATCTAGGCTTAATAACTGAACTATAAGCCCTAAGGCCGAACTTAAGAAGTCAACCTGCAARTAAACACACAAACACAAGTTAATCAATGGTCAGTTAGTGTTCCAAGCAAAAAAATTGGCTTGGGAACATTACAGTGGTTTCAGAGCTTTGATCGTCCTATCCTATGAGGATTAGCRAATGCAGAAGTTCARTGGCATTTATATGRGCAGAAGAAGGAAACAGACAGGTGAGGCAGAGGCCGAAATGGAGGGATCAGGTGAGGACAGTGAGCCACAGATGATAGYAGGGATTGCTAAGAACTTACAACGCTCCATAGAAGTATCACATAGTGACCTTGTTCATCACCTRCAGGAGAGCCATGAGGCAACACATAGGGGACAGGCCGAAATATCAGAGACCTTGAAAAAAGATAAGTGACAGCCAAGAGATGATACCACGACTTCTGATGCAGATGACTCATGGAGGTAAGGGTCCAAAAACTTATGCCAACAAAGAGGCTAGTGGTTCCCAGGGAGGGAATAAGCATCAGCAAGAACATATTCCCTACTATCATACGAAGGGACAGAGTCATTGAGGAGGTGCACCACAGGGACAGACACACAGCAGGACCACCCATAGGCCCTATCCTCCTTCATTCTTGGATGAGCAGCCACAGCCAAGCTACCAAGACGAATTTAAGGACAACTTTGATCAGTATATCAGGGAATATAACTCACTAAGCATGCCAATCCAAAGACAAATCACCTTGGATCAGTATTGTGGACTTAAATTCAGAAAGAAAACTCAGAGGTCGTACCACAGGAAGAACTATGAGCTAGAGCGCAGGGATGGAAAGATGGAAATTCCCTATTTTGATGGTTTGGCCAAGATGATTGCACAGGCTTGGGTGCAAAAACTTGATACTTACCTGCAGCTTAACCCTATGAGAGAGATGGATGCCATCAAGTTTGCCACCATGTACTTGGAGGGCAGAGCTCATGACTGGTGGTACCATGGGTTGACTACACTTGGCCACAATCAGATAGTGGCTTACATAGAGTTTACACAGAGGCTTACTGACAGGTTTAACCAGGGAGATCTAGAGCGACATTTCAAGGAACTCACCCAACTCAGGCAAACAGGATCACCAGAGGTATATATTGAGGAGTTTCAGAGGTTAGCATTCATGGTGCAGGATGTATCTCAGTCAAGACTCATGATGCTTTTCACAGAGGGGTTGATGGAACCCTTAAAGGGTTGGGTCAAGGCTTTCAAGCCTACCAACTTACAGGATGCCATATGGAGGACTAGAGATCTAGGCCCAGCAGCGAAATCTAAATTTATCCCTAGACCACCTCTAAATACAGGAGGAAGGGAACAAAGACCTCTCATGAATCAAGGAGGAAGAGACCTGAGGGGGTTTGACAGGGGAAGAGGTAGGATGGATGAGAACACTAGAAGAGAACTGAGAAGAAAACAGCTATGCTATACATGCAAAGAGCCTTGGGATCCATCCCACAAGTGTATGGGTCGTGGCAAGGCTCATTACATTGAGGTAACATTTGATAAAGAGGAGGATGAGGATTTCGGCCACATCTAGAACATAGAAGCAGACACCACCGAAACTATCCATATCCATAAAATAGATGCATCTAAAACATGCTAATAATCAACATGAAATACAACTAAACCACTCATTACAGCAGCATATAAGTCATTCTCATTTACGCAGAGTTCATGCACAACAATAACACATGTAAATAACTTAGCAACAAGATAAAACACTTATCTTTAAACAAGAATAGTGCAACCAGCTGCTTGGGACAAACGTCCCACCCAACCATAGACTGATTGTTCCAAATCTCAACAATCAGTCACCCCCGAGTTGAGGCTAATAATCCACAAAAGAAGGTGATCTCTCACAGTCCACTCGCAGCTCATAAAAGCTCATAACCAAACTAATATTCTCCTACAATTATCCCGATTTTTCTACCAGCTCTCTTCCTCCTAACCTGCCCAACCCAAGGAATGCACCATTCGTTTATCAGGGATAACCCAAGGAATGCGCCATCCGTTTATCATGGTCTCTCTAGCACATATAGCTAGGAATCTCTCAGCTAGGAACTCAAGGGAAACTGTTGCTAGGAAAACTATCAACAAATCAACAGCAACAATTGTTGTTTTAGTGCAACTCACACAAGAGTTCACTCTTCAGGCGTGACAACCTGGCTCTTCAGTTTTTCAACTCCAGTTCACTCCAATTACGCTCCAGCGTGCTCTAGAATTCACCCTCCATGGCTGCACCAGCTCCAAGCTCTCTTTCTTACTCTCCCCTTTCTTCCCATGCACAAAACTTTATGTGTCAAACTATTGTCCCCCAATCCATATGAATTTCCTCTCTTTGGCTTGCCTTTCTTGACTCACACTCTTCCCCAAGCCGATTGTACTCAACCCCCATGTGCCCAATAACTCTGGGATGTGACCACTCACACCCACCCTCTTACATGTATTCAATGATTGGCTTTCACTCAATCAGAAATGGGAAGGTTCGTATACAATACGTAAGTTTAGGAAAAATGGGTTAAATTAATATACATGGGTTTTTCCCCCTTTGACCCCCTCTTGGCCATTATCCTAGACACTTCCCTCTCTTGTAGATTAATTCAGCCCCCATCTCTTATCCATGTCCCCTTTAGCAGCCAGCATCACATTTTATTATTAAAACATTGAAATACAATTCGCATATTACAATTGGTCGTAGCCACATTTATATCCACATAAGCATTAATTAAACTGAGGATTATAATGGGGATGTTACACCATGGAAGGTCCATAGTGAATGCACTTTCTTTGTATTTGCATTTCATCACTAAGAAGAAAAGAGCAAGTCATATGCCTCACCTTCTAGTTGGATTTTTCCCGTATTGGGTTTTCCTAGGGTACATCTTGTGTTCATTGTGTGGATGGTGTGTTATTTGCTTGGCTTCTTTCATTTTGGTTTTAGTTTATTTTCAGTATTTTGTGTGCTAAGCTAGTAATATTAAATTTGAAATCTAATGAAAAACTCCACATAATAAGCGACAGCAGAATATTGTCAGATCTATTATGATGAATTGTACCAGTGGGATATGCATGACAGTTTACAAATCAAGTGTGATTTTGTTATGGCATGCAATATGCTGAGATGGTGAATTGACACTCCATGGATTTGTTGATTCAAATTGAGAACGAGACGCAAGCACACAGAAGAGCACTTACAACTATTGTTTCAGTTTGGGCACAAGGCCAATTTCTTGATTCAACAAGAAGCAAGCGATAACTGCACTTAGTTTAGTGGAAGCAAAGTATATGGCAACTTCTTCAGCTAGTTGTGAAGCTATATGGCTTTGCAAGTTGGCATCCAAGTTGATCAATGAGAAGTTGGAGCCCCTTGGTATTTACTATGATAATCAAAGTTACATTAGGCTCTCGAAGAACCTAGCCTTCCATGATCACTTCAAGCACATTGATATCCGATATCATTTCCTGGGAGGAAGTCAGAGGGGAGTGATTGCTCTAGATTACATTCTTACAAATTCCCAAGTGGCCGACATTCTAACGAAGCCCATGACAAAGAGGAAGTTCAAGATGCTGAGAAAGAAGCTTGGTTGGCTAGAGAAAATGTTGTTCACAAAAGAGTGTTAGTTTTTCTATTGCTAGAAGCTTGTTTTCCAATAACCATCAATTTCTTTTGTTTCCTATTTTTAGGGATTTCCTATTTTTAGCAATTATATTTATAGCCTAGTGTTCATTGGTTGACTAGTGATTATCATCAGTGAGTTATTTGCATTTAAATAATGAGTCGAGTGCTTGGCATGTATTGGTGTGTGTTTGCCACAAAGAGGAGTGTCCTTGGCATATGTTGACATGTGACCACCACATGGAAGAGTATATAACAACTACTTCAACGAGTTGTGATGTTATTTGGCTTCGCAAGTTGATAGCGGAGTTGACCAATGACCTATGATAATCAAAGTTGCATTACGCTCTCTGAGAATCATGTCTTCCATGATCACTCCAAGCACATTGATATTCAGTATCATTTCCTGAGAGAGAGTAGTTAAGATAAGATAATTATATTAATGTCCGACAAATGACCACTAAAGCAAGTCAATGGGATTGTTAGGTACAATGATGTCCATACAATGCAGGAGCGCTAAAGTGGCTCGCTCCAATATAAAAGAAAGACGCAGAAAGTAATAGGAATCTAAACTAGATCTTGGAAAGCCAACTCCGAAGATCGAGAGACGATCCGAGAGAGAGATGTACAAGGGGAGTTGATCTAGAGTCTATGATACCAATGGAACAAGTCTATCTTGGTCCATTAGAACCATCTCTCCTAACATCCGAGGTCGAGTGAAGAAAACTCAAAATAGGTCTTTGTCAAGAAGAAGAACCAAAAGAGGAGTTGGACTGAATGCTATGTTGTTGCCTGGAAAGGAGAACTTGTCACTATGGTCTGGAAGATATCATCTGACTATTGGTGGCTTTGCTAATATGAGGTCGGGCCTAGCAATTGGGGCCTCACGAAGGTAGAAGTAGTGACTCTGGTCAAGAACATGATCACTATACATCTAGCGTTTGGTGCCCCTAGTCGGGAGCACCGTAAAAAAGGAAGTGATCCATTAGGTGGGAGTTGGTCCAAGATGTGGGTGTGGCTAGAGGATGAGAGAGCGAAGACAGAGGGCCTCCTACATATATAAGGCTCGGCATCCTAGTCGGGGTACCTAAAAAACCTGCCAAGTGTTTGGAGCTCTCAAAAAAGACAGTGGAACCGTCCTCGGATCTCGTAGTAAACCGAGTAGTGAAATATGAAGTGCTCCTCAGCCTCAACTTCTCAAATATGACACAGCTAGCAGATCCTGCCTGATCAGTCGATCTGGTGGCCAATCTCAATTCGCAATCTATGAGAGCCCACTATGAACCGGCCCAAGGGGATACAAAGATCCTCGGATCTTGTAGTAAACCGAGCAGCGAAAGATGAAGTGCTCCTCAACCTCTCAGAGATGACACAGCAAGCAGATCCTATTTGATCAGTCGATCTGGTGGCCCGTCTCAATTCGCAATCTATGAGAGCCCACTATGAACTGGCCCAAGGGGATACAAAGAGTGTGCATCCAATGACAAAGTGTGTAATGGGGTCAAACAATCAGTTCATCCCTCAAAGTCGTGAAGTGTTCAATGTAGAAGGCCATCTTCAAACATAACCCGCCCTAAGAGTTTGTCCAAGCAACCTATACAAACTACCTGTAAATATCATCTCTGACAATCCTGTTCATCTCCTATCTCGTAGGTTAGAGGTGGCCAGGTGCGGCAAGGGAATATCTAAATGGAGGAAGTCGTGTTGGAGAAATTTATATTTTCAACACACTAGTTCAATGGGAGTTAACTGTCTAGTTCTATTTTAAACTTTCTATTTTTACCATCACTATTATGCATGCATGCATTCCTAAGGAAAGTTAACTGCTTGATTGTTTTTCTTAATTATGGAATGTTTTGCCCTATATATGAGTGTATTCCACTCATTCATTGTATCACATTGATCATGATCTATGTATCAATCATCAGCTCATTGGAGTAGTGTGAATATATTTTCTCATTCTTCCATATTGCATCTCTCTTCCTTTTTTTGATAAGCTTTGTTTGTGCATGCTTTTGCTAGATCTCCTATGTAGGTTTCCATGAAACACTGACATGGTATCAGAGCTATGTTGCTTGGAGCAAGTCAAATAAGCCAAAGAATAAGGAAAATCGGGGTTTAGACGAGCTAAATCCGTGGTCGTACCTTTCAACAGTTATTCCTCCCAAAATATTACGTTTTTGAGGAAACGTCCTGCGCGGAAAGTAAATCGACCCATTTTGGAAGTGGGTTTTCAATCGTTTGGCGAGATTCTTCATCGTTTGCTCAGAAAGTAAGCCGCAAGATAGCCTCCTAAAACTGATACGAATCCGTGGCCGTACCATTCTACAGTGATTGCTCCCAAAAATATTAAGTTTTTGAGGAAACGGCCCGCGTGAGAAGTAAATCAACCCATTTTGCAAGTGGGTTTTCAACCATTTGGCGAGATTCCTCACCGTTTGCTCAGAAAGTAAGTCGCAAGATCATCTCCTGAAACTGATACGAATTTTCACTTAAAGTGCCCTTTCTGCCGTGATTTCTTAATTTTTCACTTGCAGATTGAGAGTAAATTTTTAGGGGTTCTTAGAAATAATGGGAGAGATGGATATGACAACTATTATACAGTCAAACTTAGTGGTAATCCTCACACCATACAATTATTTTGATTGGAAGCCCAAGGCGACATTCCAACTCAAAAGAAAAGGACTATATAATTTGACGATGGCGACAGAAACAGAACCTACATCAGTGATTGAGAAGATGAGATGGGAGAACCGTAAGGATGAGGCCACAGGACTACTTCTTGAGTTAATCTCCA